>JAEUYN010000639.1:0-22081 GCA_018257835.1 Euura lappo | reverse complement strand
TTGAATATTTCAAGGATATATTATATATATGCTTTATATATTGAAATATTTATAAATTTACTTAAGAAGAAGAAGAAGTACTTAAAAAAATTTTAATGTCGGTCAAATAATTGCCAAGCCGACTAGATATTCCTAGGAATCAAGACTTACTATTAATTATACATATTGTTAGATAATTTTTAGCTGAACAAAAATCGTATTCGGAACGTTAGACCAACAATTTGAAATCCTTGTTTTGTTTTTTAATCAATTTAAAAATATTTTATCAGTATTATATCGTTATAAAGTATAAAAAAAAAAAAATGAATTACTCCACAAATTTCTACATTTTTAGAAAACTGAGGATTTTACAACTATTTTTAAATAGTGATTTATAGAAAAAAAAGAACCAAAGAAATTTCTGAACTTTTTGTGATTATATTTTTTATTGCAGTTTCAACATTGTTGGTGCGTTTACAAGAATATAGTACCTAATTTTTCGATCTTTAAAAAAAAAAAAAATAGAAAACTGTACATTAAATTAGACGACTTAAGTTATTTATTTAATTAATAACGTAGACTAGGCAGTATTGCGATTATAATTTTGAGGCAGCTTCACCCTCCTCAGCTGCTTCATGTTTGTGTTCATTATTATTTGAATCTCCGTCCCGCCCCGCCCCCGTGTTTAGTTTTCAAATAACTAATTCAAACTTCCCTCCATGTATCTAGACACGAAATAAAACAATAGATTCTCCCTAATTTTAATTATTTCTCAGGTAGAAGCAGCTATCGAAATACGCATAACAATGTAGCGATTTTCTACTCTCTCTCTCTTTCCAACTCGAATTATTCGAAATTTGAATTCGTAATTCCCGCCCTATTAATTTTTTCCGCTACGAAGCGGTGGTGATGTTCTTATTGAGATGAATAAATTGAGAGAAAATACGTTGAATAAATAAATAAATAAATAAATATTACGTATATGTGCAAGTTACGTAAGGCAATTTTATTTTCGATTATTTCCCACCCTACCGTGATTCATAACCTAGAAAAGTTGTAGAAAAATTCTGACGCAACTTGATCGAATAGAGAGGAAATTAATGAATCATGCGTCCAGCGGCCAATGGGAGAGCTGGAAACGGAGCATTACCCCTCCCCCTAATTTCCTATTGGCCGTATATCGTTACCGCGCGTATAGACCACGTGCAATTCAACGATACCACGTGAGTTTCCCTATTTCGCGCATGAAATCGTTAACGAGCGCGCAGTTTGCTCGCTGCTACCTATTATCATGGATCAAGGTTCACTAAAACGCGTATATCAAAAGTTATTGATAACGTCGTGCCGGTGGTATCGTTAAATATCGCAGTGTGAAACCCCGGGGTGTCTGGTATTCGCGGTAATTTTACATCCGTTTTATTTTCGGTGCCTCGATTCAAGGGCGATCGTACTGATTGCAACATTTGCAACATAGGAAGCATTGCAGAGCGAGAAGAGAAGACAAGAGAAGAGAAGAGAAGAGAGCATGGCATCAGCCGCTACGGCCAGTCGGGCGATTGGCGCTGCCTTCAGGGCCGTCATTCTGGGCGCACCAGCGTCTGGCAAGGGCACCGTGTCGTCTCGCATCGTCAGCAACTTCGATGTCAGTCACATATCGAGCGGCGACATACTCAGGCGGCATATCATGAAAAAAACTGGTATAACATGATTGAATGATGATAATCACGTCTTGAATATATGCAATATATTAAAAACAGAGATATACAATCTCAATTACGTCATGCAGCAATCATATCTCTTCTTTGACGATACATACAGGGTGAATTCGTGACGATGCTACCGTCTGAAGTTGGCTAGAATCGATAAATGAGCTTTCAGACAGCTGGGGATTCGATTCTAGCCAACTTCGGACTGTAGCATCGTTACGAATACTGAGCGATACCTGAGTTTATGGGCAAGGGGAGGTGATTATCCGGGGAGTACATTAGGTAGCATATCGGCCATATTGATAGGCGACGTTTATGCGCCACATTCAAACCAGTCGCTCTAAATAATACTTCCTACCGGTGAATTGTGGCATTTAACTTGCGTTTTGCGCGGAATTTGGTCGTGCAACCGACTGCCGCACGGTGAGGCATGTTGGTTACAAGACTACAAACGAAAAATAATAAACAGTCTAGTTGAGTATGAATCTATCGTACATTCTAACCTCTAAAATTATCAAAACATATTTGTGAGCACGTGGTTGGATTGATATCACTTTTCAATTCAACTGAAAAGATTTATTACAACCCTTGTCACTTATGATTGCTGTTTGTTTTGGAATATCCACCCGAACCTGAAAACAAACAGTGTGTATACGGTGTACACGCCGTGGTATACGCGTACTATATCTATATAGATGTCACCTATCAAAATGGCTGACCGACGGATTCCCCTTCCGTCTTTTGGCACAGGCCCCGCAAGGTATTGCTCCGTCCATAAGGGGCCATTCAACAAATACGTTCGCTTTTGGGGGTCAAGGTTCGTGTGATGTTACAAGTCATTGGGGGGGGGGGTGTCGGCAAATGTGACGTTCGGTTTTTGCATAAAGAGTTCGTGTTTTGGCACAAGAATTCCGTAAATTATGAAAAAATTTTGAGCGACAAAACCTTCCATTTACTCAACGAATGAAAAAGAGAGCGAACCCGCACTACGTTCGGGATCTTTCTGTATAAAATACGCAATGATATTCAGATTTTGTATTTTTGATACCTCAAATATGTTTCATTATGGACAATCTTGGAAATAGTTTGTATTAGACGGATGAATAGACAAAAAAAGGGCTGGGGGGTCTAAAATTGTCCAAAGCGAACGTATTTGTTGAATGGCCCCTAAGTCCGTATTACGAATTCACCCTTCGACTACACATACAGGGTGATACCAGTCTGAAGTTGGCTGGAATCGAGAAATGGGCTCTCAGACAGTTGGATTCGATTCCAGCCAACTTCGGACTGTATCGTCGTTACGAATTCACCCTTCGACTACACATACAGGGTGAATTCGTGACCATGCTACAGTCTGAAGTTGGCTAGAATCGAGAAATGGGCTCTCAGACAGTTGGATTCGATTCCAGCCAACTTCGGACTGTATCGTCGTTACGAATTCACCCTTCGACTACACATACAGGGTGAATTCGTGACCATGCTACAGTCTGAAGTTGGCTAGAATCGAGAAATGGGCTCTCAGACAGTTGGATTCGATTCCAGCCAACTTCAGACTGTGTTACTGTTAAGAATTCACCCTGTATATGGGCATAATTCAAGAATTATCTTTTAACCTTTTCATATTGTTTCAATATTCGCAGAATTGGGTTTAGAAGTTGGTAAATACTTGAACGAAGGAAAATTGGTACCGGACGAAACGATGATAAGTTTGGTCGGTAAAGAAGTCGAGTATTTGGGGCAAAGGAATTGGCTACTGGACGGTAAGTGGATAACTAGCATCGTTTATTGAATTCCTCCTACATGTAGAAAGTTGACAATTTCCGCCATAGGATTTCCACGGACGGTAGGACAGGCTGAAAAACTGCAAGAATTGTGCCCGGTAAACTTGGTGATTAATCTTGTGGTACCTCACTCGGTAATACTCGAGAGAGTCGGGGGTCGTTGGGTCCACTTACCGAGTGGGAGGGTCTATAACGTCGGTTTTAACGCGCCAAAAGTACCCGTAAGTCATCGTCACTTCCGGTACGACCGTGATTTTTGAAATAATGAATCTTCGCTACAGGGAAAAGACGACCTGACCGGAGAACCTCTCGTCCAGCGTCCAGACGACAAGCGCGAAGTGGTAGAACGGAGGTTGACGGATTACGCTAATAACACCGAACCCGTAATCCGGTATTACAAGAGCATAGGATTATTAAAAGAATTTCACGGCAGCACAACGGACGAGATGTGGCCCAGCATCAAGGAACACGTCACTAAATTTATCGCTAATTCATAAGATATTTATTATTTAATATATGTACTAAGGGGTATCAGGCATTAAAAAAATCTGTGTGCGCGTGTAGCTAGGCTTTATGAAGTAAGAATATCAAATATAAAAATTAAAAATGTGTAAAAAGACAATAAATAATGTTAACTGAAAATATGAGTTTGAAAATCTGTCGGTAAGTCAGGATTCTTCAACATATCCACCGAAATAACGATAAATAACGTTGTTACTTCTGAAATTATCATTATTAATTACTTATTCGTATTTATTAAACGTTATACATAATATTTAAGTGTAAGAAAAATAAAATAACGATGAAAGAAGGTGCGAATAGCGTGGGAAAGAAATTAACGAAGGATTTAAACGACGTCATCGGCATCAGACTTCGATGGGATTGACGACGATGGCGTTTCTCTTCGCTTGTTTCTCTTCGTCTTCCGGTTGCTGGAGCTCATCCTGACCCCGAATTCTGATGTTGTGCTTCTCTTTGTACTCGTTTATCTCGACTCCCTTCTTTGCCAGCTGCTCGTTCAGCGCCTCTATCACCTTCGTCAACTGTTTTAGAAAAAATATACGTAGATGTACTCGACTTGACAGATTTCTAGGTTATAATCGAACATAACCTGACCTGTTCTTTGTTCGATATCAACGTCGGCGTTATTTCCTTGACTGTACGTTCGCACAGTATGCCGCCGATCATTCTGTAGCACCTTCTCGCCGGGTCGACGTTCTTCAGGGTGTCTATAACGATTCTGCAACAATAAATTAAATTCGTCCTGTGAGTCTTGGCACTCGATAGGCGGGCCAAAGCTAGGTTATGTATCCGTACTTGTGTTCGTTAAGCTCCATTTCCATCTCAGACAATTTGTTCGCCATGACCCTCTGCTCGTTACGGAGGGATTGAAAACCGGCGAAGACTTCTTCGTTAGATTTACCGCCTCTCGTTGCCGCGGCGGTTGATTTACCAGCATTTTTCGCACTCGCCATATTAGGAGATTCCTCGCGACGTTCTTTTGTTTCGACGAACTGTATCAGTGGACCGAATGACTGATTAAGACAACCGAATTCGGCCGAATCAACGACATCTACCGGATTTCGGGATGAATATGGATTCACAATTTTTATTATCGTCGGTAAAGAAACATTCAACCAATAACGACAAAAAAAGAAGATCGCCTCACTGCGCGGTTTTTTCGAACGCGTAACTGACGAATTTGAATTTGAATCGTGTTCGAATCCTACGCAACGTGATCCTTGCTTCTTATACGTATTTCAAACTGCATTACGTAAAGAAATTATAATAAATAGGAGTGCCAACCAGAAATTAGTTACTCAATAATCTCAACTTCTATATTTGACAACGTGGGGGCGACAAGAATTACACACACTTATTATTCAAGTTATAAACAATGGAAAACATAACATTTATTCAAAGGTTTTATCGAACGAACTATCAAGATCGAAATAACAAACCAAATGTCTTCACACTCGATACCAATATTATTTGAACAGATCAAATCTGCATGGAAGAAAAAAAGTAATCTCGAATTTAGAAACACAAAACAATAATAAGTTCCGAACGTCTTGTCTATTTCAACGAAGCTATTGTTCAGAACAAAGGAATTCCCCATCAATCGCAAAGACTCAGAAACGAAACTAGCCCAGTAAACTAAGAAGAATTGAGTATGGTAAAAACGGATTCAACTCGAATTGAATGGAATTAAAAAGAATTTGGAAAAATCGAAAAGATTGCGACACAAGTCTTTTTAATTTCATTCAATTCGAGTTGAATCCGTTTTTACCATACTCAATTCTTCTTAGTTTACTGGGAGAATTCTCGTGGTCAACCAGAGTACCGCAGCAGCATATCGCGTATTAATTCTCAAATGGTTAGTCGCGAAGAAATCGTAAAACTAGCATTCGCACAAATAGCAATTGGTGGGCGGAGTCTTCGAGAAGAGAGGGTTGGATCTTTGCAGAATTCTCAAAACACTTGACTTAATGTGCGGAGTATGAATTCCGAGTAAAATTGCGTCGAAAAACATCCTCGGCTAGGAAAACCGATACCAGGGCTGCGATTAATCCGGAAGATAAGCTTTGGCGGCATCGCGTGAGGCGAGTTCAAATACGCCGCGCTTTTACGACGCGAGAAGAGCTGTCAGCTGCTGCAGAGTTCCCAGCGGCGAGACGGTGGTTGCCGCAAGACAGGCGCGCCGGATGTTATACGGCTGAAGCGTGGATTTGGCCTCGGCTTATCCATTGGACGACGTAACTTGACCGCTCAGGTTGGACAAAAGCTCGACAGGTGCCCATAATAAGGCTGCCGTCCCATGGCCCGGAATTTGTTCCGTCTCCACGAACCCGGAATCTAGTAACTTTTCAAGCGCCAATCAGAGGCGTTCTGGACATTCCGTTCCGTGTGCACTACCAGTAGTCGCGGACTGTCAAACAAATCTCTGTATTTGTGTGTACGTGTAACAAAAGACAAAAATGAATTCGTTAGGACCCGTCAGTATAATACGAAATTCATTTATTTATTTATTCGTTTGATGTAGTTGTTGTTGAAGTATAAATAACGGAAACATTCGTCACGTTTGACCTAATATCACCCTATTTTTAACCTATAATTCGGGAATATTCATAACCTGTCCCGAATCGAGAATCGAATTAAGTATTTATGTATGCTATTGATACAGGGAAAATATCCCTGAGCAATAAAGATTTCTTACTAATTTATTCTTCAGCATCCATTTATTCTTGATAATATTACATTTCATTTACCAAAACAGAGGTTTAGCGCGCACGTGCATCTAAACAATACATATGCTTGTGTGGGTGACACGAATCCGTCTTTGTTAGCATCGGGTGTCCCATGACACGGAATTCATAAGCCATAAGCCCGGAAGTGCCGACACCCAATCACAGCAGCGCATTTCGAATTGAGCGCTAAAAGGCACGATCGCAATTCGCCGGCGATCGTTCCGTGCGTGCCAATTCCGTACCATGGGACAGTAGGAAAAATGTATCCCGTAAATCAGTGGAGCCGGAACGCCTGTGATTGGCGCTTGAAAAGTCACTGGATTCCGGGTTCGTGGAGACGGAACAAATTCCGGGCCATGAGACGGCAGCCTAAGACCCTAGGAACTCTGAACAGGTTTCTCGCGCTCATTCCTAGTGATTTTCCCCTCAGGTGTACGAGGGACTAGTCAAATATTCGGGCGGCTTTCCCTTCGCCGCGGTGTCGTTAAGCTAAGCGTAGAAGTTGCCGCAACACGGCGGTTCCGAAAACATTGACCCTAGAATTCCCCGATGTCGAGTCAGTAGTAAAACCGACCCTTGTAGACCTTCTTCGGCTCCGGAACGTAGACATGACATATGACAAAACAAACAAACAAACAAACAAAATAGAAAGACATTCTTAAAAGCTAAATATAACCATAATTTTTGTAAACGAACATTTGCGACTCACGTCCTGTTTTCCTGCGTCCACGGCGAGAAAAACGGAAAAAGAATAAAATAACGGGTGGAGGCGTTGGTCTCGAAACAGGCTAGCAATTTGCCGTGTTACAGCACATACGAAATGACTCAAGATTATCGAACGCCCGCTGATGCCATAAGGTGACTTCATTTTGAGCGGAAAAATCACGTCATGTCTTTGACCACGGAAGGGGTGCACGGGGGAACGAGGCACCGACTCTTCTCGTTTGGATATCATTCTGAACGTCTTTCGGTTTTTGAATCACTATTTTCGGATAATCAGTTACTAATTCTGTATATCTGTATCGTAATATTCCTCACGGGTATTTTGTATTTAAACATGGTTAGCGAGCGACGTTTGAAAACTTTACTGGCACAGACTCGGAATAAGAAGAGTATGCCTTGCAAATTTCATCCAAATCGGTTTAGCGGTCCGAACGGAATCAAACTTTTCATGCAGGTGTTGCGAATAAAAAAACCTTTTCACATGTCACGTGACTCGGAAGGAAAAAGTAATCGTTTTTATAAGGGCCTCTGAATGTCTTTATTCTTTTGTATTCGGAATCTGTGTTGGGAAATGGAAAATTTATACGATACAGCGAATGAATATTTTCGAAATTGATTTTTATTGCTCGCAATCTTATGCAGCTTTACATTATTCTCACTGTTATACATATACATATTCGGTAATCAATTGGAAGACGTGCTGGAAGAAAGTGGTAGTCTCTCGTCCAGCAGATGATTTACGTTCTTCCACAAAAAGTTCTTGAGATTAGCACAAGCGATTCCGAATATTCCGCTCCGCGATAGCTGCTAAGAATGGCCCTGCAAATAGATTCACCAAAATTAGTGAATAAATATATTCAGCATCTTCGTATCAGGTGCAGATACTGTCGATGACACTCACCAATAGTCTCTTCCGATGCTTAGCTGGACTGGCATGTGATTTCTGATTTTGAACATTTTTCTAAGAAAGTGAAATTACGATTCAATGACAATTACCAGAACACATTGAAATTATAATTTAAGAAATCATCATATTTTAGTTGATGTTGGAAATAATATAAAAAGTCAAAATATTCAGGATCATAGTTTAGCAGTACTAAACTGGTGGTACAATTGAAATCAGGGATCGAATGTTGAGTATCAAATACGTTTGCCTAACTGGAGGCTAAGGAAATAGATCAATTTATGAAAGCCTCATTGGAATTTGGTTTGTAGCAAACGATAGATCTCAGTATGACAATTATATTTTTAATGGTACGATTGTTTCCAACTTACTCTGGCAACCGCGATAGCAGCCTCCAAAATCGCATTGACTAGATGGGCGATTGAGTCGAATACTTGAGTAAAGCTCAACACAGTAAGATTGATCTGATCGCTGGTACCTGGAAATTAAAAGATACCTCAATAATTTAGACAATTTTCAAGTGCTAATTGAGGCGCGATATTCTAGATGGGCACAATCGTCTTCAACTCACGTCCGGCTTTCGCTCCAGTTCTTCGCGAATCCACTGTCATTCTGGATTTCATTTTGTCGAAAGTTTCTGAAATTGGAATACAGAGGTTATGATCAAGTCGTCTTCGACTCTCACTCAGTTCTCACAACAGCTGGATGAAAATCAAGCTAGGCTTGATGTATTCTTCGAATGAGTGTCACTTACCCGCGACGTTGTCAGCAACTGCTAATTTGGTTCCTGAAAATGAAATAAGCGTATCATGACAGAGTGGAAATTCACCAATTCACGCATGATATAATGGCAAAAAGTGAAAAAAATAATGAAATACGAAGAATCAAAATAGAAAATCTCGGTCAATTAAAACAATTTCTCGACTTCAACCTGATGTGTGAAGCGAACAGTAGATCACAAAAACATTTTTTAAGGGTAAAAGTCGTCTTCAACTCACCCCTGTCAAGTGAATATTTACGCTTGTTACCCGTTACGATAGAATCTACAACCTGTGCGAAATAGTTTGCGGCTCCCTTCAAAGTACCTGAAATAGAAATAGAGAGGTCCTGAATATCAAACGGAATGATTTTCCAGAATACGGAGACAAAGATAATTCGAGCGTTTTGGTAGACGTATAAATTGGTCAAGTAAGTGTATCTTATCACTTACCAGCTTCTGAGGTGTGCAGCTGGGAACCGACGACTGCAAAATAAAATAGGAGGTACATCATGACACTATTGTACTTTGTCAATATTTGACGCATGACTTAGTAGCTATGACTCGAATATCTTAATTGGGTGACATTGTTTTGAACTTACTGGTGGACATCTGTCTAATATCACACCCAAGTGCTAACACTCGGCTTTTGAAATTTGCCAGGTCATCTGAAATTTAAGTACAGAGGACTGTGATTAAGTCTTCATTCCGCAGTGCTCGACTCGCTTGAGCTAAATTCGAACAACAAGTGAATATCTGTCATGATCGAAAATGTCTGTATCTTTAACTTACTCTTGATTCTGTCAGCCAAGGCTGGCTTGACTCCTGAAACAAAAATCAGGATATCATGACAATACTTGACGAATCGAGTGGAACCTGACATGTTGAAAATGATTTGACCATTCCGTGTAGCATAAAATGTAGAGAATAAAATGGTTCCAAACAAAGAGCATAACCTTCAAAAAACACATTTTATCTATATCGTGATGACGTACGCATAGTTTTTATTTTTACCGATTCAATGAATTTTACCACCTGCAGAACATACGTGCTACAAAATGTTAAGTGTGCTGTTAAATATTTCGAGACACAATACTTGAAAAAATTGATTGCTTTCGATATACGTCCATGAGTTCCAGTCTGGCTGTTGGAATTGAAATCAATAATTCAAATATTCTCAGTTTGAATATTGTATCCTTCTTGTATCGAGAATATTTTACTCCTTGATGCAAAAATATTTCTACGTTTATCTACAGGACAGGTTTTTTTCACCTGTTGATGATATGTGTGAATAATTGCTATGCTGACGTGGAAGCTATCGAACCACTTGACTCTCAATTAGTTTTTTTTTTAACGTTATTCTCACTTATATGTATGTATTTTCTAGCGTATCCGATTGAAATAAGTATAAGTGAGGTTTCATTGTATGGGAAAATGGAACGTTCGAGCATGTGCTATCGGTCTGTAACTTACCGCTGGCAACAACCACGCACACCAATGAGGAGACGGTGAAAATTGCGCTCCTCCCGTGTGGCATATGGGGGGTTTCATGGCATTTCACCTAATCGGTGAAGGTCATCGACGCCGATCTTGATGTCAATATTTTTCTGAATTCGTCTATCGAAAAAAGTGAACACGTGTTCCGCCGTTTTTCGATTCAGCCACGTTTTCAATTTTTTTTAATTTTCCAATTTTTCATGCTTTTCGCGAACAGACTTTTTTCAACTGGCTCTAACTTCGAAAGCTTTGACTTTTTTCGAAAGATGATGAGAACATAAAATGTGCCAAAAAGACTGAGCTTTTCGAAAAAAAATTGCACAATCTTTTCCAACTACACAGTTCTGGGATATTTTTTATAATAGAGAAAAAATCGTTATATCATTCATTTGGACACCTTCGATTTTCCTGAAACTTTGTACCTGAAATCAACCACCCACAATCAGGTTATCCTCCAAAGGAAATTATGGGCCTCGGATTCGTTCGGAAGTTACACGATCATAGGTGCCAAAAAATCGGACAAATCGCAATATATCTCAGGGAAATCAATTTTAACTTTGAGCAGACAAGTTCTCATGTTCCAAAAATCAGTGTTTGCTGAAAAATGAAATTTTGCAAAAAATACCCGACGTCGTGAAAAAAAACGAGATTATAATTTTTTTACCGTGCCAAGTATATTTTCACGTACATTTATGAATGTAGATACTAAGTTTTCACGTGGTTCCGATCATAAAATAAGTTCTAGATTCGCGAAATTCGAAATAAAACTTCAAGTGTACGTCAACGTTGACATTATCGACGCGCGGTTGCAGCGAACAGAAGAGCGAGCTGGCGTAGTACTCAATCAGAACTCAAGCTCGCAACAAAACAAATTATCTTGTATACTGAAAAATTCAACCGTATAAATGCTGAGATCTCGAAATTTCGATGAATCATCCGATAAAAAAGCGACTACAATAGTTTAACTAATGATAGTATAATATTGAAATAGTTGAATAGTTCAAATTCAATCATTTCAATCATCAATATTCAATTTTTCATCAAGTACGCTTTTCTTGTCGAAATTAAAATTGATAAAACTGATTTCCCTGAGATTTCTTGCGATTGTCCGATTTTTTGGCACCTATGATGGTGTAGCTTCCGAACGAATCCGAGGCCCATAATTTCCTTTGGAGGATAACTTGATTATAAGTGGTTGATTTCAGGTAAAAAGTTTCAGGAAAATCGAAGGTGTCCAAATAAATAATATATTGATTTTTTCTCTATTATCAAAAATATCCCAGAACGGTGTAGTTGGAAAAGATTGTGCAATTTTTTTTCGAAAATCTCGGTCTTTTTGGCACATTTTATGTCCTTACCATTTTTCGAAAAAAGTCAAAGCTCTTGAAGTTAGAGCCAGTTGAAAAAAGTCCGTTTGCGAAAAGGATGAAAAATTGGAAAATTAAAAAAAATAGAAAACATGGCTGAATCGAAAAACGGCCAAACACGTGTTCACTCTTTTCGATGCACGAATTGAGAAAAAAATTGACATCAAGATCGGCGTCGGTGACCTTCACCGATTAGGTGAAATGCCATGGAACCCCCCATATGCTATTTTTCACCCGACTTCGATAAAATGACCGTATTTCGCCCCTGAAACGCGGGTTGAAAGTCGTCAATTTCGGACCAGAGGGAAGAAAAGTCGATTGCCGGGCAAAAAAGTAAATAGCCGGGCAAAAAAGTAAATTGCCGGGCGAAAAAGTCCACTTTTTTGCCCGGCAATTTACTTTTCTGCCCGGTTAATCACTTCTCTTCCTTCTGGTCAAAAATTGACTACCTACTTTCCACTCGCGTTACAGCGACGGAATAAGGTCATTTTATCGAAGTCGGGTGAAAAATAGCATATGCCACACGGGAGGAGCGCAATTTTCATCTCGTGTTCGTGCTGCCCTCGATGCACTCGCTTCGCTCGTGCCTCGGGCAGCAAACCTCGCACTCGGCGAAAATCGCGCTCTTTCCTCCCTTGTAGCATAATATACTATTTTCAAGCTAATCGTTCTGTAAACGTTCGAAACGTATCAATTGAAATTACGAGATCGAAAAATGTAAGTGCAAAAGGTCGTGACTTGGGCGGATACGACCTTCTGCTTTTAACTGCGATTTCGTTTATCGAATTTTTTAACCGACTTCAAAAAAAGGCGGAGGTTCTCAATTCGCTTGAATTTTTCTTTTTTTTTCAATGTTTGTTACCTCATAACTCCGGCATTTATCAACCGATTTTGAAAATTCTTGCGCCATTCGAAAGGAGACACTTTCAGATTGGTCCCATAAAAATTTCACAAAAATCGGTTGAGTAGTGTGACTTTGAAGTCGGTTTTTTTGTCACTCGTGACGCTTGTTTTATTTAAATGGTCGTTCTTTCAATTTATCTTTGCGTTTTACGAGTTTTTACAAATATTTGGAAAAATCATTAAAAATCATGAAAAAATGGCGCTTACGACGTTTTGCCTTTACGTTGTTTTTTATTTTTCCTTAAAAATTGTAACGAAAGAACGACCTATCCGCCAAACTTATGACCTTTTGCACTCACATTTTTCGATCTCGTAATTACCAGAACACATTGAAAGTATAATTTAAGAAATCATCATATTTTAGTTGATGTTGAAAATAATATAAAAAGTCAAAATATTCAGGATCGTAGTTTAGCAGTACTAAACTGGTGGTACAATTGAAATCAGGGATCGAATGTTGAGTATCAACTACGTTTGCCTAACTGGAGGCTAAGGAAATAGATCAATTTATGAAAGCCTCATTGGAATTTGGTTTGTAGCAAACGATAGATCTCAGTATGACAATTATATTTCTAATGGTACGATTGTTTCCAACTTACTAAGGGCAAACGAAACATTATCCAAAATCGCATCGAGTAGGTTCTTTATTGCGTCGAATGATTGAGTAAGTCCGAACACAGTACCTTCGATCTGATCGCGGGTACCTGGAAATTAAAAGATACCTCAATAATTTAGACAATTTTCAAGTGCTAATTGAGGCGCGATATTCTAGATGGGCACAATCGTCTTCAACTCACGTCCGGCTTTCGCTCCAGTTTTTTCCAAATGGGCTATCATTTTGTCTTTTACTGGGTTAACAGATTCTGAAATTGGAATACAGAGGTTATGATCAAGTCGTCTTCGACTCTCACTCAGTTCTAACAACAGCTGGATGAAAATCAAGCCAGGCTTGATGTATTTTTCGACTGAGTGTCACTTACTCCAGAATGTGGCATTAACTTTATCTTTGGTTTCTGAAAATAAAATAGGAGTATCATGACAGAGTGGAAATTCACCAATTGACGCACGATATAATGGCAATAAGTGAAAAAAATAATGAAATATGAAGAATCAAAATAGAAAATCTCGGTCAATTAAAACAATTTCTCGACTTCACCCGAATATGTGAAGCGAACAGTAGATCACAAAAACATTTTCAAAGGGTAAAAGTCGTCTTAAACTCACCCCCGTGACCCTGTAGGATAGAAGTTACAGCTTTTTCGAGATCGGTTCCGGCTTTCTCCAAATCACCTAAAGTAGAAATAGAGAGGTCCTGAATATCAAACGGATTGATTTTCCAGAATACGGAGGCAAAGATAATTCGAGCAATTTGGTAGACGTATAAATTGGTTAAGTAAGTGTATCCACTTATCACTTACCAGCGTTTGCGGGGGTCAGGTCGCTATCTGAAACTAAAATAGGCGTATCATGACAGAGTGGAAATTCACCAATTGACGCATGATATAATGGCAATAAGTGAAAATAATAATGAAATATGAAGAACCAAAATATAAAATCTCAGTCAATTAAAACAATTTCTCGACTTCACCCTGATGTGTGAAGCGAACAGTAGATCACAAAAACATTTTTAAAGGGTAAAAGTCGTCTTCAACTCACCCCTGTCAATTGCCCTGTTACCCGTTATGACAGAAGCGAAATAGTTTGCGGCTCTCTTCAAAGTACCTGAAATAGAAATAGAGAGGTCCTGAATATCAAACGGAATGATTTTCCAGAATACGGAGACAAAGATAATTCGAGCGTTTTGGTAGAAGTATAAATCGGTCAAGTAAGTGTATCCACTCATCACTTACCAGCGTCTGCGGGGTTCACATGGCCAGCTGAAAATAAAATAGGTACATCATGACACTATTGTACTTTGTCAATATTTGACGCATGTCTTAGTAGCTATGACTCGAATATCTTCATTGAGTGGTATTGTTTTGAACTTACTGGCGGGCATCTGTTTAACATCATGTGCAAGAGCTGACAGTCGGCTTTTGACATTTGTCACGTCATCTGAAATTTAAGTAAAGAGGACTGTGATTAAGTCGTCATTCCGCGGTGCTCGACTCCCTACTGAAAAAGATATTGTCAAATATTACACGAAAAAGTACATAATAAATTACATAAAGTTATGATTGGATTCATGATATGAATTATCATGTAAATTGAGAATGTTGTAGATTATTACGTACTTTATCACATGATTTTTATTCTGACCATTGTTGTACAAATACACATAATTTATTATCTAATTTATAGTGTGATGTTTTACATGATCAGATTTTACGATACAAAAGAAAAAAAAGTAAAATTTAGACCAGGGAATTTACGAGTTCCAACTTCTCCAAAGAAACTGGAAATCAATCACAATCATATCAAAACTTATGAACCTGAAACCTCGTTATATTACTATGAAGTATCGTAGCTCAGATGGTAGCGTCACTGCTTGCGAATTCAAAGGACGGCGGTTCGATCCCGACTCAGGGATACCTTTTTTTTCTTTTTCTATCATAAAATCTGATCATGACGTAAAACATCCTACGATAAATTAGGAAATAAATTATGTGTATTTGTACATAATGATGGTTAGAACAAAAATCTTATGAGAAAGTACATAACAATTCGTATCATGAATCCAATCATAACTTTATAAAATTTATCATGTAATTTATTATGTACTTTTTCATGTAATATTTTACAGGATCTTTTTCAGTAGGGCTCGCTTGAGCTGAATTCGAACAACAAGTGAATATCTGTCATTATCGAAAATCTCTGTATCTTTCAACTCACCGTTGATGGAAGCCTCGGTTGGCTCGACTCCTGAAACAAAAATCAGGATATCATGACAATACTTGACGAATCGAGTGGAACCTGACATGTTGAAAATGGTTTGAACATTCCGTGTCCCCTTAGAAAAAAGTTGATGTCCCACCCCGAACGCGGCTGATGGTCGATGTTTGCGATCCTCATTGTCATCGCTTTATTCGCGCTGCGATTGGATGCGCGGGTCGACTGTGGTCTGAGATGAGCCGAGAGCTAACTGTCACTGCAACCCTACGGCTGAACTGTCAGAACTGTCACTGCGAACCTGACCTAACCGATCAAAAGAATAAACTACACGCGTTGGATTTAACCTGCGACGAAGAAATTGCGATGAGGAAGAAATCGCGATGCAAAAATGAATCTGCGATGGTAAAATGTGCGACGCTGACGATTAACCTCTCGTATGAATCTGGAAGAAATTGCGATGCGGAAAAGAATCTGCGACGCTGACGATTAACCTCTCATATGAATCTAACAGAAATTGCGATGCGACAGAAAATCTGCGATGGTAATATCTGCGACGCTGACGATTAACCTCTCATATTCATATTCATATTCATATTCATATTCATATTCATATCATATTCATTCTGGAAGAAATTGCAATGCGGAAAAGAATCTGCGACGCTGACGATTAACCTCTCATATGAATCTGAAAGAAATTGCGATGCGAAAAAGAATCGATAATATCTGCGACGCTGACGATTAACCTCTCATATGAATCTGAAAGAAATTGCGATGCGAAAAAGAATCGATAATATCTGCGACGCTGACGATTAACCTCTCATATGCATATTCATATTCATATTCATATCATATTCATTCTGGAAGATATTCCAATGCGGAAAAGAATCTGCGACGCTGACGATTAACCTCTCATATGAATCTCACAGAAATTGCAATGCGGAAAAGAATCTGCGATGGTGAAATCTGCGACGCTGGCGATGGTGATATCCGCGATGCTGACGATTAACCTCTCAAATTGCGATGCGACAGAAAATTTGCGATGGTACTCTCATATGAATCTGGAAGAAATTGCGATGCGAAAAAGAATCTGCGATAGTAAAATCTGCGACGCTGACGATTAACCTCTCATATTCATATCATATTCATTCTGGAAGAAATTGCAATGCGGAAAAGAATCTGCGATGGTGAAATCTGCGACACTGGCGATGGTGATATCCGCGACGCTGACGATTAACCTCTCATATGAATCTAACAGAAATTGCGATGCGACAGAAAATCTGCGATGGTAATATCTAACGAATAACCTCTCATATGAATCTGGAAGAAATTGCGATGCGGAAAAGAATCTGCGACGCTGACGATTACCCTCTCATATGAATCTAACAGAAATTGCGATGCGACAGAAAATCTGCGATGGTAATATCTGCGACGCTGACGATTAACCTCTCATATTCATATTGATATTCATATTCACATCATATTCATTCTGGAAGAAATTGCGATGCGGAAAAGAATCTGCGACGCTGACGATTAACCTCTCATATTCATATTGATATTCATATTCACATCATATTCATTCTGGAAGAAATTGCGATGCGGAAAAGAATCTGCGACGCTGACGATTAACCTCTCATATGAATCTCACACAAATCGCAATGCGGAAAATAATCTGCGATGGTGAAATCTGCGACGCTGGCGATGCTGATATCCGCGACGCTGACGATTAACCTCTCATATGAATCTGTGAGAAATTGCGATGCGGAAAAGAATCTGCGACGCTGACGATTAACCTCTCATATGAATCTCACAGAAATTGCAATGCGGAAAAGAATCGGCGACGCTGACGATTAACCTCTCATATGAATCTAACAGAAATTGCGATGCGGAAAAGAATCCGCGATGGCGAAATCTGCGACGCTGGCGATGGTGATATCCGCGACGCTGACGATTAACCTCTCATATGAATCTGTGAGAAATTGCGATGCGGAAAAGAATCTGCGACGCTGACGATTAACCTCTCATATGAATTTCACAGAAATTGCAATGCGGAAAAGAATCGGCGACGCTGACGATTAACCTCTCATATGAATCTCACAGAAATTGCAATGCGGAAAAGAATCGGCGACGCTGACGATTAACCTCTCATATGAATCTCACAGAAATTGCAATGTGGAAAAGAATCTGCGACGCTGACGATTAACCTCTCATATGAATCTCACAGAAATTGCAATGCGGAAAAGAATCGGCGACACTGACGATTAACCTCTCATATGAATCTAACAGAAATTGCGATGCGGAAAAGAATCCGCGATGGCGAAATCTGCGACGCTGGCGATGGTGCTATCCGCGACGCTGACGATTAACCTCTCATATGAATCTGTGAGTAATTGCGATGCGGAAAAGAATCTGCGACGCTGACGATTAACCTCTCATATGAATCTGGAAGAAATTGCGATGCGGAAAAGAATCTGCGACGCTGACGATTACCCTCTCATATGAATCTAACAGAAATTGCGATGCGACAGAAAATCTGCGATGGTAATCTCTGCGACGCTGACGATTAACCTCTCATATTCATATTGATATTCATATTCACATCATATTCATTCTGGAAGAAATTGCGATGCGGAAAAGAATCTGCGACGCTGACGATTAACCTCTCATATGAATCTCACAGAAATCGCAATGCGGAAAATAATCTGCGATGGTGAAATCTGCGACGCTGGCGATGCTGATATCCGCGACGCTGACGATTAACCTCTCATATGAATCTGTGAGAAATTGCGATGCGGAAAAGAATCTGCGACACTGACGATTAACCTCTCATATGAATCTCACAGAAATTGCAATGCGGAAAAGAATCGGCGACGCTGACGATTAACCTCTCATATGAATCTCACAGAAATTGCGATGCGGAAAAGAATCTGCGATGGTAAAATCTGCGACGCTGGCGATGGTGATATCCGCGACGCTGACGATTAACCTCTCATATGAATCTGTGAGAAATTGCGATGCGGAAAAGAATCTGCGACGCTGACGATTAACCTGTGCCGCTGACGATTAACCTCTCATATGAATCTAACAGAAATTGCGATGCGGAAAAGAATCTGCGATGGTGAAATCTGCGACGCTGGCGATGGTGATATCCGCGACGCTGACGATTAACCTCTCATATGAATCTGTGAGAAATTGCGATGCGGAAAAGAATCTGCGACGCTGACGATTAACCTGCGCCGCTGACGATTAACCTCTCATATGAATCTAAGAGAAATTGCGATGCGGAAAAGAATCTGCGATGGTGAAATCTGCGACGCTGGCGATGGTGATATCCGCGACGCTGACGATTAACCTCTCATATGAATCTGTGAGAAATTGCGATGCGGAAAAGGATCTGCGACGCTGACGATTAACCTGCGACGCTGACGATTAACCTCTCATATGAATCTAACAGAAATTGCGGTGCGGAAAAGAATCTGCGATGGTGAAATCTGCGACGCTGGCGATGGTGATATCCGCGACGCTGACGATTAACCTCTCATATGAATCTAACAGAAATTGCGATGCGACAGAAAATCTGCGATTGTAATATCTGACGATTAACCTCTCACATGAATCTGGAAGAATTGCGATGCGGAAAAGAATCTGCGACGCTGACGATTAACCTCTCATATGAATCTAACAGAAATTGCGATGCGGAAAAGAATCTGCGATGGTGAAATCTGCGACGATAAAATAAAAACCATATTTACAGGGAATTGTACATGAATTAGATGAGGCAACTCCTAATTTACAATGCCCTCAATTGTTAGTTCATTATTATTAGTAATTAGCAATTCATATTTAATGAAGTTATTAATTGAATTTCAAAAACAGGAATATATTTTCGTAACGGAATATATTTTATAGTGCAAAGTGATGCTTTATCACTGGTGCACTTTTGTAAAATTTGTCGCAATCGTAGCTACGCATAAAATCTAAAAGAAAACAGATGTCTAACAAGAATTTAGACCTTACATTAGATCAGTTTGAAACGCTACGTAGATCTACCGATCTACGTGGCGATCCGTATAAAACTGCGATTTACAAAAATTTAGATCTACGTAGATGTCAGAACTGATCGTGCGACTGAAGCTGTCAGCTGTCGGAAATAAGTCTGAAGTGAGCTGAGATTTACATGATCGATGTGAGATGGGCTGTGAGCTGCGAACCGTCGACTGCCAGAGTTGATTGTAAATGAACTGCGAACAATAATAATGTTAGAATGATAAAATAAACGTGTATATTAGGGCAATTAACGTGGAATGAGGCGCGCGCGAAGCGCGCGCGTGCGATGCTAGTCCCTCTTATAAAAAGTTGATGACAATTTATCGTTTTGCGATAGTTGTTGCGGTTAATCTGCTGATTTCATGTAAGATAATTTATTCTGATTTTGATTGGCTGAGCCCGTTCTTCTTCGTGCGGTGTGAAGTCTGAATTTTTCCTGTGTCTTTTGTTCTGTCAGATGGAAAAGTGAAATGAAGTTTCCACACAAAATATTGGTGTCTTTTATGGTTAGTTGCAAGCAAAAATATTTTTGGGTAAGATCAGTCAATAATGAATATCATGTTCATGATGATGATTAGTATGACGACGATTTAGTGTCTTTTATGGTTGTATAACAAATTAATTGAACGCTGGACAGAGCAAAGAAGACGTCCTGGCATTACTAGAAGTTGAAAAACGTAAGAAATGTCAACAAAAATACGACCAGACATCACAGGCACAGGCTGACACACGAAATAATGTTAGTATTGAGTGATATAAAAATCACCATCATAAGAGGGACGTATCATCAAACTAATTTGCGATTTTCAGAACAAAGCAGAGGGAAACAGTATAAATAAAACTGGTAAATTGGGACAACCAATTACCAATTCCCATTAAAGAAAACAAAAATTTATTTGAATGTTCAACATTATGCATAGGTAATGAATGTTCTGTGTCTCAGAGGTGGTGCTGAACATTTTGAGAGAGAAAAAGTATGTAACAAACAATCGTTTGTAGACCGTTGTGCGTATTGAGCAGTCCGTCTCGAAAATCTACCAAGCTTGCACGAATTGCGAAAATTTGTCAAAGGTAATAATTTTAAATCCAATAATTTCTTCGAACGTATTCGATTCTACAATAACTAATTATCTTTTGCACCCCTAAACGCTAAATTAGTGAACTTGTAGAGACAACGACCAGGCCCATATTATTTTTTAATTCAGGGGCTGATATATTATCAAATAAATACAGCGTAAAATCCTACGGTAGATTGAATTGCGAGTTATGGACAGCTTTTTATTACTTAACTGACTCACAGGGAGCTTTGACCCGCACGGAAAAAAACCCTCAAGTTTGGGGGTATACCCTCAACATTGGGGATAAACCCTCAATAGTTCGGGGTTCACCTTTAACATTTGAGGGTTTACCTTCAATATTCCAGGGTTCACCCTCAACTTTCAGGGTAACCTCTAAATTTGAGGGTTACACCCAACTGTAGTCAAGGGTTTACCCCGAACTTTGACGGTAACCTCAAAATTTGAGGGTTACACCCATCTGTAGTTGAGGGTATACCCTCAACTTTGGCGGTAACCCCAAAATTTGAGGGTTACACCCAACTGTAGTTGAGGGTATACCCTCAACTTTGGCGGTAACCCCAAAATTTGAGGGTTACACCCAACTGTAGTTGAGGGTATACCCTCAACTTTGGCGGTAACCCCAAAATTTGAGGGTTACACCCAACTGTAGTTGAGGGTATACCCTCAACTTAGGCGGTAACCCCAAAATTTGAGGGTTACACCCAACTGTAGTTGAGGGTATACCCTCAACTTTGGCGGTAACCCGAAAAATTTGAGGGTTACACCCAACTGTAGTCTGTAAGAGTTTCCCATAAACTTTTAGGGTAACCCCTAAATTTTGATGGTCACACCCAACTGTAGTTGAAGACATTTTACCCTCAACTTAAAGGATATACCCCAAAATTTGATGTTATAAATACTTATACACAATGGGACAAAAATTATTATATATGAAATCGACATTATTATAGTAGCCACTCATAAAACAGTGAAAAATATTCCCTGACGCTCTTTTGACTGATTTCCAATGTGTCAGCTTACTAAAATCCGAACTACATAATTATCTCACGATGTGAATAATAATCAATAAAATATATAGCTCTCAATTAATCGGTATTTAAAAACAAGTTCTATTTCAGTATACCATTATTCATTTATTAATTGTGATGCAAAATAATTGTTATACATAAGCCACATATAGAATTATTTATACATATACTTTTATTCGCTCGTCCCTCAATTTTCTGCCTGACCAACTGAAATTTTCTTGATTTTTCCCTAA
>JAEUYN010000638.1:0-54212 GCA_018257835.1 Euura lappo | reverse complement strand
GCCCCAACATTGTATATTTGTAACGGACTCTTTCCTTTTGATTTTTGACCTTTTTTTGCCACACAGACATCACAGCTTTTACACCAATCTTCAACGTCTGACCTACAACGTGCCCAGAAATACCTTTCTCGAATTCTATTCAAAGTTTTAACAATCCCGAAATGTCCTCCACAAGGAGCGTCATGAAGTTCGATTAAAATCTCCGTAATTTTATCTTTAGGAACAAGTAATTGCCAGATTACTTCGTTTCCTTCCGTAGGTTCAACCTTTCTGAATAGTAAATCATTAACTAAATGAATTGAATCCCATTGTGCCCAATAAACTTTGATGAACTGATTTTTGTCTGAAACGTCTGTCCATTCTGGTTTTAATCCTGCTAGTTTCCACTGTTTAACCTGAGTCAGTGTTTTGTCGTTTTCTTGAGCTCTTTTCCATTTTTTAGAATCTTCCTGAAAAGATATACCTCTAACTTGCCTAATATCGACACGTTGTTTCTCCAAACGAGTACACTGAGGACAGTTTCCGAATTCTTCGCACGGTCTGCGTGAAAGAGCGTCAGCATTTCCGTGTAAAATTCCGGCACGATGTTGAATTTCAAAATCGTAGATCCCTAATACTTCCAACCATCTTGCTACTTGTCCCTCAGGAGCTTTGAACGACAATAACCACCTCAATGAGGCGTGATCTGTGCGGATTAAGAATCTTCTACCGTATAAATAGTGGTGTAGATGTGAAATTGTTTTCACAATTGCCAGGAGTTCCCTCCTTGTAACACAATAGTTTCGTTCTGTCTTACTCAAGACCCTGCTGTAATAACAGATTACCCTTTCGAATCCTTCTTGAACTTGAGACAGAACCCCTCCTAAACCCGAAAGTGACGCGTCTGTGTCGACTATGAATGGGGTACCCGGCAACGGAAATGCTAAGATCGGTGGAGTGGTCAGACGGATTTTCAACTCTTGAAACGCGTCACTGCAGTCAGCCGTCCACTGAAAAGTGACCTTTTCTCCAGTTAAAGCGTGAAGCGGTTTTGCGATTGTAGCGAAGTTCTTGACAAATCGTCTGTAATAGGTGCAAAGCCCAATGAAGGATTGAACATCAAGTTTACTCGAGAGTTGAGGCCATTCTCTAATCGTTTTTATTTTTTCCGGATCCGTTTTAATTCCTTCGGCTGACACTATATGTCCCAAAAAATTCACCTCTTTTTGAAAAATCTTACACTTCTTTGGGCTCATTTTCAAACCGTTTCTCAAGAATCGTTCGAAAACGACCTTTAAATTGGACAACTCTTCCTCGAAAGTTTTTCCAAATACTATGACGTCATCAATGTAAACCAGGCAAATTTTCCCTGTCAAGCCTTCTAAAACCAGCTCCATCAACCTTTCAAAAGTTGCCGGGGCGTTACAGAGTCCAAATGGCATTACTTTAAATTGCCATAACCCACCTAAACCGGTCACAAAGGCTGTTTTTTCTTTGTCCTGAGGATGCATTCGAACCTGCCAGTATCCACTTTGTAAATCTATGGTTGAGAACCATTTTGCTCCAGCAATCATGTCTAGGGTGTCTTCAATCCTGGGGATTGGATATGAATCTTTCTTTGTTATATCGTTCAAAAATCTATAGTCAATGCAGAATCTTTTCGTTCCGTCTTTCTTTTTCACCAAAACTATGGGAGAAGCCCAAGGGCTACACGAAGGTTCGATTACATCGCTAGCGATCATGTCATTTACCAATTTCTCTACTTCTTCTCGTCCGTTAATCGGCAATCTTCTAGGTGCCTGTTTAATTGGCGAATTGTTTCCTACATCAATTCTATGTTGACCCAATTGGCAGCAACCCAAATCTTTAGAGTCTTTTGCAAAAGCTCCTTGAAATTCTACTAACAAGTCACTCAAGCTTTCCTGCTGGGTGAACTCTAGGTCCCGAGAAGATTGATCAAATAAATTCTGCAGAAAGATTGGTACTTGTTTGATTCCTCGAAGTCTCGGGGCAAGATTTTGTCTGACTGGTTTTTCCTGAGACACAGGTCTTGAAGTTAACAAAGGAATCATGATAACCCCGGAAATTAGTGTGTGAGCTTTCACATTAATATTGCAGTTATGTATTAGTAGAAAATCCATTCCCAGGATTCCCTCATCTTCGATATCCGCCACCAAGAATTCGTGAGACGTTTTTAGATATCCCTCTACGTCTATATTGGCAGCGACTTTTCCCAATACAGGGGCTGTCTGTCCTGTCGCTGTTCTAAGTGAAGTATTTGTGGAATTTAGTGGAAAACACTGAAGGAGATCCGAGCGTACAATTGACACCTCGGCTCCGGTATCAATTACCCACAAACAGTTCACTCCATTAACTGTTCCTCTGGCATAAAGTCCCGATCCGGTGTACCTTCTAATAACAACTTGATCGTTCCTAGTGTTGGAAGCAGAAGGATTTGGTTGCCTGATTGAATTATTGTAACTAGTACTCGGGACAGCCAAGTTTGAAGTCTGGTTAGTCTGTACAGTTCCGTCTCTATTTTGATTGTCAGTCGTCCTGGTTTGCCAATTATTATTTGGTCTGTCTCTATTTTGACTATCTGTCGGCCTTGTTTGCCAATTATTATTTGGTCTATCTCTATTTTGACTTTCTGTCGGCCTTGACTGCCAATTATTGTTCCTCCAAGATTGGTTTTGGCTTTGATAACGATTAAAGTTGTTGTTTCTGTTCTTGTCTTGGAAGTGACGCTGAAGCGCAAAACAATTTTCAAAAAGATGTCCCTTCTTTTTACAATAAAAGCACTCCCGATCGAACCTTGATTTATTTACAGAATTCTGACCACTGGGGTGGAAAGAATTATCTGTTATCTGTGATTTATCTGTATAGTTTTGACCACCCGAGAAGGAAGAATTATTTGTCATTTGCGTGTTATCATTCCTCCTCTGAGGAAACGATCGTTTTGCTTCCAACACTTGTCTCACTGTTTCTTCTGTTCCTTCATTTTCTCTAGTTTCAAATTGCCTGACTCGGTTCGAGCCGAGATCTTCCTTATTGATTGCCTCTAGTTCTAATGCTTTAATGATGGCTTGATGTAACGTTGAGGGGGCTGCCACTCTGAGTGCTTGTTTTAGATTTTGGTCTGTTATTGCAGAAATAAATTTCGTGCAAGCTATTTGTTCTCGCGTTCCAGTCGGACAGTCTGGCAACGCGTTCCTCATTAATCTTTCAATATCGTGTCCCAGAGAGGTAAGCTCCTCGTTACGGCCCTGTCGACGATTTTCTAATTGTGTATAAAACAATTTTGACAAATGCTCATCACCGTATCTCCTACTCAGAGCCGTACAGATTTTCTCATAGTCTTTCAAGTCCGAGTTAGAAAGTGTCGAAAGAACAGTTAAGGCGATTCCTCTTAATGAACTAGTTAAAATCGCTGCTTTTTCTGTCGGTCCCCACCCATTGTGTTCCGCGATGATTTGAAATTGATGATGATTTCAAAATCTGTCCAAGAAGTGGTTCCATCAAAAGTTCCGGGTTTTAAAGCGATTGAATTGACTTTAGGTTGTGTTGCCGGTCGTATCGGTTGAGTGAAACCGGGTAGGTCGTTATTATACGCGAGTGGAACTGGTATTCCCTGGGTTTCGTGTAACGGTAAGAAAACATTAGAAGGATTGACAAAAGAGCGACTAGCTCCATAACCCGAAATGCCAGCTTGTGACAGGTGATTAACTTGAACTTGGTTTCCTTGTGAGACATTCATTTGTCTATTTTCGTTCGAGTAATAACTAGCAGACGGAACATCGAAAACACTGACAGCTGGCTGTGAAAATTGTGACACCAAACCTCTATTTTCGATGCCTCTGGATATCTGCGTGACGGGTGCTCCATTGACGGTCTCTCGAACCCTGTCAATATTTAATGAACTACCCTGGAAATTAAACACGGCATTCGAAGTGTTTGGCAGCTCAGGAACAGTCTCTCGTACATGTTCTGCATTCATTCTAGCCTCTACTACGTTTCGATAATTCTGATTTTGTGACAACTCTGAGTTCTCAAGTTCTCTCAGGTGACCGTCGCCACACATCATAATAGGCATTCTACTCCTGTTGTCAACCCGCATTGTGTTTCCAATGCGGTCGCACTGTGGCTGCATCGTGGTAAACGTCGTCTGAGCGAGCGTTGTACCCGAATCTAATGATCTACCAGCAAAGATGGGGTTTTCTGTCCCCGAAACTGGCACTGACCTTGTGGTAACCTCTGTTACCTGTTCGTTAATTACAAACGGAACTGGAGCTGGAATTGGACACATCGGGATTGGGATTCTCGCCGGGGTAACAACGGAAGGATTCTGTGTAGTGGGTACCGGAATCTGAAGATTTTCCATCTTTTTCATAAATTCCTCCCTCTCACGCCTGTCCTGTTTCCGTTCTTTTTCTCTTTCTGCCCGTTCTCGCTCTCGTTCCAACCGCTCCCGTTCTCGTTCTCGTTCTTTTTCAGCCCGTTCCTGTTCACGTTCCAATCGCTCTTGCTCTCGTTCTCGCTCTTTCTCTGCCCGTTCCCATTCTCGGTCTGTTCTTTCCTGATTTCTTTGTTCTTGAAACGCTAGCATCATTTGATTCATTTGAGACTGCATCGCCTCGATTATCGGTGACTGAACTGCACTATTTCTGTTCGTATTGGAACCGGATTGTTCTTGGTTCTGGTCCAAACGACTGGGAGTCGTAATAGAAACAGCTCCTTCTTCGTTGAGTTGTTGTAAACGAGCCCTTTTCTGTGGCGTAGCAGTCAGTTCTTCCTCTCCTTCTCCGCAAGATAAATCATGAGTTCGTCTTGTACGAGGCATCTTTTCTCAAGTCCTTTTTCAAATTCTTTTTGAAGTCTCCTCTCAAAAGTCTTCACTCAAATTCTCTCACAATTCTTCTCTTGAAAATCTTCTCCAATTCGTCAATGCTCCCACTCACAATTCACTATTCGCTGTGCAGAAATCCCACTTCTGACACCAGTGTAACGAAGACTGTTTCTCCGCTTTTCTCTAGGTCTCTGACAACGAAGTAAATGTGAGTCAAGAAAGTACGCCAATCTCCAAACCAAATATCTTGCAATATTCTCAGTATATTCTGTAAACGTGTCAACTCTTTAAAGTCTGGGACAAGACTGTTTTTACAATAATAATTCTTATGCTCTTCTCTTAATAACAAATTATCAGCTGTTTTCCCAGCCCACTAAAAACTCCGGCTGTCAAAGTGACAGCAAACATCTGATCGTTAAAATCTAACGGGAGTCCCCGTAACAATATATAGCTCTCAATTAATCGGTATTTAAAAACAAGTTCTATTTCAGTATACCATTATTCATTTATTAATTGTGATGCAAAATAATTGTTATACATAAGCCACATATAGAATTATTTATACATATACTTTTATTCGCTTGTCCCTCAATTTTCTGCCTGACCAACTGAAATTTTCTTGATTTTTCCCTAACTAATTTCAAGTTGTTTGTCGAACGAGCTTTTGAGTTTTGGACTCGTGGAATTATATATAATCTCAGGTTATAAACCACTGGTTGTGTAATAAAACTAACGTATACTGAAGGCATAATATAATAACCTATTTTTTCGGGGTTGATAAAGTATAAATCATTATAATTAACTTTCACAATATTATATATTTTCAAACAATATCATAATCTTGATTTAAATATAATACTTGACTTAGGGGTTTACCTCCAGTTTTGGGGTAAACCCTTGACTTGAGGGTTTACTCCCAATTTTGGGGTAAACCCTTGACTTGGGGGTTTACCCCCAGTTTTGGGGTACCCTCGACTTGAGGGTTCACCCCCAATTTTGGGGTAAACCCTTGACTTGGGGGTTTACCCCCAGTTTTGGGGTACCCTCGACTTGAGGGTTCACCCCCAATTTTGGGGTAAACCCTTGACTTGGGGGTTCACCCTCAATTAAGGGGTACGAATTTACCCCTTAACGATTGAGGGTTTTTTTGGGGGTAAATTTGGGGGTTATTTGAGGGTTTTTTTCCGTGAGGGTACCTATAGGGTTGTGACTTCCAACCCACTATCGGATCTACAAAAAGCTACACAACGAATTTTAGTGCGTTGGAACTCTAGTAATTTTTTCCACAAAGTTTACCACCACAATGAATTGACGAACACGAATACCACTCTTCCTTTGTGTTATGGCTTGCCGAAGATTCACAAGACTGACATCCCTATGAGACCTATCGTCTCAGCTATTGGGAGTCCCACTTACTTTTTGTCGAAATTTATGAGCAATCTCGTAACCACATGTATTCCAAAATCTAGTTCCTACATAAAACACAGTTGGGACCTACGTGATAAATTACAATCTTGCATCATCCCGGATGATCACGTACTCATCTCTTTGGACGTCACTTCTTTGTTTACCAACATCCCCGTAGACCTAGTCAAAAACGCTTTATCTAACAGATACGCGTTTGTAGCTCGACACTGCACCATTCCGCTGAGCGAACTAACGACTGTCACCAATTTTCTCATGGAGAACACGTATTTCCAATTTAACAATATTTACTATAAACAGACTTTCGGTACACCGATGGGTTCCCCTGTGTCTCCGGTCTTTGCGGATCTTGTCATGGTTGACTTAGAAAGAGACTGTCTTAAAAAATTGGATTTTACCCCCCTATTCTACTTCCGCTATGTCGACGACATCATAACTTGTATCCCTAGAGATAAGATCGACGTAATGTTGACCACTTTTAATTCTTATCACCCTCGTCTCCAGTTTACTTACGAACTTGAACGTGAGGGCATGATCAGTTTCGACATGCACCTCTTGAGGGATGAGTCCAATCACCTAATCACCAATTGGTATCGGAAGCCCACGTTTTCTGGCAGGTTTTTACACTATGATTCAGCTCACCCGACTTCTCACAAGAAAGGCATGGTTTTAAATTTGGTTGACAGGGCGATCTCCTTGTCGCACACAAAGTTTCACAAGCAGAACCTTCTATTGGTCAAGTCTTTTCTAACTCAGAACGGTTATCCGTCTGCCTTTTTCGAGCCCCTCATCTCTAAGAGACTGCATTTGTTGAGAGCTAAAGCAAAGCTGATTCCTCCTACACCAGCCTTTATCACCCTCACTGACACGGACAACCGCACTACAGTAATCTGGTCCACTCCGTCTGACTCCGTTGTCAGACAACGTTGTGTTTCGCTCCCCTATGTTAAGGGCTTCTCAGAACGTTTTGCGAGTTAGCTGAAGAAATTTAACATCCGTTCCATTCCGTTGATCAATAATAATCTGAGCCGCTTAGTTATTAAAGGCAAAGACAAAGTCCCAGCCACTTCCCAAACTAACGTCGTTTACCATATTCAATGCAAAGGTTGTCCCGCCTCATATGTGGGAGAGACGAAACGCGCTTTGTCAACTCGCATCAGAGAACGTAAATCTAACATCGATAAGGCCGCCGAGTCACATTCAGTGGTGTCTAAACACTGTACGTCTACGAAACATTCTTTTGATTGGGAAGGTGTCAAAATCTTGGACAAAGAATCTGTGTGGCATAAGCGCATTTTGTCGGAGATGCTTCACATCAACTTACAACCGAACCCGTTAAACATAAAAAATGATACTAAAAAATTACACCAACCGTACTCGAATATGCTTGTAAGATTACGCTCTAAGAGTTGCTCGGATATATAGGGGGCTGTCCACGTCAATTCACCTAGCCTCCAGACCACAACTTTTTTGATTTGCTTCGTAATGTTTTCTATTGTTGCCCTTGCTCTAAAACATTTTTCTGAATTTTTTCAGATTTTTAAAAAATACCCTTTGTGAGTTATGATTTTTTTTCGACCAAAAAGAAGGACCATTTTTAAAAATCTGAAAAAATTCACAAAAATCCTCTGACTGACGTAGAACAGTCTCCCATTTGCGAGAATGTGGAACGAATTTTTTATATATTTTTTAAATATTTTTTTACGAATTGATTGGTTTTTTTCTTTTTTTTTTTTTAAGTAAACACTACACCCACGACTTTTATCCTTTCTAGATCTGCCAGCACTATTTTCGAATTATACGAATGGGAAGAAATTGGTATTCAACTGCTCAGTTACTAGAACAATTATTACGATCCAGTATTCATTTTGCTCCAAGGATAAAATGTGGAAAAAATTGGTCGTTTCGGCTCGTGTTCATCGTTTCTGTGATATACACTTTGAAACAAACAATTTTTTCCACATTTTATCCTTAGAGCAAAATGAATACTGGATCGAACTAATTGTTCTAGTAACTGACCAGTTGAATACCAATGTCTTCCCATTCGTATATGTAATTCGAAAATAGTGCTGGCAGATCCAGAAAGGATAAAAGTCGTAGGGGTAGCGTTTACTTAAAAAAAAAATTCAAAAAAAAAAAAAATCAATCAATTCGTAACAAAAAATATTTAAAAAATTCGTTCCACATTCTCGCAAATGGGAGACTGTTCTACGTCAGTCTGAGGATTTTTGTGAATTTTTTCAGATTTTAAAAAATGGTCCTTCTTTTTGGTCGAAAAAAAACATAACTCACAAAGGGTATTTTTTAAAAATCTGAAAAAATTCAGAAAAATGTTTTAGAGCAAGGGCAACAATAGACAAAATTACGAAGCAAATCAAAAAAGTTGTGGTCTGGAGGCTAGGTGAATTGACGTGGACAGCCCCATAGATGGTTCTTGTTGGTGACCGATCTGTTAGCAATGACTGGTTTAAACTTCCCTCTCATTGATCTCCACTTATCGAGTATTGTTCCGACTCTCGATTGAATCGATGCTCGGTTCAATTGATCGTCTCTTGTCGCGTCTGTTGACAAACACCCGCGGTTCACACAAACGGACAGTCGATGGGCCCGCAATGGGTGTCAACTTTATCTCATTGACCGCTTGTGATATTTTATTACTCGACAAAACGAATTGTTTTTATTGTTTTTATCGGTTTACTGTGTATCTCATCTTTTATTTCCCCCTTTTATTTGGTGTCTGTAAGTACCCACTACCATTGTTGAGTGGATTGATTCCGTTTGATCTGTCACCAACTTGCGCTTCTGTTGTTTACGTAGATGTGTGAGTTACCTATACTGACGCCTGATGCCTCAATGTTGTTATCTCACCCGTTTCTCTGTTTATGACCCTATATATTGTTTCTAAGGTATGTTTTGTTGTTTCTTATGTTTTTCTATTGTCATTCTGGTATTCTGATTTGTTTTATTTTGTTCAATAAAGTTCCTGATGAGGATGGTAGATAACCATCGAAACGTTGGACACTAAAATTTGTGTTTATTGACTCGATGATCGCACAAAACCTATAATGGATTCTTCGAGGGATACATTCACTATTGATAAAAAAAAAAAAAAAATTGTTAATTTGCAGATACGTTGATGATATTGTCCGCTATAAAAGGACTTAGCATTGATTTGAAAGAAAATACCGATTCCATAAATTATTTGTGCGCTACTGTCCGAAATAGCAAAGTTTCTGTTGTTACTGACTCAAAGACGAAGGCCCTAGTCTTAGGGACTGATTTTGACTTGCCATTCAAGACATTGAAGGATTTCAAAATCTTCGACGACAAGCTCAAAGATACCAAGTATCGAGAACAATGTGTAAGCTGTATTGAAAACTCTTATTGAAAACAATTAGATTTAATATATTTCGAGCTTCTCGGCCAAACGATAGCGAATGCCACAGCCTGGGACGGCGCTCGAATGGAAAGGGCTAAAAAAAGAAAAGGCTAGGAGAGAAGAAAACGTAATAAAAGAAAAGGCCGGGAAAAATAGAGCCGATGAGTAGGATACGGTCGATTGTTGTTTTAACAAAATTGAAGGAGTCAGTGAAAAATGATGTAAACGAATTTCATATTTTTTATTTTTTCCATTTTCAATTTCCATTTCCACCTATACTTTCTTTACACTGACTTCCTCAATTCATTTGAAATCAGTCAAATTATACCATAGCAACCACTTCAGCTATAAATATTATGTATTTTTTGTATTTCACCTAATACTTTTTATGATCGAAATAATGTACAGATCTAGATGTCTGGTTAACCTTCATATTTTTTTTGATCGTTTAATTTTTGCACGCAACGGTGGGATTGATCCGAAGACTGAAAGAGATCTCAGTGGTCTCAGTGATAGTAAATATTTTTAAGTTGTAGAAGTGATATACACGATTTTAGAAATCCGCAATATTTATTATAAAAGCATATACTCGCATACCTTTTTTTTCAGTTTGAATAAGATTTCAGACATAGTCAGTATACGGCGTGATATTATTACCCTAACGGTGTAATCAGTACTTGACGTACCTTATTATTTCTAAGTTTAGAAATAACAAACATCTAGCTTTTCAGTATTTGCAAAAAAAAAAAAAAAATAAAAAAAAAATAATTTTTATTTTCCAAGTTTTTAGTGAATCTTGTCATAGCGAAACATTATAATATATAATATAATGGTATATTGTTAGATCAGGAAAAAACTTTCTGAAGTACTCGACGTACCTTATTATTTTTAAGTTAAGAAATAACAAACATAGATTTATGTTTCCAGTATTTGCGAAAAAATGTAATTTGCGTACATTTGTTTTAATTTTTATGTAATAAATCGACATGTTGAAGGAATAAATAATCAAGAAAGAGTTACGACAGATAATTTGTTGGGTTATGTGTGAATAAACGACTCAGATGTATTTCTATTGCACAGTAAACGATATTTATTATATTAAGTACATGAGCGGATAATTTAGCGTGGCGTCTCTTCGGCCATCTTGACACACAGTGAAGGTGTGTAGAGAATCGAGCATCGTATCGATTGATCGACGATGTACCATCATGGCGTCCATTCGACGGAGCATGTGAACCCCGCCAAGGTTCAAATGTCACTCGGGCGGCTTGCCCCGAAATACAGGAGATTTCTAACACTCCCCCTCAAGCGTCCGAGTATTACATCTGCTTACAGTCCACCATTCCCAGTTTGCTGATGCAACTTCGATGCATCGGTCCATTCAATGCTTTTGTCAACACATCGGCTGGCATTTCTGTAGACGGCATGTATTTCAGCTCGATGTAACCGTGTTCCACTGCTTTCCTTATGAAGTGATGTTTCACATCGATATGCTTTGTTCGTGAGTGAAACACCGGATTTTTACCCAGGTCTTGAGCTCCTTGGTTGTCGTTATAGAGCGTCATTTTCTTTTGTGACCTTACTCCAGTTTCCTTGATGAATTGAAGTATATGCATTCCCTCCTTTGTTGCCTCTGAGATCCCCATATATTCCGCCTCAGTCGTAGAAAGTGCCACCGTTCTCTGTTTCTTTGCCTCCCAGCTCGTAGCCGCTCCTGATACCGTGAAGGCGTACCCAGTGTACGATCTCCGATCGATCAGGCACCCAGCCCAGTCCGAGTCCACGAAACCTTCGACGTCCCTCTTGGTTTTCGAATACTTTAACCCGAGGCTCGTTGTTCCCATTTAAATAGCGTAGTACCCTTTTGGCAGCGACCCAATGTTCCTTTTGAAAACAGTTGTTGAATTGACTTAGTGAACTGACTGCGAAACAAATGTCTGGTCTCGTCCCCAAAGCAAGGTACATCAACGAACCAATCAGTTCACGGTAAGGGTATGCTTTATCTTCCAATGGTTCGGTCGGCTTCGTCAGCTTCTGACTTACGTCGAGTGGAGTCACAGCTGGCTTGCAGTTCTCCATCCCAAAACGCTTCAGAACGTCGTTTACGTACCCAGTCTGCGAGATGTAGGTAGTTCCTCTTCTCACGTTGAACTCCAGTCCCAGGCAATGACGAAGCTCACCCAAGTCCTTGATGTTAAACTGTCTGCTCAACGACATCTTGAATTCCTTGATCCAATCCGGATCATTTGAAGTCACGATCAAGTCATCGACGTAGGTGATGACCAATAATATCTTCTCACCTCGTCGGGCTTCGTACACACTCGTGTCACTGTGGAGAGCGTTCAGTCCCAATTTGCGTAATTCTTGAGACAGCTTCTGTTGCCATTGTCTCCCAGCTTGCTTCAGCCCGTATAGAGCTCGTTTCAACAGGCAAACTTTATCTCCGGACTTCAACTCCTGTAGCATCGTCAGAGCTTCTCTTCTTTCTTTTAAGCTTCCTTCATGCGCTAGATCTGTCAAGGTTTCTTCGAGAAATTCGGGAGATTCCATATACACCTCTTCGTCGATGGTCCCGTTCAGATACGCAGTCGTTACGTCCAACTGATGCATCTCGAAGTCACGCTCCACTGCCATTGCTACTATGAGTCGAATTGAGCTCATACGTGCAACCGATGCAAATGTTTCTCTGAAATCTAGCCCAGGACGTTGAGCGTATCCCTTAGCCACTAGCCTGGCCTTCCTCCGTTCGAGAGTTCCATCAGGTGAGTATTTATTCTTCAGGATAATTCTGCACCCAATAACTCCTCTTCTTTCAGGTCGGTCAACCCACGTCCCATTCTTCATGTGAGCTCTGAATTCGTCGGTGATAGCAGCTTTCCACTCAGTGCCATCCGAGCCTGCAACTGCATCGTTAACTTCCAATTCCGTGGTTAACGCGTACTCACTGTAATCGGATTCTATTGCAGCGTTCCCTTCAGGTTCATCCTCGACTCTTCTAATCGCATATTCCTTTCGTGGTCTCCCAGGAAGCCCCGTACGCACCAAGCGAGGTCTCCCCGGTCCTCTGCGTTGTATGATGGCGTCTTCGACTGCTCCTTCTTCTTCTTCGTCAATATCGCCATCGACATCTGCTTCTTCAGCATCGCGTTCTTCCTGGACTCGAGGATTTTCATCTTCTTCTTCTCTCCTATCTGGGTAGGCACCGTGCTCAAGGATTTCCATCTCGTTGGCGATCGGGTTGACTTCGACCTCCGTCGCTTCGTGTCGATCCATCGGCTCCAGCATCATCTCCTTCAACATACTTTCGGTCACGAAGTCCTCGTATTTTTCTCCAGTTTGGAAATCGTTGAAGAATTTTACGTCGCGTGTAGCCTCAACCCTCCTCAAGTCAGGCAGCCAAACTCTGTATGCCTTGGCCGTGTCTGAATACCCGATGAAGATGCAGTCTCTTCCTCTTTCTTCGAATTTTCCCTTTCCAGGTTTGTTGTCCAATGCGTAAGCTTTGGAACCGAAGATTTTCATATTCGAAAGATCTGGTCGCTGTCCCATCCATAGTTCGTATGGTGTTTTTCCTCCCACACTGGATGAAGCGCACCGGTTTCGAATGTAGTTCGCTGTCCTCGTTGCCTCAGCCCAAAACGACGGTGGTAGATTCGATTCGATTAACAAGCATCTCGCAGTTTCCACTAAGGTCCTATTCTTCCGCTCAGCGACCCCGTTTTGTTGTGGGGTGTACGGGACTGTCAGTCGCCTCCTGATTCCTTGCTCGTCCAGAAAACCTTGAAATTCTTTGTTGCAGAATTCCGTCCCGTTGTCTGACTGGAGGGCTCGTATCTGACAACCCGTTTGCTTCTCTACAATTTTTTTGTACCCCTTAAAAGCTTCTAGAACGTCGCTCTTGTTCCTTACGAATCTTATTTCACACCAACGGCTGTAGTCGTCAATGAATACCACGAAGTACATGTCCACACAGATCCGTATGCACGATGCTGAGTTTCTCTGAGCTCGGCTCAGACAGTTGAGGAAATGACAACCGCGCAAATTTTCCTCTCACGCAGGTTTCACACTGACCAAAACTTGCTTCCTTCGCAGTCCGCTCGTCGATGATTCCCTCTCGTGCCATCTTCTTCAAACTCTGCTCGTTCAGGTGGCCCAATCGCTTGTGCCATAGGTTCAATTTCGTGTCCCGTCGAGTCTCGCTGGTCAACCCCGCAGCTTCTTCGTTCTCTTGGACGCAGTACAATCCACCTTCTCTCTTGCAGATCATACTCTGGTTTCCAAATTTGTCTTGTACGACAGCCCTGTCTCGATCAAACAACACGGTAAAACCATTGTCGGTGATTTTACTTACAGAAATTAAGTTCGTCCTTAATTCTGGGACGTGTAGACTGTTCTTGAGGCTTATTTTCCTTACACAGGCCTCGTCTTTCAGCGTCAGCTTCAATAAGCCCACGCCCTTTACCTCAGCGCAGGCGTCGCTCGCCAAATTCAATCGACTCGTCAAACTCTTCTCCAGGTTCTGGAATTTGTCTTCGTCGCTGCACATATGCGATGTACACCCACTGTCGAGGCACCACTTCATCGCATTGGATCCTTGTTCGGTCTGCAAAGCGGCTTCGTTCCTCGCCACCGACACGTAGGATGCTTCCTCGACTTGACCAGCGCTATCTTGGGAAGATTGGTTCTTCTGGTCACACTGCGCAGCTCTGTGCCCAGGACGCCTGCACTTGTAACAAAGGAATTGTTTTCGTTCGTTTGTAGGTTTGTTTCCTTGCGACTCCCCCTTGTCCGGAACCTTCTTTGACGACTTCTTAGGGTAAGTGTTCTTCTTTACCCACATGGCGTTCTTAGCGTCGGTGTCTGGTTTCGCTCGACGCGCCCCGCTCTCTTCGATGATTTTTATTTTCAGCGCTTCCAGTCTCGGTTACTCATCCCTCGACTCTATCGCACATCTGAAATTTTCATAACTAGACGGCAGGCTGTACAATAACATCACCGATAACAAGTCTTCGTTGACTTCGATGTCCATCTCTTGCAGTTTATCGACCGTGTCGAAAAAATCTCGAAGGTGATTCCGGACGTCTTCACCATCCGCCATTTTGTGTAGCGTTAGACGCTTTAGAAGCGTGGCTTTTCTCGCCGGTCCTTTCGACTGGTAGATCTCCTGCAATTTCTTCCAGATGTCGTTTGAAGTAACACAACCTTTGATTTGTTTCAATTCTGCCGGACTTATCGACAGAATCAGGTCCGATCTCGCCTTCCTGTCCGCGGCGTCCCACGCAGCGGCGATTGTAATCGACGCGGCGTCGGTTACGGCAGGTCTCGGCTTTCCACCACTCACGTAGTCCCAAGCGTCATTTTTGACTAATAACGCTTCTACTTGTAATTTCCAAGTATCATAATTATCCTTTGTCAAGGGTTCGATTCGGGCATAATTATGATTACTCATCGTGTCCAAGTCCTCGCGCAATCGCACACAGCAACAACAAGACACACTTGTATTACGCGATCTATTTTCTTTATTCACTCTCAATACGCGGATGTATCGTGGCCTGGGCCCATAACCTGTTGGGTTATGTGTGAATAAACGACTCAGATGTATTTCTATTGCACAGTAAACGATATTTATTATATTAAGTACATGAGCGGATAATTTAGCGTGGCGTCTCTTCGGCCATCTTGACACACAGTGAAGGTGTGTAGAGAATCGAGCATCGTATCGATTGATCGACGATGTATCATCATGGCGTCCATTCGACGGAGCGTGTGAACCCCGCCAAGGTTCAAATGTCACTCGGGCGGCTTGCCCCGAAATACAGGAGATTTCTAACATAATTTATCAACGGTATATTTGTGTTCAGCATATTGAATTCACCCAGATTTGCATGAATATATGCAGTTTGGGCACAGTCCTGCACCGTATTATGGCTCGAGTAGGGTGCGAGCATTGCTAGCCCGGTTAGCCCCCTATCGGGCACAGTATATAAAATGGGGACATCTAGCCAGGGCCCGAACAGGCTGCCACAGATCAGCCAGATCTGGGCCACATTTGTAACGTGGCAAACTATCTAGAACCCGACCAGCGCCACGGTCAAATTTCTACACGGGAAACCGCTGAACCGATTTCGATGAAATTTGCAGAGGATACTTTTACCCCAAAGATGTGCAAATTTCATTTTAGACCCGATCCGACTTCCGGTTTATAAATGGCGATTGCTATCTTTGTCTATTTCGAGGATACAACAGCGAGCTTTGAAATACAGTCTTCTGATCACGAATCAAAACTTTGGGAATTTTCGGGGGATTTTGAACACTATTTCGAAACAAACCAGCACTGTGTGATCGTGCCTTACGCAAAAAAGCGATGAGCTTTTTGGCTAAAACCGGCTAGTTTTTTTTAAATTCTGTACGCGAATCCGGCCTCCAAATTTGTAATGTTATTTTTCATGAGTTCTTCGCATTATTTAGGTGTCAACAAAGATTTCTCGGGCATGGAAGATTTTCGACTCCAGTGAATACGGGTTTTCGTAATTTTCTAATTTTTCGGAAGCCTTCTGAATCAAAAAAAAAATCCATTTGCAGAAATCGATAGGGAACATGGTGAAATTGACTTTCTTACAATTAGTTTTATTTTTCGAATTTCGCACTGAAAATGACAAGTTACACAAAAAATGATCATCATTTTCGAAAAAATTCGGAAAATTTCCGATCGAAAAGCGTATTTTTAATTTTTTTAAGGCATTTTTTTAACCGTTTCTAAAATTTCGAAGCAAAATCTAATGATTACGAGAACCCCTATTAACTGAAGTCGGAGATTTCCCACACCTACCCGGAAAATCTCTTTGGTCACACCTAAATAATGAGAAGAACTCATTAAAAAAAAAAAACATAAAAAATTTAGAGGCCAGATTTGCTTACACACTTTGGTGGAATGGCCCATATATATAGCCAAAATTCTCTATTCACAACTATTTTCAGGAATCTTATTTTTAATAAAAAAATTAATGAAAACACACGTTGTCGCCAAGTTTCATGGAAATTGGAGAAGACCGTGGTAATTTTGCCCCACTACGTATTGTGTTCCTCCGAGAAGTATTCGCAAGCTAACGTCTTTATGCTAACTGTGGGCTTTCGTTACGTATTTATAGACGATCGTCAAGTCATTGAAGCTGGTCAAGAGGAATATCCGGAAGAACAACGCTCAGTACCAGATGCAGACCTTGACAATGCTAATATCAGTGACGAAGAAGGACCCCCGGTGGATGAAGTTGAACGCTGTGACTCTACAGTACAGAGGAAAGAGGAGAACTTGCACGAAAATAATCCGAGTCAAAACGCTGCAGAAAACGCGAATGAGTATGATAGTGCCATTCCGGGTGTAAATTACAATTTGGAAAAAGGAGAAGATTACACTGTTGGTGAACACGACGAAGTTGTTGAGGTTGCCATCGAGAATTTGGAGACGGGGGAAGAAAACATCGAAGTTGAAGGAGAATACATTCGAGATGAAGAACAAGACATAGGTGATGGAGAAGAAAATATTGAAGCTGAAGAAGAAGAAATCGAATACAGAGAACAAGATATCGAAGAAGATATCGAAGATGGAGAAGGAGATATCGAAGATGGAGAAGGAGATATCGAAAAAGATATCGAAGATGAAGAAGAAGTGCATGATAATGATAATTTTGATGACCGATTTGATGGCAATCGGTTATTATATGCAGACGCTCCTCTATCTATTGCGCAGAGTATGTTGTTAATACTAACACTCCTCATTACCCACAATGTCACTCAGTCATGTCTAGCAGATTTCATCGCAGTTTTGAACTTACATTGCGCGATGATAGATTATTTCGAAATAGTCTCTATAAATTCAGAAAATTCTTTTCCTTTAACAAGGAGAAATGTTTTATCAAACACTACTACTGCTCCGTATGCCTCGAATCTGTAGGATCGATTGATGACGACTGGAACAAATGTCAACAGAGAACTGGAAAATCGTATTTCATCGAAATGCCATTTTTAAAACAATTGGAAGAATTGTTCAATAGAGATGGGTTTTATGATGATCTGCAATATCGATTTCGTAGAGAAAACGTAGGGCCTGATGATATAGCTGATATTTACGATGGATGTTTGTACAAGAACTTAACTGAACGTGGTTTCTTATCAAACTCGAATAATATATCGTTGACGTGGTATACAGATGGGGTTCCCGTGTTCAAATCCTCAAAAATATCAATATGGCCAATGTATTTCACCATAAATGAACTGCCATTCAGGGAAAGGACGAAAAGAGAAAATATCATATTAGCTGGACTTTGGTTCGGCAATACGAAGCCTGATGCTAACAATTTTGTATACAAACTACGCCCGGAACTGAAAAAACTTTTTGATGGAAAAATTTTCACGTTACCTGATGGTAGAAACATTACCGTTCGAGGGACGCTTTTACTGGGGACTTGCGATCTTATGGCTAAATATCAGTTTCTCAATCTTTCACAGTTTAATTCTGATTATGGATGTCCAACGTGCTATTGTAAAGGTGAAAGATTTAAAATCTCTGATGGAGCGAGCACATGCGTATACAGATATGAGAAAAATCCCGTACTTAGAACATCTGAAGATACTATGAGGCATGCTGATACAGCACTATTGAGAGGTGAACCAGTTATTGGTGTGAAGGGACCGTTTGCCTTTTCAAAATTGATGCCTGACTTTATGGCAGGTGCAGCTATAGATCGTATGCATGGTATTGATGGGGGAGTTGTAAAAGCATTGCTGTCCTTCTGGTTTAATTCTTCACACCGCGATATGCCATTTTCTTCAGTCGATGTAGTTGGAGTAATTAATCGAAGATTGACCGCCATAAAACCTCCAAATTTCGTACATCGAATGCCACGGTCAGTTGAGGACTTGGTTCACTGGAAAGTCTCTGAATTACGTATGTGGTTCTTCTACTATTCAATCCCAATTTTGTCTTTGGAATAATGCGACCTGATTTCTTTCAACACTTTCTTGTCACTTCTTCGATGATCAACAAATCGAGAAACCTGTTGAATAAATTCACCAGAAAATTCCCAGATAAATATGGCCTCCGTCATTGCTCGATGAACATGCACCAAGTCACCCATCTCGTTGATAAAGTAAAAAGTCTTGGACCATTGTGGGCATACACTTGCTTCCAATACGAAGATCTCAATAGTCAGCTGCTCAATCTAATCCACGGTACTTGGCACGTTGAAAGTCAGATCGCAAATTCTCATTGGCAGCTGTTAAAAATGCGGAAACATCTAGATGAATTGCCTCACGGTAAAATTAGAGACTTTTGCTTTGGCAATAGACAACATGTTAAACTATGTGAAAAAATTGATGACCATTGGTATAGCGGCGGAACATACAGACCAATTCAGGAGGTTCCACGTTTTATTGAACGAGCATTGATTCAACAAGGCATTCAGTATGATAATCTACATAAATATTTTCGTCTTTTGAAAGATAAGAAATTGTACGTTTCTGAAGAATATTCGCGCTCCACAAAAACTTGCTCTTCGTATATTCTGTACAAAGTGAATAATGAATTACACTTTGGCTCGATTTATTATTTTTTGAAAGCAACGAACAACTGTCAATGTCAAAATGAATGTCAATGTGGCGCGAACCATTATGCCATTGTACAACGTATGGATAATCAGGGAACATACATAGCATTAGGCGATGAAGGGCAACCATTCTCAATTCCGCATACCCAAGCTTGCAGTTACAATCGGCAGACTGTTGGGCCAAGGTTCGGCGAATACTACCGACGGTCGGTGATTTTGTTTCACGGAACGCTGGCCCAGCACTGAAAATGATAACATCATGCCAGCATTGGCACGACTGTCAAATCCTGCATCGGCACGACTGTCGTACCAGCAGCAATCGAACGTTCCCTGGTACAAATTTTCGTCTACATTTCCGCCCAGGGATACTAGATAGCAAATATTTTTCACAAATTTTTAACTCAATTTTTTTTATTTTAACGTGGTTTTTCGGTATCTGGGTAATAATAATTGTAATTCCCATTCATTAGAATGAAAAAAAAAGATTATCTGAGTGAGGTTCGAGCTCGAACTAATCCGCCCCTCGATCCCGTAATCCAACCCGGTCCACCCATCCTAGTTCTGGCCGCGCCCCGTGTTGCTTAACTTCGGTGATCTCCTGAAGTTCGGTCCCCATCTCGCTCCAAGTACCTGTTATTGTAGAGTGTTTGCGGACGACTTTAGATTCAGCGTATCCAACACCAGCAGTGAGTCAATTATGGACCCTTTAACAATTGGTTCAACTCAGGCTAGATATTTGGGAGTAGTGTGGGACTTGAAGCTTAATGCACATTTCCTGACATCATAACGTTTATGAATGATTCAGAACTGATACTGAATTCTTGAGAAATCATACGAAGTCCTTTTAGCTGCAATATCTTTTTGGCTTCAACATATACCGTAATAAGTTATCGCAGTTAGACTTGTGTAGACTCGATGCACGTTTGAATCTCGGATTTGGTAGGGATGAAAGGTTCTTCTCAAGTCCAAATAACTTTGAAGTTATTGTGGCTGTGAATGGTGGTATTTTAGTCCAATTACATCTGTTTGTGTTTTTCAAAGTTTTGGTTTTAGTTGCAGATTCTCGTAGATGACCGTCAATATTCGCACCCTTTTGAAGTTGTGAAAAATTGTCAAGTTTTTTGGAGTTTTACATTTTTGTCATCTATCGTAGGTATCTATGTCATTACTTAGAAAATAATCGCAATTATCTGTGCTCAAATATTTTCTTATATTTCAGTAGTAAATTTTCATAATCTTTCCACAAATTTTTATCTTCTGCGAAACAAAACAGTAAAAAATTCAGTCATCACCTCTTTCTTTTACTTTGTTTTTGGAAAATACATTTGCTAGTTCGAAATTAGTTAGAGAAAGTGTAGAAATTTTGAATTGTCAATTGATTTTTGGCGTGATAATTAACGGAAGATAGACGACGGAAATTGTAATTTCTAACATTGCATTATATAGTATTAATCACAATATGCACTATTGACTGATTATAGTTTTGATAAAACTTTGTCTTCAGGGAACATTACAGTACAGATGAATATCAATAAAAAATGTATGATTATCTTTCCAATTCTTTCTGGCGATGAGGCAGAAGGTTTCCAATTTTAACGCGTTGCTGGGCGTGGAAGGTCGTCTAAATAAAAATTAGCTGTTTTAGTTCGCATTACACTGCTATATACTCAGTATCCACAAAACGAACATGCCATCGTATGGCCAACGCTATTCGAGCACTATCTGCCCAACGCTGAGCCAGCGTTGACATTCATGATCATTTGACAGTCAGTGAACGAGTACGAGTCAATGCTGGGCCGGCGATGGCAAAATGTCACCGTCGGCAATACAACTTTGGGAATGTTGGGCCAACGGTGTTGAATTGTCAGCGTCGGTAAAGCGAGCTTGGGGAATGCCTGTAGAAGATTTATGATGAAACAAAAGTTATTGTTCCGAACGGTTTGATTCTGGGAATCGATGTAGAACCCGTGTGCAAAAGCATTCTATACCTTAGCCAGCTCCTCGACGTCGTGGCCATCGACGACCAGAGCGTTGAAGCCAAATGATTGCAGGCGGGTACGGTAGGTCTCCAGCTTATGATCCAGGGAGGTTGGCGCTGTTTGTCCCAGACGGTTGATGTCAAAGATTACACAGAGGTGGTCCAACTTGTAGTAAGAAGCAAAGTTCAGAGCCTCCCAGACCGATACTTACTGAGACTCTCCATCTCCGAGGAGCACATACGTTCTGTGACGGTCGAGCACGACTTCTTTTACAGACACAGTCATGCAGCAACCCTCGAATATACACTAAATTTCCTAGATCCTTCTCCAATTTTCAATATTTGGACCTCATCGTAGTAATTGTTTCCTCCTTTTTTTTTGTGTCGAACGTCAAATCTAAATGTTTTCCCTTCAGCAATACCTATTCTCGAAGAAACTGAAATTTTCACCTGTAGCTCGCCTTGTCGTAGTTCTGGCCGACGTAGGCCATGCCAGCACCGACCGACAGCCCTTGGCCAAGGGATCCAGTTCCTACATCGATGAAGTTCAATCGGGGAGTAAGATGTCCTTCCAGGTCACTATCGAACTTACGGAGGTTCAGAAGCTCACTTGTCGGGAACAGCCCTGCCTCGGCCCAAGCTGTGAACAGAGAAAGATATTTTCAAAGATCGTACCGCACAATTGAGATTTCACATTTGTTAATGCGTCAAGTCCCAACAAATGGTAGAATTGAACTGACCAGCATACAGGATCGGCGCCGCGTGTCCTTTGCTCAAAATAAATCTGTCACTGCTCGGGTCTCTGGGAGCGAAGAGTTTGTAGCGCATCGTGTGGAAGAAAAGGACAGACATGATTTCTGCCATCGACGAACATGATGTCGGATGTCTATGAATTAAAAAAATCAACTTCATGAAATTCGTCAATGCGAAGTGATAACAAATAAATACCACCTGCGTCCGCTGTTTCCGCTTCAATAGCGCATTTCATCGGTACTTATTAGAAAAAGGTAAAATAATCCATCGAATCGGCTTTGTCGGCTTTTCAAGTGGTTGAACATTCGGTTAAATTGAAACCACAACTTGCAGGTGTGATGACATTATTATGGTATCATTAATTGAAAAAATACGTTACATCGATTTCCCCGAAATTCTGATTCAGACTGATAACAAAGTCTTGTGTACGATATACAAATAATCACGAGCCAGTAGGTATGATGCCTTTGACGACCTTTGCGCATTGCATATGACCTTGGGTAAGACAACGAGCGGCCGAAATTTCGGGAAAATATGGTCGAGGAAGATGCTAATTTTGCGACGTAGAAATGGTCAAGACTGATCGAAAGGCTAGCGGCCTTATAATTACTCGACAATTGTCAAATATTGTTAAATATAATACTTGATCTATTCTCATATCGCGTGAATATTATAGTTTCTGGATTTAATTAAGTATATTCTTATCGCAAGTGGGAATGAAACATTGCAGATGTACCCGCTGTTGGATGCTTGAGTTGCTTGAACGGAAAGAATTCGGAGCCGGGTACCCAAGCTCGCTTTACCGACGCTGACAATTCAACACCGTTGGCCCAACATTAATGTGGCTATAGCCGCGTCCTCCAGCTTCTGTCTATCAATGTTTTTCACCATGTTCCACAATATTGCCGGCAATTTTTTTTTTTTTTTTTCTCCTTCAGTATCCGGCGGTAAGCCGATGTACCGAATGAACTCTCCCACTGATACTCTTCCACTTTGAATCAGTTATATTTACAGCAACGACTTCTTTGATGACGTGTATTTTAGCACTGAATTTCGCTCTTTTCTGAGCTTCTTTGTAAATACACCATCCCATACATGATTGAGATCAACTATGATTCACTGGGAAAACACAATTCGGATGACAACCAAAGGCAAAAATTTAGGTTATGATTGCTTTCTGAATATGCCCGAAACAAATTTTATGATGTTATGCGGGGTCCTGGGTATTGTAACACCGACGGAAATGCTGACTATCTCTCAGGTTGGTTTGGCAACAATTTGACGACAATGCCCATCTTTACAGTAAGACCGGTAGGTAACTGAACGACGCTCCAGTTTCAGAGCCGTTCCTGGACACGTAGTAGGAGTGATCCTCCGGGTTCCAGAGCCCAGGTGAGTAGCGAGGAAATCGAACGCAATATTATAGGACAACACAAGGGACCGGGTCAACAACAACGAATAACATCTTAGAATTTCTCATTTATATAATATACTATTTAATCTTTCCTTAACTAAAAGAAAAAAAAACGAAACTTATCGCTTTGAATTCCTATTGCATCTTTCTATAATTAAGTAAACCATATTAAACTTATCATTTATACACTATTTAATCTTTCTATAACTAAAAAAAAACTAAACTAAACTTAATAGTTTGAGCTCCTGTTGGATCTTTCTATGATTGAGTAAACCATATTAAACTTATCATTTATACACTATTTAATCTTTCTATAACTAAAAAAAACAACAAAACTAACCTTATCAGTTTGAATTCCTATTGAAACTTTCTATAATTAAGTAAACCATACTAAACTTATCATTTATAGTACAAGGACAGAGGAATCAGGCTACGCACTGTTTTATATCTGCATTCCACCTTCTATGGCAAAAGCCACCAGTCTAATAACGATCTCTATATCACCTCTTATAGCCAGTTCATCTATATCTGAGTCCACCGCCACCCCCCCGTGTGTGTGTGTGTGTGTGTGTTCGTGTGTGAGATATCTGCGTACGAGAGATTGATATAAAATCGTGATAAGACAATCTGTGATGATTCTATATCTCAATTTCATCGATTTGCTGTTCATTTATTTATTCTACAACGCAAATCTCTTGATTTGGCTAATAACTAATTACTTAATTACTGGACGACTTGATTATTGCGTTTATTTTTCGATTATTAATTAATTTATTTATTGTAAACTTGATTAAAAACGCGAGGGGAGGTGGAGGGACGCGGAGAGAAGATGGGTCAGTAGTTTAATGCCGGTGTTAAAATGAACCGTTTACACCTGAGAGATCGATGAATAGAGACAGAGAAGAAAAAGAGATGATAAAAAGACATGAATAGCAAAAGAAAAATATTATTATAGAAAATATTAGTAGCCACCCGATAGCGCAGGATTGTCCGACGTCGATTTCTTAGTTCTTTATAATCATTCTTTTTGTTTAATTTTTAAGTTTTCTTTCTTGTTTTAAATAGCTTAGTAGAAAAAAAAACTTCTACAATGTTCATTTCCCGTTATTGTTTTCTTTGTTTTCAATGTTTGCATAGATAATAATAATATTAAGAGATGAAGAAGATTACTAAATTTTATTATTATACGTAATTTAATAATTACATATGTAGATATGGCGAGAGCAGTGACGACGTAGCCACGTTTGTCACGATTTTTAATTAAGTTTCTTTTTTTTTCCTCATAATTCTTTATCTAAACTTTAGTTGAGTTTTGTTTTATTATTTTCCACGTCTTATTATTTATTTAGAGGGTTTCCTTGATTTCGTTTCGTCATAATTCGAATTGTTTCGTATCTATTTATCTATTTATCCTTTTTTTTACTTTCTTTCCTTTCTCCGTTCTATTATAAACTAGAGATCGTTATTGTTAATAATAAATGATAACAACCTAATTACGCAAAATACATAACTCGCTTGGTGTCTGCGTGGACAGTTATAGCTCTGGCCATTGCTCCCGGCGTTCTGTCTTCGCTGCAACCAGACTGGTGAGAACCTTCGCCACTGTCGTGCTCCTTTTCTACTAAATGGTATCTGGCCCTGAACGCAACTAGATGTGCGTAGTAGGCGGGCGCAGGAATACTGACGGACCTTGTACACCTTACATAGGTGTGACAAAGCTGGTACGTTAGACATTGTAGTTCGTCACTTTCGAAGTGATTGTCGTCCCACAACACGTGGTAATGTGACGGCCTCGACGTACCCTGTATTCCCTGATGACTGCACAGATAGAAATCAAACTCTGTAGGATGTGTTATGCAAACATCGACAGTAGTTCCGGCTGGTATATTCCCGGACTTCCCGCTCTGTTCTTTTTTATCGGCACAGAACAATCTGGTATGATGTCTCTTTTGTACTACGATAAACGTGATACCAGGTTTATAATCGGCCTCTAATTTTATACAAGCTTCTCTAATTGCGGTCAACTCGTGCTGAAGAACGTGGAGAAACTGGCCCTCGGATACACCGTCGCGATACAGTATTATCCTGTGGGGCTTGTAGCCGCCGGTACTCTTGTAAAACATTATCAATAGTTCTCTGACCATGGAACTGAGTTCCTGAATAATTTCCTGCCTGTGTTGCTGGACCCTGACCGTAGCGGCGTATCTAGAAGGATGAGCGTCCATGCTGCCAACAACAGCTGCGATACTCGGTTTCTTGTTGTCTCCAGCTGGTGGGTGCGTCACGTCAGCCCCAAGGAATATGACCGGCTCGTTAAAAACCTTTGGTCTTATACTCGGTACCAATATGCTGTTTATTCCACCCAATTTCACGTTTATCTTCAGACACAGATTCGACAGGGTCTGGGGAGACGTTTTGTTCACGTTTTTAGCCTGCACGCACTGCGTCGCCATTCCTAGAAGCGTGTCGCCTACCCTTTTAACCTCCGCATAGACGGGAGTCTTTCCAGGAAGTACGACGCAGACTAATTGCAAGGCCTGGAATGTTGACTTGAGGTATCTGAACATAGGTTCAACTTGGTCCGGGCCGTTAGCGTACTTGCAGAAGCAGGGCTGTCCGATAATCGGCATACCGGCGTCATTTGAAATCTTTTGTAACTGAGTTGTGAACGTCCTGAGAGCGTCCTCTCGCACCGTTCTCTGCGGAGCAAAGCACGCTATCGCCCAGACTCGGATCTCAACTCCTGTGAAGAATTGCTTTCCTCGCATGTCCCACACTCCCTGGTTTGGCAACGCCTGCTGCTTCGTCTGTCCATTGAGAGAGCTGACTCGGCCTCCGTACTGTAATTTTGGTGGCGGTAAAACGCGACCCCTAACTTCCATCATGTTGTTTGAGATGGTTAGACCAAATTCCTGGACGTAAGAATCGTTATTGAAGTCGGCACGTCTGACTAGGTTGTTTATCTCACGTTCTCGATCTGGTGCCGAGCGAGCTGTGGCTTTGATCATCGTCGAGGTCTGCATGTCAGTCAATTTCTTGATGCAACGTTGACCGGCGACTATGTTGCAAACCTCGAGCGGTAAATAAGTGTGTTTGTGTTCCTGTCCGACCTGAAGACACGGAAGATGAGGATACCTCAATTTCATTTTATATTTGTCTAAAAAGTATTTGGCAACTGTGCATTCCACCGTCTGTCCATTCTCCAACTGTAGAGGGAACGATTGCATTTGAGCGGGTTTCCTAGTGACGTTACAGACTCTGTATTTCCGTCTCATAGTTCCGCAGTGTGTTATCTCAATCTTAAGCCCTTTAATTTCTTTCGTGAACTTCACCCTCTGCGAATCGGTCAACGGTTTTCTCTGCTCGTTGATATCTCTGGTGTCCAATACTTCGCACATGAATTCGATGACTGGTTGTGCCTTGTAGAAAGCCGTTGCGGACACGTCGATATTAAGCATCATTTTCCACTGGGAAGGCCTGACGGACTGATGGAAACCGAACCAAACTTCCCTGCCTCCTCCCAAAGGATGATAATATCCCTCCGGGCTGCTGAAAAATGATCTTCCTACAGGGGTGTAGGTCATAGAGGGTAAATGTCGCATGACTACGTCCAAAGCGAGAATAGCGTCGTATGGAATCTGTCTGGTCCGTCCTTCGAGGGCCTCCTCCAGTGCGAAGAGAGAGACCTGGGCGACCCACTTGATGACGACTCGGAAGACTCTGTCCTTGCCTTCGCCAGGCAGGGTGACCTCAAGCTCTACTCTGTCGTTTCCAATGGGTAGAGGGTCTCTGGTGTAGAGATTATTTCTACCGTCGAATACAGGCTTCAAAGTGCCGAATATCTTACTGTAGGCATGGACCATAGTCTCGATGATCTCCCTGTTAACTTTCCTCGGACATTTATCGGGCTGAATGTTTATATCGTAATGGTGAACGAAGCCCCTAGGCATAGTTATCTGGAAGTGGTTGGCGCGCAGGCTTATCGGACGTCCTTCTCTCCCAATGTTAGGTCGTCGGAGGCATGAAAACATGGGTAGCTCAGGCGGCTGAGGAGGTGTGTGAATCTGTTTTTCGGGCACCAAACCCAACGAACTAGAAGCAACGACGCTGCTCCCAGTGGTCTCAGCAGCTCCGACAGGGGTGCTCGTCGTCGGGCCAGGTGGCGGAGATTTTGCGTTAGTGTTAATCACGGTCGTCTCCATTTCTCCTAGTTGGCCTACGGGGTACATTTTTGTTTGTCTGATTTGATTTCGTTTCTTTTTTTGTTTTCTGTTCCGTGCGATTTTAAAATGCGAATGTTGATATTTGTATTTTTGTAATCACTAATAACGCGAATTTAGTTGTCCAGTTGTTTGAAGGTAAAAAAATATTGATGTTTCTTTTTTTTAACACAAAAACCCATTACTCGCTCCTTCTTCTCTCGGCCACACAACACCACACGGCACACTCTCTTGTCTCCCCACGAACACACACTGGCCTGCCGGCAAATTGACCACGTATTTAGTACCCGCTCTCGGTTTCGTCGACCTTCGTAAGTTGGCGTTCAACGTTAACTGAAATTGAGCCGTTTACCCCAGACCACTTTATACCACCGTGTACCCCCAACACATCCATTCAGTGCAAAACGCTTCGATCGAGGGGGGAGGATGCTTCGCGGTAATTTGTCATAGGAAAATATCGGATCTGGTATAAGATAAGTGAATCACTGTACGTATCAACTAGTACACTCGAGCGAGATTGTTTTTGGCCAAGCGTATACGGGGCTCGCGTGCAAATAGTGGCCTTGAACCGGTCCGAACCAACCTCGCTGAGTGTATTCATACGTATAGAGAACTCGCTACTCTGAAACATTCAAAACCAACAACATTTATGATTGCAATAGGAGAATTTATCACTCGAGGTACCCATTATTAGGCAATGCGATCTAATCGAGTCAATTCATTGATCGACTCGATTGGATCGTATTGTCTAATCGCAACGCTAATCGCTTGAAGTTTGCCGCACACCTGATTGATGTAATCCACTTGAGTCGCGAAGCGCACGCGTACTGTACGTCTATCGACTACACAGGAAAGCTTTCGCTGATTTTACTGACACTGAGCTAAAAAAACTTCAAGACAGCATCGAGACAACACCGGTTCGGATTTGTGGATTGCACAGTTTTCTGTGCGATTCCGCAGAAAGATGTATCGGAGATTTCCATACATGAGGAATGAACGAACGACGAATGAATCATCCCGTCTTGGTGGAAATCCGTTGTTGCAAGCAGGATGATTTTAGCAGCGATGACGCCGCGAGTCGTATCAAAACGACGTTCAGGCGAAACATATTTCAGCTGCGTTAGCACAGGCTTATACGGGAGAACAAATTATCGGCGTCGGAATATGCGTATACTATACGCCGTGGAGAAATCCATTATTAATGTACTTAAATAGTATGAGAATATGTACGTAACACGTAACATTACGCCTTGAACCTTGTCGCTGCCGTTATACCCGCGTACGAACTTGGAGATTTACGCTGGACGATCACACGACATGTCATGTATCCTATAGATGCATATGCCTATTACATAATTGTATTTTCGTAATCATTACAATATCATCGTCAATCGTCAGATATTTGTCACGCCAATCACTTTTTGACATCGACATACCTACTTCACGTGGATCTATTCAAGACGCGCGGCAGGTCTTCCTCAGCAGCAACGTATGGTAAGAATCTGCGCCAGTAGGGGACGAGGTGTCTCGTGATCAATAACCGATTGAGCATCAGCTAGGTCCCTGGGGGCCAACCGGTACACCCAGTGCAGATTTTGCACTGGCCAGGTAGGCTTGTACACACAATCCTATTACCCAGCCAATCAAAAGGGATTAGGACTCGGCGGCCCGGGACTACCTGGAGCACGCCTGGGTCGCTTAGAACAATAGCTTCTTGGAACTCATTACCTGCTTACGAATATTTTTCTTTGTTGGATAACTTCGCTAGCTCCGGATTCTAATTAAAGGCTATGAAAATACTTCTTCGATTCCCGACCCAGGCAACAAGCTTAACTGACCCATCCAATTATGTACATCGCATCGGGGGCCTTGTACACCGAAAATTTTGAACTTGGGCACCCTGGACCTAGGTATTCATGCACCCGGGACATAACAATGGACGATAACAAAGGATCAGGTAGGAAAACACTCAGCTTTCCTCCTTCTTTTGTTTATTTCAAGACCCTCGGGTTTCTCCATGTAGCCATTACTTAGAAATGGTTGGACATCTGTCGTTACCTTACTCAGAGATACTTGAGTGTAAATTGAGTATTGTTATAATAAAAATGTCAACACTGAATACAATAATATGCCTTATCACATTGGATTTTCTATTTTATCAATGTTTTTCTTGTCTAATTTTACAAACATACAATTCTTTCAACTGTAATTTCATCCGTTCCCATTTTCCCCACACTATCGCACCAATCGCGTTCGTCGTAAGTCTCGGTGTATTCTAACCTTGCGAATGACAACACATTTGATAAATGTTAATAGTTTGATAAAGGCACGATTACATAATAGGCGTTTCAACGCACTTGGAGAAGCCGGGGAACCAAGTGAACATTTCATGTGGCAGTGTGATTTTTGTTTCAAGTAAATCTGATAAGTCCCAACTACTAATTTTTTGTACCGCTTGCAATAGAGGCCATAATAAACTATCGACATGAGGCTGTTTGATTACACATTTATCGTAATTACAGTTTTTTCCACGCTAGTTGTCAGCGAAGCTTACAGAATCTTGGGAGTCTTTCAAATTTATCGGTATTAAGGAGTATCGATCATCGAGTCAAGAAAACCCAATGTTTAGGGGCCAACGTTTCGAAGATGATGTCACGGCGATTGAATCGACGATTACCCCACCAAGCACCATACAACCCAGAAAAGGTTTATTCAAGTCATTTGAACGCAGTTTCGGCCCTGAAGCCGTGGCCCTGTTGAAAAAATGGTCACACTTGACGGAGAGGATAACACATGCATCATATCAACGAAGATTTTCTCTCAGTTCCTGATGAGGATGACGGATAGTCTTAACTTTTAGCCGTCTCGGATCAAAACGAATAATAAACAGAGTAAAGTGGATAAAAGATTCTCAAATAAACGTCATAGTGTGGAAAAATCGATTAATTCAAGTCAAAGGATGGGGAAAAAATAATTAATCCAATCGAATGTGATTTTGTTCGACGTTTTATTTCAATGACAGATCGTCGTCTTCTGCAAAAACTGGAAAATAATTTGTTGATTGATACACACAAAAAGATGGCAGAAGCAAGAAGACAACAGATTACCTCAAGTATAATTAACTATATTGACTCGATTTGATCGATTTTTCCACGCTATACTATTTCATGTATTCGAAAGAAAGATGCAAAAATAATAAAGCCAAAAATATTTCTCGATTGATTGGGTTGTCAAATTCATGTTACGGGTACAAGAAATCTGAAGCAAGCTATACAAATTTGAAGACAAAATGCATTCAAAAGAAACAAAAGTGCGATTCCAAGAAAAATTATCGGACCATCCTGACCCTGGGTTTTCCTGAAGGCCCGGCGAGTACCGAGGATATATTCATGCACCAGGGACATAACAATGGACAGAAAAAGGACTGTGCCTGTTGGGCACGTGCATGTCATAAAAGCGGGAGAAAGAAAGGACGCTTAGGCTGATTGGAAAAAGGATCAGGTAGGAAAACACTCAGCTTTCCTTCTTCTTTCGTTTATTTCAAGACCCTCGAGTTTCCCCATGTAGCCATTACCTAGAAATGGTCGGACATCTGTTGTTACCTTACTCAGAGATACTTGAGTATAAATTCAGTATTGTTATGATAAAAATGTCAACACTGAATACAATAATATGCCTTATCACATTGGATTTTCTATTTTATCAATGTTTTTCTTGTCTAATTTCACAAACATACAATTCTCTCAACTGTAATTTCATCCGTTCCCATTTTTCCCACACTATCGCATCAATTGCGTTCGTCGCAAGTCTCAATGTATTCTAACCTTGCGAATGACAACACATTTGATAAACGTTGAGAATTTGATAAAGGCACGATTACATAGAAGGCGTTTCAACGCAGTTGGAGAAGCCGGGGAACCAAGTGAACATTTCATGTAGCAGTGTGATTTTTGTTTCAAATAAATCTGAGAAGTCCCAACTACTAATTTTTTGTAACGCTTCCAATAGAGGCCATAATAAACTGTCGACATGAGGCTGTTTGACTACACATTTTTCGTCATTACAATTTTTTTCCATGCTACTTGTCAGCGAAGCTCACAAAATCTTGGGAGTCTTTCCTTTCAATGCAAAAAGTCATTCTCTGATGTTCGAATCGCTCATGGAAGAACTGGCAACGCGAGGTCATCGGGTGGACGTCGTAGGTCACTACGTACTGAAGAAGTCTTTTCCAAACTACACCGACATCATTGACTTGTACAACACTCTAAACGACTTCGTGAACAACATGACGTACGAATTTGGAACAACGATGCTGAAGGGAGGCACTTTAATCGTTGGAATTGCAACTTCTTACGGTGGTGACTTGTACGACCTGATGGATAAACCTCCATTAAAAAAACTCATCAAAAATCCTCTCCAAGATCCACCATATGACCTGGTCATCGTCAAGGTGAGCTTTCATCGTCATACAGCTTGAAATGTGACATGTGGCAAAATTAATCTGTTCAGGCATTTGTATCGCCCTGTTACTACGCTCTGGGTCAACATCTAAATGTTCCTGTCGTGGGTCTCGTCACGTCGTCGATGTGGCCGTGGGGGAACGACATGGTGGCGAATCATGACAATACCGCTTACATACCCCATGCTTTCTCGGATATCAATGGAAAAATGGACTTTTGGCATCGTGTCAAAAACACAGTGACACTATTGAGAGCCAAGTACCTCTTCAAGCACTACAGCGCGTACCAAGACGAGGAAATAAAAAAGTACTTCGGCCCTGACGCGCCGAGTCTTGTTGATGTGGAAAAGAACATTTTGCTTATCCTCGTGAACTCACGCTACAGTTTACAAGGAGTGAGACCGTTCACCACCGCTGTTGTCGAAGTCGGAGGTCTTCACATCTGCAGAGAAGTCGACACGCCATTGCCAAACGTTAGTCAACATGTGACATTATTGACTTAATTTTAGTCTCCACGATATTTCGAGAACGCGTTCGCGGATTCCGATCAAATTGGGCTCAATCGATGCAGTTTCTCCAAAGTGATTGGATTTTGGCTTTGGTCAGTTAATTACCTTTTAAATAATTGAAATAACAAAACTCTGAAAAATAGAATTATAAAAAAATGACGATTGATCTTCAGAACGGATCAACGGATTTGAATGAAATTTGGTACCATGAGGTTTTTTCGATCGCTGATCACGAATCTGATGTCTGATATTCGAAATTCAAAATGGCGGATCCAATTTGCTGTGAAAAAAAACTAAAAACATTCGAAATCTGGTTTAGAGTCAGCGCAAACCCGCTTGTTTTTTTCTTCTTGATCTTCTGTATCCAAGAAGCTGTACATTTTGGCGTTCCCATGATAGGCGTACCCCTCTTCGGAAACCACCAATCGAACAATATAGATCTCTGCGTGAAAAGGGACATCGCCGTATCTCTGGACCTCGATCAGCTAACCGAGGACAATTCTGACTCGGTCTTCAATGCTGTTCTGCACGATCCATTCTACACGTGAGTAATTTGTCACGTCTCGTATCCAGTCGAAGCTTAAAAGCCGTTCAATCTTGTATGTCACAGAAAATCGATGAAGAAAGTGTCGTCAGAATTCCGAGATCGACCGATTACTGCTACAGACACGGCAGTTTACTGGATCGAACACGTGGTCAGACACGGAGGTGCGAAAGTCCGGACACCTGCTCTTGACTTAGCATGGTGGCAAATCGCACTGCTTGATGTATACGGAGCTCTGGCCTTGGCTATCGCAGTCGCCATTCATTTTTTCGAACTTACAGTTTCCAAAATTCTGAAGAAGCTTTCGGACAATATTTCGAGAACATCGTCGGTAGATGCGAAGAAGCATAGACGATGGACTACTGCTCAGAAATTCTCGATTACAGTGATGCATAATTATTGATGTAACATTTATAATATGATCCTGATGCAGTGAATTGCTATAATATATTCTTCAGGACTTATCACAGGTACCTGAAAACTGAATGAATGAAGAAGAAAAAGCCACACACGCACAAGTTTTTCAGCAATTAGGAAGAATATCGTTCATTTGCTCACAATATTTAGTTGTGGAATTCTCAACTGTATAATTCAACACGTGGCCACTGGTCAGGGAAAAGTCAAGAAATTTGATGACGATATGAAACAATACAGAATAAAAGATCCCCAGCGATTTTTTCATCTCCCTCGCGCTGAAATCTTGATCCATAGTAGCAAAACTTGTATAAATTATGAAAAAAGAAGTATTCTCAAAAATGATTTTCTTTCACCATTAATTCAGAGCCTCATCTATTACGTACTCGAATAACCACTGATTCGTCCAAATTTCAGCCAGGATAGAATTATAATTTGGACAGGAAAAATTCAAGGACTTTTTTTTATAGGGGTCGGCATATGCGAAATCATTTTATTTTTTTTTTCAAATTGTAGGTGTAAAAATAGAGCATGAAATACATCATGAGATGATGATTTAACGGTTATAGAGTATTTTTATTGTAATATATCGATGATACAAAGATTCAGTTCATTTTCTAATGCTTGGGATCTGACCCCACAGTGCGTTTGCGTCATAGGAAGTCTGTTTGAAAACGATTGCGAAATTATCGAGCGCTTCTCTGCCAATTTCTTCGTAGAACGGACAAGCCCTGCGAACCCTTTCTGTCCAGGCCGTAACATTTTTGTAATTCTTCAGAGGAAGCAGAAACTGCGAAAGTGATATAAAAGAATTGTAAGAACTGCAGAATCTCTATTATTTCATGAACGATTTTCAATCTTATTCGAATTTTTTATTCTCAATGGTACAAAGAATACAACTTTGAATCAAAAGTGAGTTCTAATGAAGTTCTAATCATCCTTGATACTCAATTCGATCAAGTCGATGGTCGTTATAGAGGAAATGTCAGTAACCGTCAATCGATCTCCAGCGAGCCATTTTTTCCAATCCAACAATTCTTCCAAGGATTCGACACCATCGCATCAGCCAGAAATTTGACTTTTTCCAGAGGGGTTATCGTTTTTAGTTTTTACACGTTTTTAGTTTTAATTTATAAATTGACATTTGAACCGACATAAGTGTAAGTGACTAAAAATAGTATTACTTAAACGGAAGCATCTTCATGGATATCATACTCACGTTTTTAGTTTTAATTTATAAATCGACATTTGTACGGAAATGAGTGTAAGTGATTAAAAATAGTATTACTCATAAACAGATAATATTCCACACAAAATCTGTCTTCGAAAATTCCCACCAACAAAAATTCGTCTTCCACAAAAAGTCTTCCTCCAAAAATTCGTTTTCAACAAAAGTCGTCCTTCAAAAAAATCTCTGTAAAAGATTGATATCAAATACAACCACCAAGTACAAAAAAAAGAAAAATCAAACCATATAACGTTGTGCTCGTTCGCTCGTTACGCTCGCTCACTCGATTGGGTTTTCATAATTTGTGAGCAGAAAAATTGGGACCATAAGTTTCGAGAAGAGAAAATTTTCGAAAGAAACAATTGAGGGAGTGGTACTTGCGGGCAGGTGTGAGTAAGTGGAAGAGTGACCACTAAATTCTAAAAGTCACATTTTTTTTATCTTGCTATGAAGGCCCGCCAAGTTAAAGACTATCGTCGGACCTGACTGAAGCCGCCGACACAGTGGGACGAAATCAAAAAACGACGGCCAAAAGTCTAAACATAAAGTATCGATTTCGAGGATCTGCAATGGTGGGTTAGATATAGTAATAGTCCGAGGGTCGAGTTCCAGACCCGAAAGGGGAAGATCCTTCATACCCGCTATTGTGTCCCAGTTCAAAAGTACCCTTCGCTCGATGCAGACGCGTCGCGCTCTGTGCCTAATTTTCAGTGCGCTCTTGAAAACGTCGCCAGTTGCAGAAAAATAAACCGATTGACGATTTTCAAAATGGATTCGAAAGGGGAAAGTAAGTAGAATATCATCATGTAATAATAAACTTGTAATAATAATGTATGTGATATCAGTCAACGAATGATTTTTCCGAAAATCAACGTAGAATGGCCACTGAAAAATGTAAACACGTAGAGAAAAGTTGAATTGCAAAACGTTGCAAAGCGGCTGGACTTATTCTAGGTTGTAGATTATTCTATTGTTTAATGGAAACAGCAAAAAAATTTGCGCATTATTGCGCAACCGCTATTGGTACAAGGTTTTGTGATGAAAAATGCATTTTTCTCGATTTTGATCAGTAAAAACATGAAATACGGAGAAGTGATTCAGATAAAAGTTGTATGGGTTCAAATTATCTCTTCAGGGGTGTACTCACGTTGTGGGCCCAGTGAGGCCCAAAAATATTTTTTTTATCATTACACTCAGTTTTTATAGCGGATTTAGATTTCACGCTCCCAAATTGAAATATTTGTATGAAGTCACTTTCTGCTAGGCCTCTTTCAAAAAACCCAGAATCTTAGCGAAAAATAACCTCTGAAAAAATGTATATTTTGAAGTGTCCAATCGAAATCGATGATAAAAAATGAGGGTTGCTTTTTTAATTTCCTTGTGGTTTTCATAGCATTTCACAATATTATAGTCATCTAGTCATCTATAATATTGTGGAATGAGTTATAGTGAGTAAGGCTGAATATGTACCCTACTGAAAATTTCCAGGTTGAAATCTGTGGATGAACCTACTGAGCCTTTCTGACGAAACTGAACAAACCCTTTCCCTTCCACAGGCCTATGTTAAGCATACCTGGGAGAGGGAGAGAGAGTGTTTGTTTAGTTTCGTAAGAAAGGCTCGGTATATGGTTTTCCTATAGGAATTTCGTACTGGAAATCTACTGGATTCTATGAATTTCAACATGGATTCCTATAAATATCCAGGTAAACTCCTATGTGTATTGAAAATATGATTCAACCACTTCTGCTTCGATTACATTACATTACAGATAAATGAAGATCTGATCAAACGATTTCACGTTATATTGCAAACACTTTCGCGTGGCCATGAGATTGATATAATCAGATTTCAAGATTATGTCGTGCAGACAGCTCGCGACTACGTGAATTTTTATCCGTGGTTTTATATGCCGACTTCAATGCATAAAATTTTGATTCATGGCGCAGCGATTATAAAGTCTGCAATATTACCGATTGGATAAATGTTCGAAGACGCCCAAGAGTCTACCAATAAATACATAAAGCAGAATAGAGAAAATTTTTCACGAAAATCTTCCCGAACAAAAACCATGGCAGACGTTTTTTCACGCCTACTATTAACGTCTGATCCATACATTTCTAGCCTACGAAAATTACCTGATAAGAAAATGAGATTGTTGCTACCAGAAGGAATCCAGTTATTAACTGCACCAACCGTCTCATCAAATGCAGGGAGCTCGGGCAATGCGTCGTCAGTTGAATTCACTGACTGTGATTCAGTTTGTTCTGGTGACGATGAATAAAGTTGTATGTAGTCGAATGTATCACGATGACTGACCAGTTGTTCGGAATGTGGAACTTTTTCTGTCAGTTAATTGTTTTTATAAGCGAATACATATTTATTAAGAAATATAATGCTAATTTTTACACTTTATACACGTTATTTTGATCTCAATACTCTGTATCATCCTAATTTTAAGGAAAACCTTTGCTATGTGACATAAATATAACGCTTTTTCTACACAAGTCGTACATATTGAATCCGCCATTTTGTATTCCCAAATTTTGACTTGAGATTCGTAAGCAGCAACCCCAAAAACCCCCGGATACAGACTTTCACCTCGATTCAATTCGTTTTTCATTACATTTTTTGCCGTACTGGATCCGCCATTCTGTTTTTAGAAATTTCAACTTCAGATTCGTAATCAGCGACCCCATAAACCCCCGGATACAGATTTTCACCGCGATTCAATTCGTTTTTCATCAAATTATTTGCCGTACTGGATCCGCCATTTTGTTTTTCAAAATTTTAACTTCAGATTCGTAATCAGCGACCCAAGAAACCTCCGAGTACGGACTTTCACACGCATTGAAAACTTGTCAGACTTTTGGCCGTCGATTTGCGATTCCGTCCCACTGTGCCGCGGCGTGAACCCCAAACCCAACGTCTGAGATCTTTCGCGAATACGGGAAATGGTGCAAAAACCGTCGCCAAGTACATTAATGTGGTCACTACAAAAAAAAATCTACCAACAAAAAGTCTTTCTTGAAAAAAACCCACCAACAAAAACTCGTCTTTCACAAAAAATATTCCTTCAAAAAACCCATCAACAAAAATTCATCTTCCACAAAAAATCTTCCTCCAAAAACCATACCATCAAAAACTCGTCTTCCACAAAAAATATTCCTTCAAAAAACCCATCATCAATAATAATTCGTTCTCAACATATATTCTTTGATAAAACATATCTACCGACATTAGTTAGTTTTAATTAACGGAAGTCGTCTTCCAAAACATTCTTCCTATGAAAGATCTGAGATTAGATACAACTACCAAGTACAAAAAAACAGAAAAGTCAATTTAATCAATTGGCGTTGTACTCGGTCGCTCGCTGCGCTCGCCCACTCCGTTGTTTTTTCAAATAATTTGTGATGTAACGAATATTGGGAGGAAAAATGAGAGGAAAGAAACCTTCGAAAAAAAAAATCTGAACAAAAATCTGAAAAAAAAATTTGAAAAAAAAAATTTAGGGAGGGGTACTTGGCGGGCCAGGTGAGGGTAAATGAAAGAAGATTATAGTTGCTATGATGGCCCGCCAAGTACCCCTCCCTAAATTTTTTTTTTCAAATTTTTTTTTCAGATTTTTTTTCAGATTTTTTTTTTCGAAGGTTTCTTTCCTCTCATTTTTCCTCCCAATATTCGTTACATCACAAATTATTTGAAAAAACAACGGAGTGGGCGAGCGCAGCGAGCGACCGAGTACAACGCCAATTGATTAAATTGACTTTTCTGTTTTTTTGTACTTGGTAGTTGTATCTGATCTCAGATCTTTCATAGGAAGAATGTTTTGGAAGACGACTTCTGTTAATTAAAACTAACTAATGTCGGTAGATATGTTTTATCAAAGAATATATGTTGAGAACGAATCATTATTGATGGGTTTTTTGAAGGAATATTTTTTGTGGAAGACGAGCTTTTGTTGGTATGTTTTTTGAAGGAAGATTTTTTGTGGAAGATGAATTTTTGTTGATGGGTTTTTTGAAGGAATATTTTTTGTGAAAGACGAGTTTTTGTTGGTGGGTTTTTTTCAAGAAAGACTTTTTGTTGGTAGATTTCTTTTTGTAGTGACCACATTAATGTACTTGGCGACGGTTTTTGCACCACAGGTGCTTTTTGGGGAGATATCACCACTTTTTGTAAAATCTTGCTTCACCACCTAAAAATTGTGCTCGCTCGCTACGCTCGCTCGATGATCAATATTTTTGCCAAAAATCTCACCAGTCTTCTGCTAAATAATATGAAGCCTGTTGGGTATAATGTTAGATACGTAACTCCAGAATTGTTGATACATTACATTATGGTCCGAACCTAGATAATTTTTCGCAGACGCTGATAAAAGTTTAGAATAAAACTAACGATAAAAGAATCATTGTCCCAATTAGAAAATCAGGGGAGAAATTATGTCATGTACAATGAATAATTTGTCACAGGTAATCTTGGAGACGATTAGGGCATTTAAGTGAACAAGTTCAGTATTTATGAAGAAACATGACAAATGTTCGTATCAACTTTTTCTTGGCGACTTATTGTACTCTGACATATTTCTACGGTAAGAGCCATTTGTATAGAAATGAGCTATTTTTTATCCCTGATACTTTGAAAAAATCGGAAGGGCTTTACCTGAAGCGCATCGTCATTAGTTACATTTGGTGTCGAAGCCCTTTTTCACCCATTTCAGTTGAGCGGAGAGACTTTCAGGGTTGTTTAAAGTTCCAATTAGGTTTATTTTTCTGTTTTGTGGATGCACACTTTAGAACTAGAGTTGATGTATTGAAAATCATACTTATATTTATAACAAATACGTTCGTAATTTATAACAAATACAATATGTTGCATCGTTGAAACTGTCACACAATTCAAAAGTGATCAATCTGTGTATTGTGAGGCTTATACCACAGCGTTTCAAATTTGGCATTGATGTTTTATCAGTTACGAGATGAGATATGCATTAATGCTGCAAATAATGTTTTCAATCAATCAAGCAAAAGTAACGAGATAAAACTTTTTTGCTCATCTAAATTAGTTATGACCAAAGTGAATGAATAAGTTTGTTTGTCTCACTTCATCCGAAATGTATTGAGTTCAGCAGATTATTGGGACTCAATAAATATTCCATAAAATAGAAACACTACAATGTTATTAATTTGGCGGATCAGTAGATTTTAGAAAATCGACAAAGAAACATTACAGACTGACACATCGTTTCGTACACGTACTCAACAATAGCAGGATATAAGCAGGTGAATAATCTCAAAGACTTAATTCAACCATAACCTTCTTATAGTCACATATCCTAATACATGATTTATTTTTATCGTACTCAATCAGAGTGCTGATGTTGGTTCGCCAAATAGCTCAAGCGATAAAATATATCAGCAGTTAAGAATCACCGAGTGAAAAGTTGCTTGGTGACGAATCAAGGATTACATGTTCAACTACCGTGAGTAAACGAGGAAAGGTAACGCTTCGGGGGTGCCAGCTGAAACTCGCTCGGCAAAAGTCCCTAGCTCTAAGTTGGTATCCCTAGCGTTCGGTGTGCGACGTGGTTCGACCATACCCTGTTCAAGCTAATAACCTCATGCGGTTCAAACTCAAGAATAGCGCGCGTAAAATTTGAAGGTTAAACGCATTTGGTTAAACGGAGCGGCACGGAAGAACAAGAACAACGAATTCTGCTCGTGCAGGAATCATTATGCGAATATTAACCAACAATGTAATTTTGATATTAGGCGCTCTATTCAAGGAAATTAATTTAGTCAATTGATCAACAAATTTTATTAGGTAATGTCAGGTTTGAATGATCAATTTATTATGAATCAAGCAATTTCCCAGATGTTTTTGTATCGTCGAGGCTCATCGAGGGACTTGACTCCGGAGACCTGCTCCGCTGCGCCTTGATTGTATCGTCGAGGCTTATTGAGGAACTTGACTCCGGAGACCTGCTCCGCTGCGCCTTGATTTTATCGTCGGGGCTTATTGAGGAACTTGACTCCGGAAGCCTGCTCCGCTGCGCCTTGATTTTATCGTCGAGGCTTATTGAGGAACTTGACTCCGGAAGCCTGCTCCGCTGCGCCTTGATTTTATCGTCGAGGCTTATTGAGGAACTTGACTCCGGAGACCTGCTCCGCTGCGCCTTGATTTTATCGTCGAGGCTTATTGAGGAACTTCACTCCGGAGACATGCTCCGCTGCGCCTTGATTTTATCGTCGGGGCTTATTGAGGAACTTGACTCCGGAAGCCTGCTCCGCTGCGCCTTGATTTTATCGTCGGGGCTTATTGAGGAACTTGACTCCGGAAGCCTGCTCCGCTGCGCCTTGATTGTATCGTCAAGCACTACGAGGCAACAAATATTATTACGATTCACTAATTTTTTTTAATAGAGCGCCTAATATCAAAATTACATTGTTGGTTAATATTCGCAAAATAATTCCTGCACGAGCAGAATTCGTTGTTCTTGTCCTTCCGTTTCGTTCCGTCTAACAAAATGCGTTTATCCTTCTCTGTATTGAAATGAATCCGAAGATCGTGAAAGCAAATCCACTTTCACACAATGAACACTCAACAATTTTTCCGTACGTATACGTGTTATTAGACACATTTCTAACCTCGAAATTGCAAGTTTCATGATTTTATGCGAGACACCCCTATTTATTACAATTCAGCTCTTCGATTCATACGTTAACATCTGTATAATAATAAAAGAGAGAAACAAAGCGCATAAAACTTGGAAAATGATGAGATTTTATTGCGACCGACCGACCGACCGACGCAACTCACAGTTCTGTCTCGGGTAATCGATTCTCGATCTTACGTTTAAACATGGCGGTCTATTCACTTCGGTGGCGATTCTCTACTCTACTCTACAATCGTGCCTTCCGAAGCGCCGTCTGGCGACTAACCTAGGGTACGTGGATCGCTGTGAATTCTTGCTGTGTAGCGGTGGTCGCTCTTCTCTCATCTGTATTGTCGTAGGAATAGAGCAATTGAGCTGACTGAAGAAGGAGACGAACAAAATTCTGCCGAGGAAACGGGCATCGGAAACATTCAAATAATCATATCTCAGCTCTCCGTGTACCGATTACATCGGAATTGGGCTCTAATGAAAGCTTATTACGCCGATGTCCCAGGATAAATATTTCAAACCCATGTATGAAGCGAGGCGGAAGAAAGACGATTAAATAATTTTCCCCACTGCCCGGTTCGCTCCCGTTCGGGTAAAGAGACTCGGAGAGTCTCTGCGCCGTGCATTAAAATATTTTTTTTAATGTACTTGGCGCGAGACTCTACCGAGTCTCTTGATATCGTATCCTTTCTAACAGTATTTAACCACTAAATTAAATAGTTCCGAACGTCTTGTCTATTTCAACGAAGCTATTGTTCAAAACAAAGGAATCTCCCATCAATCGCAAAGAGGCAGAAACCAAACGGATAGGGGTCTTTACCGCGCCAAAATTTACCGCACAGCAAACACCGCGCGTACTTTACGGCGCAGAAAAATACCGCGCCTCCGCAATTACCGCGCACGCACAAACACCGCGCAAGTATTTTCCGCGCAAGAAAATACAGCGCCTCATCAATTACCGCGCACGCACAAACTCCGCGCAAGTATTTTCCGCGCCGAAAAACACCGCGCCCCAGCAATCACCGCCCAAGTATTTTTCATTCGCGCTCGGATATATATGAACATACAACGATAACTTTGTGACGTCACGGAACACCTTCTGGGTTCTTACCAGTTTGTGTGTGTGTTGTATGATTTTTGGTTCCTAGGCTCGGTATTTTTTTCGCAGTAATCTGTTGTGCGCGGCCTCGTACGCTTCGCGCACTCCCCGGGGTAAATAAAAACTATCCCACTAGCCAAAAGTATGCAGCTACAAGTCTGCAGCTGTCAACTCGGCTACCAAAAATTTGACTAAAACACCGCACCCCAACAATCACCGCGCAAGAACGGTTACACATACGAACTAAGCCTCTTATATTATATTGATTTGAATCGACCGATGAATTCGTGCGCTGTAATTGACATCGCGCGGAGACAACCACGCGCGGTAATTGATGAGGCGCTGTATTTTCTTGCGCGGAAAATACTTGCGATTTATGCATGCGCGGTAATTGCGGCCGCGCGGTATTTTTCTGCGCGGTAAAATACGCGCGGTGTTTGCTGCGCGGTAAATTTTGGCGCGGAAAAAGGCGGCCTCCAACCAAACTAGAATTCTCGCAGTCAACCAGAGTAACGCAGCAGCATATCGCGTATGAATTCTCAAATGGTTAGTCGCGAAGAAATCGTAAAACTAGAATTCGCACAAATAGCAATTCACGAGTCTTTCAACGTGCATAACCAAGATTGCTGCCTGCACCGAATTCGTACACTAGAATTTCCCTACGGTTGACGAGGAAACGCTTCTTTCGCCGACCGTATGGAAACTCGTAAGCTAGAATTCGCACAATCTACTAGAAAACGCGTGTCCCTAACGTGAAATCTGGATGATTGACTGCGTAGAATTCGTACGGGTATTTCTCGCAAAACTCGCGACGACAAAAAAATTAAAATAAAACAAAAAGTAATCTTAATCTCGACAACGCCGCGAATTTTACCTAAGACACTCAAACTTAAAAATTACAAACAAAAAGATTCGTTAGCAAAGTTCGTTCCCAACAATTAATATTCATCTTGAAATTTGAAACAAGAAAATATCAGCTCTGCGCTATATCACGAAATCCAGCAAGTTTCAGATCGGAAGAAATAAACCCAACGGTCTAACTACGTAATTACGCCATAAACTCAAGGCGTCTAGGCAATGTAAAATTACCCGATCTAAAGCTTTGAGGGAGTCGTGATGGACAGAAGCTTAGGGGAGACCGGTGTCAGTTGTAACAATTTTTGTAAACCATTTTTTTTCTCGCTCAATATTTTTCATTTACAAATATTTTTTTTTCGAGCAAGTTCGTTGATCTTTACTCTCGCTGATTCTATTTTTTTCAGTTCGAAAACAACTTCAAAATTAGCAATAAAAATCAAAGTTGGGCATTGCTACACATGTTACAATTGACACCTCACGGGTGTCGATTGTAACAGCTTATGTGTCAATTGTAACACAGTAACGATATGACATAATTATATGGAAAATATTTATTTACTCCCTCTGGTTTCTGGAAAACTGGTTTCAAAGGTCTTCAGTAAACTAATACATTGTTATTCAATTTTTTTTTCACAAAGACACACGCATATTTCCGATCTCAATATAATTGAAGCTATTCATATCTCTGCAATAAAATTTATAACGGGAATTCAACAACGAATAAGACAGTTAAACTTCTGAGCAGTCATCGCAGATGAAGAATGCACCACCATCGGTGCAACCGATGTGTGCCCATTTTTTGCATTCAGTGCATTGATTTTTATAGTGTTACAATCGGCACCGATCGGCGTGTTACAATTGACACCTGCGACATTTTTCAGTAAATAAATTAAATATTATCCTACGCGTCATGATCTACAAATCCTGATTGACATCATTTATAGCCAAACCATCATAGATCAATATAGAATCGACCAATTATTTAAAAAAAATCATTGTTAGATACCAGACCAAATCATAGTGGAAGTGATAAAGTTACTCACGGGAGTAAAAAACCATAAAAGTCGACACAGATACAGGAAAGAGCGCATGAAATTTGGCAAAACGTTGGTTAACAAAAGCGAAACGGACGTTGCTATAGAGATGTCCAAGCAGTTCGGACATTTTCCGCAAAATGGCGCCGTTATTTGCGTTGTAACAATTGACACCGTGTTACAACCGACACCGGTCTCCCCTACCTCAAAAGTATCGAAACAGCGGCTTGCCAACTCTCTGACGCTTTTGGAAGAATTACACCCAGAAAAATCGTGTATTATTTCCAAATAAAACGCTCTATTAGAAACGTGTTTATTTGAATCAAAGATTTTTTTTTTCGGGTGAAATGAATGATTTTTTCTTCGAAACAGAAGCATCTATTTGAATCAAACAAAAGAATCTATTAGAAAAATATTTTATTACTTACGAATAAAACTTTTTACTTAAAATGCTTTTATTGAAACGAAATAATTTTTTCTTTACGTCAAATGAATGGCATTTGCTTCCGAATAATTGTAAATATTGGCGCCAAATAAACAGCGGTTTTGCGACGAATGAAATTATTTCTTTCGGTCAGAACTCGCGAGTCAAACTCTGCTGCTTCAATCCAATGGTGTATTTATTCGGACCAACTAAACGGCATTTGCTTCCAAATAATTGTAAATATTGGCGCCAAATAAACAGCGGTTTTGCGACGAATGAAATTATTTCTTTCGGTCAGAACTCGCGAGTCAAACTCTGCTGCTTCAATCCAATGGTGTATTTATTCGGACCAACTAAACGGCATTTGCTTCCAAATAATTGTAAATATTGGCGCCAAATAAACAGCGGTTTTGCGACGAATGAAATTATTTCTTTCGGTCAGAACTCGCGAGTCAAACTCTGCTGCTTCAATCCAATGGTGTATTTATTCGGACCAACTAAACGGCATTTGCTTCCAAATAATTGTAAATATTGGCGCCAAATAAACAGCGGTTTTGCGACGAATGAAATTATTTCTTTCGGTCAGAACTCGCGAGTCAAACTTTGCTTCTTCAATCCAATGGTGTATTTATTCGGACCAACTAAACGGCACTTGCTTCCAAATAGTCGTAACTATTAGCTCTGAATAAAAAACTTCGCTACATTTGCTTCTTTTCTTGGCGTTCTGTCGACCATACGTTATTTGTTTCCAACCGCTTATATCAGTATATGTATCTTACTCGTATAGTCAATTTCTATTGTACTTTTGCTTTGTCATCTTAGTTTTGTGAGTGCAATACGAATCTATTTATAAAACGCAGTATACATATATTGCGTCTATAACTTCCTCGTACGCCGCGACTCGCGTGAGACCGTGCGCGTTACATCGACGCAATGAGTCCACAGACAAGCGCGCATGCGCTCCTGTTCGCTTCCGGTGGTAGTCGGCGATTCTCTGCCTTTCCTGTTTCGTCCGCGCTGGGATGAACGTCGACTGTTCATCGGACCAACTGCGTTATGTAGTGGAAAACACTGCATCGCTTCGAATATAAGATCCCGCTCAATTATGGACAACGAGACCAAAGCTCTCCTGGTCAACGGTGGCTTAGAAGAGTACATCGAGACGTTCCAAGGTAAGTGCGTTTTGTATTGTGCATTTTCGATGTTTACATCGCTATGGCGTCGTTTCTAGCGACCGACGCTACGCGAAAATCAAACAACGTAGCCGGGACTGTAATAGAGAAACTGAACATCGCTGATTATCTTCCAATTCGATCGCTTGAATTTAGTTTGCCGAAATTTCTATCTATTATTAGAAGAAATGAGAAGAAAATCAATTTCATACAATTATGTACCTATTCGTTCAATGGGAAATTCTATAGCATCAAATAAATTTTTATTTGAATGTAATCACAATCTTCGCTACAGTTAACTATGCGCATTGATTGGTCGAAAGAAAATTTTCTTTGTGTTTACGGTTTGAGGCTAGCCCCCATTTTATTTGACTCGCCAACGAAACCAGAGTGCGCTAATGTAGTTTTTACTAGACTGTAGTTTTATCCCGTATTCAATTGTCACTAGGAGTTGAGGTTATGAGTGGTATTTTGACAATATTCTCCGTGCATCGCGTAAAAGTCGAGTTTTCTCATTAAAATTAATCACACATTAATTAGGAAAAATTACAGCAACATCCCGTAAAGCACTTGCATATTGCTATGAGGAATAATTGATTTCAATTGCATTTGCTATCTGCTAGGTTATCTATCCATACAATCGAGCAAAATACGTGAAATTTGTTGTTAATTAAATTCAACAATAAACAGTTGAATAATACTTGTAATTGAAAAACGTAATACATAAATTCAGATTACTAATTCACAATAACAAATTTCACGTATTTCGCTCGATTGTCTGAATAGATAACCTCGCAGATAACGAACGCAATTGAAATGGATTGAAACGAAAGTACATAGCATATTCATGTTAGCTATTGTTTTATTTTGGTATTCCAGAAAATATGATCGATAAGGATACTGTGTGGGATCTGACGCCAGATCTTTTAGCCGCTTTGATAAAACCTGTAGGCCATCGAATAAAATTCACACGCCTTATATCGGTGCGAGGAGATGAGCGTAAACAAGCGCCTCGTACAGTAAGCTATAATACTTGAGACTAGAATGCATATGGAAATTTCAATTTCTTGTCAATCCCAGGACATTGGTCTCGCCAATCGGATTTTAATTCTTTAAGGCTAAAAGATGCACGCTACTTTCAGGTTACCAAAGATCAAAATGAGGATGACTCTTGTGACGAATCTTTGAAAAGTATTCCTGAAATCGGTTTGCTGGACTCTTTTCTTGGAAATTCTTCACTTAATGATTACATCGAACAAATTGTAGACATACCTAAAACCAAGCAAATAGGAAACGAGGCCGACGAGACGACTGACGAAGATACTGAAAGACCCTCAAAGAGACAAAAATGTTCTTCAGACCCAGGTTCCCCTACACATCCTGCTTCGTGCAGTAAACCTGTTAAGCAAATCGTCACCGTGGAGCAGCCTATGAAGAAACAAAATTGCGCGGCAGGCTCAGATTTATTACTACAGGTTTCAGGCTCTAAGCCTCTTACAAAATTGGTGAGCCTCGTCACTTTTCTTTTAAATTTTCTAAATAGTTATAGGCATAGATCATTCTGAGAAATAGGACATTCATACTTGTATGATTATTGCTTGAGTCAGATTCTGACAGGGCTGGTACCGAGTCACTTTTCTCACTATTAGTCACTTCTTCCAATCAAAGTCACTTTTTCCAACTATTTCCAAGATTTGATCGCTTAAGTCACTGTTCTGGTCACAATTCAGCTTCGCACTGCAAAAATATAATTTTTGTCCTCTCAAATCTGTTTTTTTTTCCTGAATATCTTATTGTGATCTAGAATTGCGGCAAGATTTTGTATATCGTGATGTATCTCTTCTTCTATTTATTCGCCCTCATCGTAGATAATGTTTCTTTTTGTTCTTAGGTTTTAAAGGTCCAAAGAAAAATATTCCTCATAACGTTTTAGCTCGAAGAGATTACAAAAGAATACCTCTTTGGACAAAATTTGTTTAAAAATAAAAAAATTAATCATCCATTCCATAGAAAACAAGGAATCCAATTTACAAATTCGATATACTTACAAATCAAATATATGTACCTACAATTTGTAAATTGGATTCCTTGTTTTCTAGAGAATAGATTATGAATTTTTGGTTTGTTGAACAATTTTTGTAGTCTGAAGAGTGCCCTCTCCTCGAGCTAAAACGTTATAAGGAGTGTTTTTCTTTGGATCTTCGAAACCTAATAACGAAAAGAATCATTTTGTATATTGCATCATATCGAAAAAAAATATATTTTGATAGAAATGATTTAATTAATTAAATAATTGTTTCAAATGAATATTGTGTTCTACTCCAATTAGAATGACAACCCCATTGTAACTCCTGTTGATGTAGTTACTGTGCAATAATTGATTATTTCCAGTCACTTTTAGTCACTTTTTAGAGTCAAAAACTCACTTTTCTCACTTATTTTGGAGCCCACTACCGGTACCAGCACTGGGTTCATTCATTGATGCGTTCAACTTCACATTAATCTCAAGAGTAACCAATTCAAGAATGCAAGCACATGTATACTTTTGACACTCCTAGTATCATTCGATAAGAAATGCTCGTTACCAACGAATTTCATCCCTTTCACGGAATAAGACCCTGCGAATATGGTATCTGCATTTAAACATCATTACTTCCATTTACAGTGGTTGGAAATGATTCTAAACGAACATCCGGATGGTAAACAAGTTTTGGCTGTTTTTAAAAGAGACGAAAGTTTGACGTTTAAGTCTACTCGGGACAAGTTGTCAAACGTTATCGTCAATAAACTAATTAATGACTATGAAATTGTCCACAACAACCAATTCAAACAAGCGGCCGACTCAATTGCAGAATTATTTCCGTCTGAGTTTGCGGTAGGTAACCAGTATGAAGAACAACAATCAAATCCTTATATTAAAACAAAATTGAAATTATCTGTTCAAATTTGAATAGAAGTGTAATATAACTTCTCTTCATTGACCTCACCGTAACCTCTTCATTGAACTAAGATTTTTAATACTAGCGTATCTCTTGTATTAAACAGGGAACCTACTACGTAGCTCCATTTACTGAAGGCAGTAGACAAAATGTTTCGAAGGGAAAGCTACCGTACAGATATAGAAATGTAAGGACAGCCATGCGACAAAATGGAATGTTGAAAACCAGAAAGAAGCGAACTCCTAGGCCTACTACACCAGATATATCAAATTGTAAATTTCATTAATCTCAAAATAATCTAGAGTATACATACTGTGAATAAACGTGGATGCGGGTCACTCGGTTTGGCAGAGATGGCGGCGGCGTGAACGTAGACAGCCAGTGGTTCTCGGGGTTCGGAGCCGCACAGAGAGGGATTTCAACCATTCGTGAGGGGTTAATTCTCTGTTGTCGCCTTGGGTCTACGGAGACAAGATTCCCCACCTTGAGTCTACCGAGAAAGAATTCTCTGTCGACGCCTTGGGTCTACGAAGACAAGATTCTTCACCTTGAGTCTACCAAGAGTGAATTCTCCGTCGACGCCTTGGATTCTCCGCCAACTCAAGGTGGAGAATCTTGTCTCCGTAGACCCGGCGTCAATGGAGAATTAACTTTCCGTTGGCTTGAGGCGAGGAATCTGGTCTGCGTACACCCAAGGCGACGACAGAGAATTATTCCCCCGTCGGCTCGAGACAAACAATCTAGGATCCGTAGAACTAAGGCGAAAGAATTCAGTCTCATTGATCATTTTTAATGTAATGGTTCATAAACATGAGAACATTTCCTATAATACTCTTAACCAGTGTTGAGCGAATTTGTAATTACTCAATTACAAACTACAAATTACAATTGTAATATATTATTGTTGTAAATTACAATAGTCATTTATTATTGTTATGAATTACAATTGTAAATTATAATGGAAATGTAATCAATTGCACTACGTAATTTGCAGCTGCCCAACACTGCTCTTAACCTTAATCTAACCACAAAATTTGAATCGCGCGTTTCTGCGCGTTGAAACAAAACCAAGTTAGCTTGAACGAGGCATAGTTGAAATCCCTCTCTGCGGGTCCGAACCCCGAGAACCACTGGCTGTCTACGTTCACGCCGCCGCCATCTCTGCCAAACCGAGTGGCCCGCATCCACGTTTACTCACTGTGTATGAATAACATAGGACATGTCTAACAACTCCAAACTACTTCAATTGTACTTTACTAGTGATACCAGAAGAGACTTTCAACGAGTCAAGGACTTGGCTCAAGCACTACTCAGAGCCATGGCCAAAAGTGGTAGAGCTTTGGAGTTTGACATCCCCTAATCGCGTCACGCAGTTGCAAGCTGATTCGTCAAAAACAATTGCAGATATATTCCAAGAATGGCCACTTAGTAAACATCCATTAGGATATACACTGGTAAAAATAATTTAGCGACTGTCAGTTTCTCAAATAAATGACTAACTACGTTGAAAATCTATATTTGAACCTCATAGAATGCATAGAAACTTATCCACCTGGAATACTGCTAATTTATTTCATTTTTTCCGAAACAACAGTTTAGCATCGACTTCAAAACGATCCACAACGGTAAGGAACTGATGCTGTTGAGTGGCTGGCCCCTGGAAAAGGAGAAGTTTCTCAAAGTAATGAGAAATCGGTTAAAAGATCGGCAGTCGCTACAGACATTGGACACGATAGGTGACGATACCTCAGAAGGTAAACTTCTCATGATACACTACAGTAGGACGTCACAAATCTTCTGTTATATTATCGACGCTTGTTTTTTGCAAAACATAACTGTACGATAAAATTGACTGATAATTTCAGATGCAAAGGACTCGGTGCTCATCTACCTATTACCTGCCTTGCTTCCCCCTTCGATCATTCGCCGCAAAGGCAAAGAAACCTGGAAACCGACAATCCTAGAAGCCAGAGATTCCTTCGTACTTCTGGTTCAGGTGAGAAAACTGCATAGATAAATAGAACCTTCCAGGACTAGCAATCACAGGGAAACAGTGCAATGTTAGAAACATCTATGTAAATTTTGAAAGAAATGAAATTTTCCATACTTACAATTCTACTGAGCCTTTCTGAGGAAGCGAAACAAACCCTTCCCCCTCCACAGGCCTGCGTTAGGCATACCTGGGCGAGGGGGAGGAAGGGTCTGTTTCGCTTCCTCAGAAAGGCTCGGGTAGATTTCGGTTGTATGTGTACTAGACAGTAAGAACAGGAATCTTGTGGGGAAAAATTTGAGTCACTGAAAATCCTTTGCATAACCTCGGTATAGAGTTTCAGGTTTTCTATGTCAGTTCCAAGATGCATCCTTTCTTGTTTATTTGAAGGCTCCAATGGTGATCTTATGGTTCTCAGAAAATTCGCTGTCTTGTGGCTAACTGATGGTTAGATAATATTTATTCTGAAAAATCCTTTCTACGTGCAAACTTATCAATTCAAGAACTCTTCTTTTATTTCACTACCCACCCTCAAACATGTTGACTGTCATTTGTTAGGCAAGTGTAGAATTTATATTCGTGCACAGGAATATTCTACGAGTTGCTCTTGACATTCATAGAATTGATTGTCGAAATTGATGATTAAGAGTAAAATCCTTTTTTAGAGCCTTTCTGAGGAAGCGAAACAGACCCTCTCTCTCCCTCGCCCAGGTATGCCCAACGCAGGCCTGTGGAGGGGGAAGGGTTTGTTTCGCTTCCTCAGAAAGGCTCAGTATAATCTGGAATCAAGGAATGACATAATACTTGGTGTTCAGTGGCCAATGTTGTTATATCGTTACAGGTGTTATTTACTAACATTATACGTTAAATCTGATGGCAACCTATTTGAAACTACTTCTGAAAAGAAGTTTTGATTAACGAATGTAATATATGTTTTCAGAACACTGCAGATATAACTGTGGAGCTGGAAAAAAGAAGAAAGAAATTGGCAAAGCTGGGATACACAGTACAACCCAGCATCGTACTCGAGGGGCCATCGATAATCGACGTTGCAGCTTCGTACGTATCTGTCGCAGATATCCTATACAAAGTGGAAAATCCATTATCAGCCGTTGATGTGTGTTTCAAACTCTATCAGGCCATGGACCTTGAGTATCAATTAGAGTCGCGTAACGTTTGGACATTCATTCAAAGGCATTTCTTTAAAATCGAAATGGCTGTCGATAAGGTTGCCTCTCACGTGACTGCTATAATGAGTGATCTGAAAGCTTGAGCTTCACCATGCCTCACACATGTTGCCATTTCAATATCCATAATCAGCTTTGTACCTAACCGTCGATAAAATTCGAATTCCAATGTCAGCCGCTGAACCTGGTTACACGCTTATTGATTTTATGAACCGAGATTACGGAGTCAAGCCGCTAAATATTTAGAACACTTTTTTGAGAAATATTTCTTCGAGATTTACACCGCCCGTGGGCAAGTTGTTGCTGTGGGAACTGCTAGTCACCTAAAATAGATTCAATTTCACAATGCCTTACAAATGTTACTATTGTAATATCGAAAATGTCACTGCTGCCATTTTCTTTCTTCACATGCATCTACGTCATTCAGATTTGATATCATACACGTGTGGACAGGATACGTGCCTCAGAGAATTTCAACTCCTTTCTTGTTTCAAAAGACATATAATTAAAAAACATCCAGAAGTGCATATGCTACAACTCAACGGACAATCTAATAACGAGGCTGACCTAGGTATTAGTAATCAGCTACAACCTGACTTAGGTATTGGTAATCAGCTACAACCTGACTTAGGTATTGGTAATCAGCTACAACCTGAAAATGAAATTGAAGAATACCATGAACCTCAAGATATTGTGGATGATGTCGAAAAAATCAACGTCGAAGATTTACAGACTGTATTCCAAAATATCGTACAGAAATACCTCTCCAGGTTATATCTCAATAAAGCGATATCACGTACCACCATTCAAAGTGTTGTTGGGCATAGTTGTGAACTGATGGCTAGCATTAGTGTACTGTTAGGAAATACAGTTCAACCAAATCCTGCATCTGAAACTTGTCTTCAAATGATAACAAATTTCTTACGTAATCCATTTCGTGGCCAATCTACAGACTACAGTAGAACTCAGTTTTTGCAAAACGCAGGATACCTCATTTTACCACAAAAAATTTTTCTCTGTCAACGACTAGATCAGAAACGCGTGAACGGTCGATTAGAGTCGATTCCAGTAGAAGTTACTCTTTCATTCATTCCTCTACGTAAAGTTTTCAAAACTTTCTTCGAAAACACTGACATATATGAAATGGCAAACTTATATCTTCACTCGGAACGTGATACTGATCGCATTGATGACATTTCGCACAGTCCTTATTGGCTAGAGAAAAAAAATCTGTTCTTTGGTGACAAGTTTGTTGTACCACTGTATGTATATTATGACGAATTTGAATGCAACAATCCGCTGGGTTCACACGCCGGTGTGCATAAAATAGGCGCCGTATACCTAAGTCTTCGTTGCTTTCCGCTAGAATATCAATCTAGACTCAGTAACATTTTTATGGCAATGCTGTTTCATTACGAGGATAAAGTTAAAGCAGGCAATGACATCTTTAAGGTTCTGATCGACGAGTTGGTATTTCTAGAAACTACCGGAGTTTCCATCGTATTAGGAAATGGTCAGACTAAAATAATATACTTTGCCTTAGCAATGGTGATAGGTGATAATGCGGGTCTCAATTCGATCATGGGTTATGTCGGGTGTTCAGGTAACTACTTTTGTCGGTTCTGCAGAGGCCATAGGAGAGAATTACTTAAACTTTCTGAGGAGCAAGAATCGTTATTGAGGACGAAAGATAATTACGAACGTGACATAGCTGTGGACGATTATAAACTTACAGGAATCAAAGAGAATAGCATTTGGAATCAAATACCATCATTCCACGCTGTTGATAATTATTCTGTCGATTTAATGCACGACGGGCCAGAAGGGCGTTATAATTATGTGATGGTAGCAATAATATACTATTTGGTATACAGCTCTAAAATGGTCACGCTCGAAACTATCAATAATCGGATCCAAGGTTTCGATTACGGTTATGTCGAAGCTGGAAACAAACCACCAATTATTACGCACGACATGATTGTAACAAAAAAAAAATTGAGTAGTAAATCTGCTGAAATGATGTGTCTTGTACGGAATTTTGGAGTAATAGTCGGGGACCTTGTCCCAGCAGGAGATCCGGTTTGGAACCTATACATT
>JAEUYN010000637.1:0-221929 GCA_018257835.1 Euura lappo | reverse complement strand
CGATTATGGTAGTTCGTTTCTACAGCATTCGGTTCTAAAAATTCGTTTCAACAGAATTCAGGTCTTGGAGATCGTTTTAGAAACGAACTTCCATAATCGAATTCTGTAGAAACGATCTTCCAAATTCTGTAGAAGCGAACTTTTAGAACCGAATTCTGTAGAATCGAACTCTATATAAGAAACGAGCTTTCCTATTTCATTCTGTAGAAATGGGCCTACACTAATTCTGTAGAATCGATCTTTGTCGACAATATCTTCTGTAGAAACGAACTCTGTAGAAACGATTCTGTAGAAACGATGTCGAAGTCGCTAGTTCCCGAGTCAAAAGTATAGTGAAGTGATAAGTTTTATCACTCGGAATTCCATCTTGCCTCCACCAGTACAAAGCGAGCACGTAATCGTTATATTTTCCTCAACCACGTGTTAACGTCCAGTACTGATAAAAGTCACAACTCACATCAGGAAATTTCGAAATGAGTATTCAATACGAACATAACGCATCAATTGGTCGTTATTGTAAATTTCTGGCACGTTCTATTCATTTATATTTCTTCAAGTTGACAGATATGCTCATATAGAAGTCAATTAGTATCAAATTTATATGCACATCCGTAAAAACTCTGATTATTTGCCTGTCTATACCTATCGTAATTGTTCTAACGAATACCGACTGAGATCTGGCATCTGTATAATTATACAAAATCTACAAGTTTTATCAATTCCATTCAAAATTGATGTCTCATACGCCCCTATTCAGAATTACGGAGATAACGGCATACTTATTCTTATATGAAAGAATTTGATCATGTTTCAACGAAGTTTCATAAAAATCATGTGTTGAATTTCATGAAATTTATCACTGTCGAACAGTAGAATTTGATTTTTTTTCGAAATGTATGTTGGTTCCAAGTTTAATATCACATACATCTTGTGACAGTTGGATTTTTCATGTTACAGATAATTTCCAGTTTGAATCGTCGTACATTGAGTTTTCCTCTTCTGAAGCGATAGGCAACTGAACATACACCACTGTGTATGTGCACTAAGCCTTCACTACAAGTTGATCGTGGACGTACTACACGAAATGTATTGCAAAGTGAATTTGCTATGTATGTTCTTTGAATTTTATAAACAAATTCTTGATTGCACTCTACATTCATAGCAGAAATACGAAATTCTTTTGTTACTACAATGTTCGAAGTTCACAACAATGTTTTTCAAGTTTTCGTTACAAACGTGCATGCTTTTCAAACTGTATTCCAACCTTGTTGTCTTTGACTGGGGCTGCGATATCAAGCTTGAAAATGCACAGATTCCGAAATTATCGTCAACTGTGTACATTATTATCAATTCCAACAGAAAAAATTACACATCTCACTTCTGGGTGCACTCGGACCTCCCAATAAGACCGCTTCCCGAGTTCCTCGCTCCAGCGCTTCCCACACTCCGCCTAGCCTAGGATTGCATGAAAAAAAGAGAGAGAGACAGAAAGAGTGAGCTCGGAGCGCGTGCCTGGTGGGGGTACCTACATTCTCAGAAAAACTCTCCCCCTTATGGTGAGTCTACATTATAGCCCGTAAACGTGTCGACGCGACGTGTACGTGCTGACGTCACCCATAAGATTTTGCTGGGTGACGTCAGACGTAGCGTCGAACGTCGACATGCTGCCGGGTCAATGTATACTCACCATTAGGGACTTTGTTGATCTATTGAGAGGGCGTGTCCTTCCGTCCTCAGTGGTCTACGTGTCACATTCCGTCGACCCGTGACCCGTCCATAGCTTGATTTTTTTTCCGCCCTGTCATGAGACCTTTATACAGAGTCACACGGAAATCTCTGCCATTCAGTTCTTGATCGTCCGTGGTCGTGATTGGCTCATGACAGCTGTGGTGTAGATGGCTCAAAATAGCTCAGTTGTTGGCATGGGTAATTATACAAAAAATCTACAATACCCTTTACATAGTTACACGTACAAAAAAATTTGTATATTGTGCATCAAGTGCGGGAAGTTGGCGATTCCTGACAAGTGTGAAACAGTCTTGGGCACCACTAAATATTTAGTGTGACTAATTACTTCACAAATTACAAATTACAATTGTAATTTGTAGTTAGAATGGTTTCGATTACTAATTACATTTGTAATTTGCGAGTGCCGGCATTCACAGGAGTCAGGAATCGTCAACCCGCACGAGTTGATCATCCTGTTTTTTGTAAAACCTGAGATAGCCGATCCACTTGACACACGCATGGGGTATTCCATGCCAGATCGACCTGCCGGTGACCCACGACCTTTAAGATCTGGTCCGTGAATTTTTGTATCATTCTTTCGACTCTGTATAGCAATTACAATTTTTTTTCAGATCTAACAAAATATATTTCAGCGCGTGGTGAATTTGCAAAGTGTTTTTTTTCAACACCTCGATGGCCGTGACCGAAAAATCTGAACAAATCTCAAAAAGTCTTTGTCACAAATGGACATTTTTTACTCAAATTGCATAATGTCCAAACTTTTTCTTCGACCTGATTTCTTGGTTTTTTCGATTTTATCAAATTTTGTTATTGTTTGTTGATTTTCGTCCTTCATTCTTACTTATAGACCGAATCCATCTCAAATCGGGCAGGCAAGGCTAAAATGGAAATCGTGATTTCACGGAATTTTTTCAAATTGGATTATGTTGTTGTTCGACGAAAAAAAAGTGACCCGTATTTTTTTGTTTTGGAAAAAAAAATCTTGCTACGAAATTACGGCTATTTGAACATTTAATCGTGCGCTACCAAAGTTCTTGGAAAGGGAACACTTTTTTTCTTAATAACGCTATATCTGCGGAACGGATCATCGCAAATACTTCATCTTGGTCCCATTTTGTAGGGTTTTTTGCACTCTTTTGGAATTCGAAGAAAAATTTGAGGATTTTTGAAAATTGACGGAATGACGTGCATTTTTAGAAAATTAGGGAAACCCGTTTTTCTCGAAAAGTGATTTTTTTATTTTCTCAAAAATTTTACACAATATGTGGGGTAATACGACGGATATATCCTATAAGTTTCATCGATGCTAAAACACTGCTTCATATCGAGAAAAAAAAATTTCGTGCGTCACTGAAATTCGTCAATTCCTGTGCTGGTGTCTACTTTGTGAGCGTCGTTGAGATGTGTACAGATTTTTCGATCCAAATAATATTACCGAAACTTGATACATACGTACCTGAGGGAGTACATGGCCAAATACCGTATGATGTATAAGACTACCACGAAAAAAATACAAAATTTACAATCAGGGATTTATTGTAGTAATAACAATATCGTACAATAATAATATGATCATAAAAATAACTACATAATATTAAATACTATATCTATAAAAAAATATATATAATAGTATAAAATCTACAGATCTTGCATGTAACGCAAGCAGCTGATGCATTGAAAATGTCCTTCGTTATCTTAGTTTTCGTGCATTTTTTCAGCTGAATCTCTGAATTTACATGCTGCGCTATTATTATTGCCATCTATGATTACAGTACGAATCATCATTTGCACCGTGAAATCTACATTACCGAAATGTCCCTCGTTCTATTGTTTTTGTTCATTTATTTATTTATAAACTTTTTCTCACGCAGCGGTTAATTACATGCTGCGCTATTGCTATTGCCATCTATGATTAAACTAAGAATCATTATGTGCACAGTGAAATCTACATCACCTAAATGTCCCTCGTTCTATTGTTTTTGTTCTTTTATTATTTATTTCTTCAACTTTTCATTACGCGCTTCCGTTGCATTGGTTCCGTTGTATCGCTTCCGTTGCATCGCTTCCGTTGCATCATTTCAAGATTTGATCCCACAGAACTCACTACTGACCCGAAAACGGAAGCATTTTCAATGCTAATAATAATATAATGATAAAATCTACAGACCTTGTGTGTAATGCAAGCCTCTGAAGGCATTGAAAATGTCACCTGTTCTCTCGTTCTTAGTGCATTTTGTTTTGATATATTTGTATCTGTCGCATTTTGATTTGAATTCTCTGAAAATAAAGTTTAAACAAAATCTAATCCTGACAGATCGATAACAATCGGTAACAATCTAATAGATTAACCATACATTTGGATCGGTCACAATCTGACACATCGATCATCCATAATCTTTTTCCATTTTTCTTCTTTTTTCATCTTTTGTCTTTTGCAAACTTTTTTCATCCGCATTGTTGTTACTTTCGTTTTGCACGCATTTCTGTCCCGTTCACATTTTTGTTGCATTTGACCATTTGATCCCCTATACCTCACTCTATACCATACCACGAAAATAGAAGCATACTCAACAATATTAATATACGAACATTAATATACGATATTGTTATTACTACAATAAATCCCTGATTTTTAATTAGGTATTTTTTTCGTGATAGTCTTTATTAGCAGATCAATATTCGGTCTACGATGTTATACATCATACGGCATTTGGCCATTTACTCCCTCAGGTACGTATGTATCAAGTTTTAGTGATATTATTTGGATCGAAAAATCTGTACACATCTCAAAGAAACCCACAAAGTCGACACCAGCACAGGAATTGACGAATTTCAGTGACGCACGAAATATTTTTTCTCGATATGAAGCAGTGTTTTAGCATCGATGAAACTTCGAGGATATATCCGTCATATCACCCCACATATTGTGTGAAATTTTTGAGAAAATAAAAAAATCACTTTTCGAGAAAATCGGGTTTCCCTAATTTTCTAAAAATGCACGTCATTCCGTCAATTTTCAAAAATCCTCAAATTTTTCGTCGAATTCCAAAAGAGTGCGAAAAACCCTACAAAATGAGACCAAGATGAAGTATTTGCGATGATCCGTTCCGCAGATATAGCGTTATTAAGAAAAAAAGTGGTCCTCTTTCAAGAACTTTGGTAGCGCACGATTAAATGTTCAAATAGCCGTAACTTCGTAGCAAGATTTTTTTTTCCAAAACAAAAAAATACGGGTCGCTTTTTTTTCATCAAACAACAACATATTTCAATTTGAAAAAATTCCATGACATCACGATTTCCAGCCTGCCCGATTTGAAATGGATTCGGTCTATATTCAACTTTATATTCAACTTATGATTCAATAAATTCACTGTGTATTGTTCACCCCTTCCATTTTTATTTCCAATTTTTCAATCGAAAAATTGAGTAAAAAAAATTCATTTCTAACAGAGACTTGTTGAGATTTTTTCAGATTTTTCGTTCGTGGCCATCGAGGTGTTAAACAAGAACTTCGAAAATTCACCACGCGCCGAAATTTATTTTGAAAAATCTTTAAAAAATTATAATTGCCTTGGAATTAAGATGAACAAATATTTACTTGACTTTAGCGAATAATTTATTTCTAGTAATGATAATGATCACTTGTGTCCAAGCACACGTAGATTTCGCAATCAATAGATAATACGGTTTAATAGGCAGTAAACATGTATTTGAGACAAACAAAAAATGGGTTTTTTCCGTATACGAGGCATTCTCCGTAGACTTTACGACTTTTTTTTCTCCGTAATGCTTCGGAGTTTCCTGATAGCTTTATCTCTCCACTCCCTATATCTGCCTCTATCGCAGAAATTAGAAGCCGTACAGCAAAAGGCGTTCAATTTCAAAGCTCCCCTCTTCTACATTCTGCCGTTAGATATAATTCCTCATTGAGGAAAGATACATGTTTTCATCACGCCGCACAGTGGGACGAAACCCCGAATTTGTACCCAAAAATCAAAAACCCAATGAATTCGGGTGAAAGTCGATACTCGAGGGTTTTTGGGGTCGCTGATTACGAATCCGAAGTCAAAAATCTCAAAAACAAAATGGCGGACCAAAAACGGTAACAAATTTCTTCAAAAACCTAATGGATTCGAGTGAAAGTCGGTACTCGGGGGTTTTTGGGGTCGCTGATTACGAATCGAAAGTCAAAAATCTCAAAAACAAAATGGTGGGAAATGTTTAGGCATATGCATATACAGGAATAAAGACTTTTTATTTTTCAGTATTAATGTCATGAAATGTGAAGGCTTATAAAATTAGTGGAATACAATTTCCTCATCCGAATCATCGTCGTCAAATTCAGAATCTGTTTCTACTGTAGATTGACTCGTTATTGTAGGTGGGATCAACAATTCCAATAAATCGGCGAATGGTTCATTCGAACGCCCTTTCACAATAACGAAGACCTCCCTCCGGGTGTATAGTAAATTGTCGTCGGTACTAGACCCTGTAATAAAGCAACAGAAAATTATAAATTGATTTGCATATGAGAACTTGCAATATTTAACGTAAACTACAATTAATAAAATACCATGAAACTCATTGGATAAACTGAATTCTTCCTGAAATTAATTTTTTTCCTCAACCGAATCATAAATAAAAATCATAATGAACAGTGTGACTCTAGAATAACCGTAGGTACTACTTTGTTACGGACACCCTATACACGTTAAAAACCGGTATAAGTTCCCTATTGTACGTATTGAACACCTGGCAGACCCGGACGCTCGTCAGCCGGCCCGGCCGGCCGCCGCGCCAGTGGGGCCGCGCGCGTGGTAGAAGGCTGCGTACTCGCTTACGCTAACTAAAAAAACTACACTTAGTAGCAAGAAGTAGCAGATGATCTAAAACGTTTTCGATAGTTCAAAGACTGATCTAGAACCTAAGACTTGAATCAAAGCGGAGTCTCCTGGAGTTCCCTACTTTTTGTCCATTTGAAAGTATAAGTCTTGAAAATTATATCGTTTTCAGAGGGTACCGAACATAGCCGTAATTCATGCAGATAAACATGATTTCGTGATTCCACTTATATATGAATATTTCCTACATACCTCCAGGAATAGAATCCATTTTGAAAAATTAAAATCGGTTCACTCACTTCCAAGTTATGAATTTTCAAAGTTCACCGTTTTTTCTTACGTTCTCGCTCGCCGCGTGCACTCTCAACGAAGGCTGACTTTGAACTAATGTATCGAGCCAGGTATGGAACGAACGACCATACCCTTCGAGGTTTGAACGCACCAATCATTTCTCTACCACACCCGAGGGTCAAAATTCCCCGAATCCAAAATTCACTTTTCGGATTTTTGGGCACGAATTCGGGGTTTCGTCCCACTGTGCGCCGCACAGTGAGACGGAATCGAATATTCACGGCAAAAAGTCTATCAAGTTTCCAATTCGTGTGAAAGTCTTTAGTCGGGGGTTTTTTGGGTCGCTGATTACGAATCCGGAGTCGAAATTGCGAAAAACAAAATGGCGGATCCAGTACGGCAAAAAATTTATTCAAAAATGTATTTAATCGGGGTGAAAGTCCTTACTCGGGGGTTTTTGGGGTCGCTGATTACGAATCCGGAGTCGAAATTGCGAAAAACAAAATGGCGGATCCAGTACGGCAAAAAATTGATTCAAAAATGTATTTAATCGGGGTGAAAGTCCTCACTCGGGGGTTTTTGGGGTCGCTGATTACGAATCCGGAGTCGAAATTGCGAAAAACAAAATGGCGGATCCAGTACGGCAAAAAATTGATTCAAAAATGTATTTAATCGGGGTGAAAGTCCTTACTCGGGGCTTTTTGGGGTCACTGATTACGAATCCGGAGTCGAAATTGCGGGAAAAAAATGGCGGATTCAATATGGACGACATTTGTATAAAAGGTGTTTTATTTACGTCACATTGCATTATAATAGTTACGTTTTCCTTAAAATTAGATTCATGTGAAAGATTGAACATTGGAGTAACTATACAACTTTATTCATCGTCAGAAGGACAATCTGATTCACAGTCACTGAATTGAACTGATGATGCAAGGCTCGAGCTCTCCTCACTTGTTGAGACGCTTGGCGCAGTTAATAACTGGATTGCTTCTGGTAGCAATGATCTCATTTTTTTAGCGGGTAATTTGCGCAGACTCGAAATATATGGGTCAGACGTTAATAGTAGGCGTGAGAAAACGTCCTCCATGGTTTTCGTTCGTGAAAATTTTCGTGAAAAATCTGATCTATTCTTTTTAATGTATTTATTAGTAGACTCTTGGGCGTCTTCGGACATTTGTCCAATTGGTAATATTGCAGATTGTATAATTGCTGTGCCATGAATCAAAATTTTATGCATCGAAGTAGGCATGTAAAACCACGGATACAACGTTACAAAGTCGCGAGCTGTTTGCACGGCATAATCTTGAAATCTGATTGGATCAATTTCATGGCCACTCGAAAGTGTTTGCAATATAACGTAAAATCGCTTGATCAAGTCTTCATTTACCCCCGTAATCGAAGCAGAAGTGGTTGAATCTTCAAAGAATCGTCGAGCAGTATTCCCATCATTAGAGCTACCAAATCCGGGCTTTGGTTGATCAACTATTAGACCCATTCGTATGCGGAAACCTTTTTGTATAATTGCTTTCCGGTTTTTAACAATTTCTTTATCATTTGGACTACGCGCTTGCCACTTTTTGATTCCAAGTTTATACGCTACGTGCAAACAACATTCGAAGAAGCGAATCCACGCATGCAGAGTCGATAACCCGAACTGTAGATGATCTTCATTAATTTTCCTTTTCAACATTGCATCGATATCGTTAAAGTCTTTTGAAGTTGCTTGACATAAATAGCAACTTTGAGCAGAAGCATTACTCGTGATTGCATTGCAAACTTTACCATCTATCATGGTGAATGCAAGTTGGAAAGAAACGGTTATGTCTTTTCCGTTAATGACAGTTTCGAAAGGGACAAGGTGACTCTCCTGCTGTTTAATATACTCCATTTCGCTCACAGTGGCTTCGGTATTTTCATGCAAAAATTGAATTCGAATTGGACGACAAAAACGGTTAGACGATGGCCTAGGATTTTTCCACACAATAGTGGTATTTTGGCTTTCTTCGTCGACTGATATCAACTGCAATGGAACTAGTGAAGTGAAGAAGATGTTGGCATCGGACTTGCTTCCATCATCGTCGGTAAATCTTTGTTTGTATGTACTTTCACCAGAAGTGCCATCGCAACCCCACTTACAAATTAAACTCAAGTTGCGAACACTTTCTTCACTAAGACTATCAATAACTGCCTCTTGAAGCAACAAGATTCTCTGAATTGTATGATTCAACAGAGACTGCAGTTTCACTTCAGCACTACATTCTGTAACAGTAATCTCTGATTTCCGTGGATAACATCGAAGCTTCGCTTGATATATTGCTTTATATGGCGGAAATATCGTACATTGCTGCTCTCTGGTTGAATTCCGAAGTTTCTGATAGTCAGCTTGTGACAAATTAAGGTCAATTACAAGCGATAGGGCTTTATCATGAGTATAAGGAGTTTCTCTAATCGAATCCAAAGATTCTCTATACTTGTTAGCTCTTGATGGGCTTCCCAGTGTCACATCTTGAACAACCTTGGCAGCATCCACTCTACCAGCTGCTCGAAGGCTCATCTGAGTCGCAAAAGCCAGTTCTTCAGTGCTTGTAGTCGCACGCAAATCTTGAGTTTTCTGCCGTTTTGTGCGCACACTAGCTTCGGCAAATCCTAAAGAACGCCGACCCATGCTGGACTTGCTGGACTTTGTTGCAGCTTCTTTGATTTCTTCCAGGGGAACGAACACACTGAGCCATGTTGAAAATTTTTCGAAAAATTTTCCTTCGTGCCTCGAAACTTGCGTCCACTTTTCATTGAATTGGGATAATAATCGGCGTACTGCAGATTTAACGTCGTCCGACAGAGTAAAAGGTCGTTTCAATCTCTCCGTCATGAATTGTTCAATTTTTAAATACGTTGTAGCTGCACCACTCTTTAAATTATCTTTCAGGAGCACGAACATGTCTCTTCTTGTCAATCCAGCAGGTGCAGGATCATCTTCGGTAGATTCTGGAATGTCAAAGTATAATACATATGAATAAGCAATTACATATTCAGCCTTACTCACTATTATAGATAATAAAATAGATAAATATTATAGATAGATTATAGACCACCAAAAATTGTCTTGATAGAAAATATTTCAATTTCGAAGCGTGAAATGTGAATCCGCTATAAAAAATTAGGATAATGACAAAAATAATCTACTTGGGCCTCACTGGGCCCACCTGGGGCACTGGGCCCACAAGGTGAGTACACCCCTGGAAAGTTAATTTCATACCATACAACCTTCATACGAATCACATATCCAAATTGTATGTTTTAATTGTTCGAAATTGAGAAAAATGCACTTTTCATCACAAAAACTTACACCAGTAGCGGTGGCGTGAGTTTGGGCCGTACGGCGTCGTTTTCTAGAGCACACTGAAAATTTAGCTCACAGAGCGACGCGTCTGTCTCGAGCGAAGGGCACTTTTGAACTGCGACACAATAGCAGGTATAAAGGATCGTCCCCTCTGCCTCCTGGAACTCGACCCTCGGCCTATTACTACGTCTAACCCACCACTATAGAACCCCGAAATAAATACTTTATTTTTGCACTTTTCGCCGTGAATATTCGATTCCGTCTCACTGTGCGCCGTGCGAAAAAGTACCAATGTACGGACGCTCGCGTGCGTATAATCGTACTTTACGCGCGTTTGTGACGAAAAAATTTGTTCGATACACGTGCGAAAGTTGCTTTTCCACGCCCGAGATTGTCACCCTCGCTTCGCTCGGGCGACAGACCTGTCACTTGTGTCAAAACAAACTTTTTGCCCTTGTATCAAAATGTACTAATACGTTGTAGCACGTGGCCAGGATGTCCATTCGTATCTTTTTCCTCAATTTAGAGAGAACTTGATATGATAAAATTGAATGGAGATTCCCAGAATCTGGGTTATCACACCGAGAAAACAGTTCATTTATATGTAATGAAATTTATTTAATATAAATAAATGGCATAGTTGTATATGGCGAAATAAGGATTTATTTATAATAAACAAATAGTATATTTGAAAAAATCTGACGCAACTAACAAATATTTAGTCGCAGCAAATGAATATTCGTTAACAGTTAATAAATCAATTTCGAATCAAATTCGCGATTACTTTGATACAAAAGTACTACAGTAACAGTAAATCGATATTTGTTAACAGTAAATATACGACTTTTGGAATAAAAGTGAGGGTAGTTGACACAAATATTCCCTGAAGTTGAATCAATCTCATAGAGAGTTGATCCTATTCTTGCTTATTCGAATCAAATGAATCATAGATTTATTGGGAATAAAAAAAATGGTAGCCAGAACGTGATGTTTATGAATAATATATATATTTATTAGATTTGGATATTTTCGAAATACATACATAAAATATATTTTTTTTTCTTGAATTACATATGAGCATTCATGAAAATGAAATGGTAACCCATGCCTGCGTTAGGTCACCATTTCATTCTTTCAAATAGCTACAGTGTGGAAAAAGAAAGATCAAATATGAAGGCTAGAAATGATTCTTTGCCCTTTAGCAGAAATGTGTACGTTATATCGCTTTACGAATTCCTCAAAATGGACAGGAAACAATTTGTTCTTACTCTTATCTGTGGGTAACTCCACTTCATACACTTTTGTATGACTATTCAGGCCAGTTGTACGACAATTCTGATAAACAAAAAAAATATCACTTTTTTTGGTGATAACGACGTACGAAATAAGCCCAAAAATAGGATCATCATCATCAGTATAGCCCAAAAGTATTGCGTATTTGGGTCTATACTTTACTCCGTTGATTTTTACCCATGAGATTTCATGTTCAGCTGAATCAATTGCTGGTACAGTAAGATGAATGCTATTTTCGGTCCATTTCCCAATAACGCGGCCAATTTCTACAGAATTCTCGAGACCTTTATGGCTCAGAACTCGGTATGCGAACCGTAGTTGTAATTTGACTGCCAAAGTGTAGATAATATTTCTCCGTGTTGTTACAATTCGTGAATAATTTTTAGATAATTTGTGAAAAGCTTCGAATCTGATTGTAGATTGATTACGCACAGATCCCATTTTACGCAGAATATTGGGGTAATGAGTTATAAGATGCTCCTTAACTACTAAAGGCCCGAAGAGTCTTATGTATTGTTCATTGTGTGATTTTATCAACTGTTCCAGATGACAAATTTGTGATTCCGAAATAACTTCGCGTGAAATGAGATCTATGATATCGAAATGAGTTCTATACAACTCCCAAGCATCGTCCTCTTCGGGGACCAAGTCACCCACGATCATACCAAAGTAATACACCAATGCTGACATTTGTGCAGCAGTCATAATGATGTAACCGTTGCGAACGTGTTTAATGTTTATTACTGGTGGCTTATTACCTTTGTCAACTGCAGAATCGTAGTGAAAATATTTTATCCTATTATTCAACTGATTTAAGGAAAAGTATTTTTTGTCGATTAAATTTTGAATAATCTTAGCCATACAGTATCTGGAAGAACCATCTGCAAAGTCGTGCATAGGATCGCACGAGCGATTCTCGGTAACCTCAAAATCAGGGATACTATTGAAAACACATTCTTCTTTTACGCCACGAGATAACGTTTCAAGGTCAATTTTGTAATTCTCGAGATTTCGAACTAATTCTTCAATTTCGGAGACTTGAAATTGGGCATCTTGTTTAGATATCCGACAAAACCTACAGTAATAGTTGGCTGAGAAACTTTCACTGAAACCAAGAAGACTGTTCAAGCCTAAATTGTCACCAAGCAACGCAACAGTCGCAAAGTATACTTGGTGTTTTTCACCATCAACAGTTATCGAAATTCCATTTGAACTCAAGTATTGCAATTCTTCTATTATTTTTCCAAAAACTTTTCTATTGCCAAATTCCGATCTATCCGAAGTGTAATTAAATTGTGCTAAAAAAATATTGTCTAATGAAGCACTGAACTTGGGAGGCAATGCGGCAATAGAATAATACAAGCCACCGACTTTATGTACACCTGCTGTAGGAGAGAGTGGATCACCTGACTCAAAGTCGTCGTAGTATATGTGCAGTGGAATGACTGTTTTATTTTGATACCTGCATTGAATGTCCTTCCAAACTGAACCACTAAATATACTAGAATATAATTTATTGTCCTTATCAACGTCTAATTCCTTTTCCATGAAAGTTGTGATTGTTTCATAGACTTTTGGTAGTTCTAAAAAGGATTGCAATACTTGGCGCATCGGAACCACTACACCTTCGCAGGTTTTTGTGGTCAAAATTGTACTACCATTAACATTCCGATTATCTTCGATTTCACCAATAGGAAAAGATTGTGGCATCGTCAAAAATTTTGATTCTTTCAAATACTCGAACCGGTTGTATTCTGTTTTCAATCGATCAATAACTGTGATGTCAAGACAGTCGTCAATCGGTTGATGATACTGTTGCGGTAAATTGCCCTTCAAATTTTGTTCAAATAACATTTTTACATTTTCGATAACTTCTAGAAACTGCTCTACGATTTTTTGAACAGTATTTCTTGCAATCGCCGAATTGTTGTACAATTGGCCGACGAATTCTAAGATACAATGGTCGATACACTGCTCATCAACAGTTTCACCAGAAGGTTCATGTTCGATATCAGACGACGATGTATTATTCAGATCATTAAATTCAGCAGAATCAAAATCAACAATATCTTCTACGGTTTTGGTGACGATTTTTGGTTTTTTATAAAAACAGTGAGAACTATGTTTTTTGAGACTGGCAAAGGACCCAAATTTCCGCGAACAGTTTTCATACACGCAGGCATAATTTTCTTCTAAGGAATGAAAACATTTCAGGTGAATAATGAGCATGTCCGATCCCCCCTGAATTACCTTGTTACAAATCTTGCAAATCATCTTTCAAAAACGTAGAGACTGTTTAAAATGACCTATTTCCTCTTCTGTATTCTGTTGAGAGCGTTGGCAACAAATGGTATTTTTTTGTCGGATTCAGTGTGAATCTTATAAATACCCCACTGTATCAAATACCACAGATGCTCACTTTCCAGGGGGTACTGTACGTCATAAGCCAGGAAAAGCTTAGAGAGAACATCCAAACCTTTCTTCACAGACGTTGTTTCGAATTTTGTATTGTCAACACATATATACTGCTTCTTCAACGCTCCTAGGTGTGGTCCTTCAACGATCATATAAGGCTGTACACTCAGTCCCATTTTACGCATTTTTTCTTGCTTGTCGTCAACTGCCTTTTGAATGTCACCAGGAGTCTGAAAAAATTAAATATACATAAATTAATGATTTATAAATGACCCAGATATTTCATTGTTTCATAAAAGCTTTGCCAAAATTATAGTAATAACAGTTCAAATGGATAGAATTCGGTGAAACGTACTTGAACGTGAACTATTATGCCTTCTACGCTCTCAGGAATGGCAGGTTTCCAAAACTTTTTCTTCGAATTCTCACGGTAAGCAATCTTGGATGCTTTTGGCGTCACAAGTGAAGCAAGAAGGTGAATTTGGATTGCAGTTCGACTATCTGTAGTTGAATTCATAAATTTATCCAGAACACAAAGGAAAACTATAACAGAAGGTATACTAGGTGCACAACAGTAAACGTACCTTCACTCAAGTTATCGCTCTCCAGTAATCCCAAAAATCTTTGATCAGATTTTCCGAGGTGATCTTTGAATGTCTGGAATGCAGCATCGAAGAACGACCCAAATAGGTATAACACCTCGTTATCTGCTTCCGGAAATTTTTTTGCAAAATCTTTCTCTGCCTATGTGATAGAAATAAACATTTTATAAGTATTGCTGTTTCAAAAATTAAAAAAAATATCGCAGTTTTATTACAATATGCTCTTACTAGAACGTATCCGATTTGGGAGTTCAAAATTGGCCAGTCTTGGAAAATATCTCCAAAGTTTTTGTATTTCCTACTATCACACTCTGCTTTTCGTAGCACATACGTCAGATCCCAATTCTTGTAGACGTCTTCCGCAGGTTCCCTGTTGTGGATCAGCCAGTCTTTACTTTTAGCAGCAGCACTTCTCTCTAAAAATTACAAATAGTATAAAGAACGAGTATAAGGAATTAGTAAGAATCACTCAGTAGCTATTGTTACACGCATACCATTAATTTCGTCAATGCTTATATCATCATCTGACACAGCTTCAAAATCTTTTAGCAAGTTTCGAGCTTTTCGAACGAAAGTTCGTTTGTTCCGCCATTTGTCAACCAATTTTCCTTTTGACACTCCGGATTTATTTTTTGTCGAGGTGTGTTTACTGTGTTTCAGTTTCACTGGCGACACGTAGTAGGTCTGCTCACATTCTCCAGGAAACAATGTTTTGATGAGTGATGCCAGTTGACAGAAATCTTCGTTGTGAAGTTGCCTATTAGAATATTTTGGGGCTGAGTATTATAACACTATTGGTGAAAAGTCTCAATAACATAATTGTAGTGTAGGACAAATAACTTACACGTTTCTGTTCAGGAAGTGGAGTACAATAATTTCACACAAGTAGGACTGACACACAGTATCCAATTCGTTCAGCTGTTCGTACATCAATATTATTGACTGCCCAATGACGGTTTCTTCTAGAAGTTTCTTAAGGTTGAAGGAAGCTGTGGTACTATATTTCCCTTTTTTCCTCGGAGGTTCTTCTTCGTGTTGCTCGGTGTCTTTTCTAACAAGCTGTACAGTTTCTTGCTTCTTGTTCTCCTCGTTCTCTTTCCTAGCAAGCGCTACATCTGTATCCTCTTTTCTCACGTGCTTCTCAGCCTCTTTTCCATCTTTACTTCCTTCGTTCGCCGTAGCATTGTTAGTTATTAGCAGATCCCCGAATTCCAGTACCGATAGATTTAATGACTGAGATGACCCTGCCTCGTCATTTAGAAACGATAGATCCGTAAGCTCTGTGAGATTAACGAGTGCAGGTTTCTTGATTGTGCGTGAACTTGACGCTGATCCCTGCATTAAGCTCTGCACGGTATTAAATGCGTCCTCAATGTCAATGGATGCTTCTGATGCAGGTTGATCAACAGGTTGTTTATCAGTGTTAGCGTTCTAAAATAATAAAGTACGTCATTTTCAAAATTATGAAAATCCAGCGGTAGTAAAATGTAGAGGACGAAAATATATTAGGATATGGAATAACAGGAAGATGGAGTCATACATGTCGTCGATAACACTTCTGCAACTTCATGCGCACACCAGCACTCTTTATCAATTTTGTTAATTCATCCTTGTCAGATAGTAACTCGCCTAGCGTCTCGGAGTCGTTAATATCGTTATCTGCCAGAAAAATTTCAAGCAACTTAAAACATTTGATCTGGTAAAGACTAACATGAGCAAGAGTAGTGACAAGGCCTGTTTAATGCCTCATTGAGCGCTTGGATTTATTCTTTATTTTATTTTAATTTAAATACATAATTAATTCATCTATTTATTTATTTTTATTTATTCATTCTCATTTTATTTATTTATATTTATTCATTCGCATTTTATTTATTTATTTATTCACTTATCCATTCGATTCTTATTTATTTCATTCATATATTTTATTTTTTATTTTTTTATTTGTGGGTGAAGAGTCGACACCCTGTGAAGTCAAATATGTATAATAGAATCAAGTTTACTTTACTCATAGATTTTTAAAACCAATGATCATATTCTGCGACCGTGGAAGCTGATTTTGGAACACGTAAGAAGAAAAGGACGAGAATTACTTTTCTTTACACATGCATGCAAAATCCGCAAAATTGCGTTTTTATTTTTCGAATCAAGCATCGTTTTTGGCGTTTTACTCTTGAACCAACAAGAAAATCAAATTTCACCAGGATAAAATTTCTTTTTGTTTCATTTTTTACTACAAAAAACCGTGATTAGAATTTTTTTTTATATTTTTGTGCAAAATCAAAAATTGAAAAAAAAATGTTAGCATTTTCATCCCATGATCGGACTATGACCAAACGATGTGTTTTCGAGTCCCTGATTTTACAAAAAAAAAATCCTCGATTTTAAAAATGTCTATCTTGATGATGATATTTGAGGTCACCATACGACCTTAAAAAATGTCGGAAAAATTTAAAAAAATTAGAGGCATCATTTTTGACCAAAATGAACCAAAAAATCCATTGGGCATCGAAATCCCAGAGGGTCACGCTCATGGGGGGTCGGTTTGACGTGGAATGCCCCATATACATAATTTTTTGTTTCAATTTTCGCTGCGTTCAATTTTACTCGTGTCTCGGATGAAACCATATCGAAATATCGGATAGATTAGCAAAGTAATCTAGACTCTTATAGGCTAAGGTACGTCTGATGCGTGGGCATTGGGTATAAGTGAGGTTAGGTTGGATACCGGAGTATTTTCAACGCTTCATATTCCACTTACCTCTGAATTTTTCTTCGAGTTCGCTTAACCCCCACGACGATAATAAATTCTTCATTATTCACCGTTCAACGGATCCAAGTAACAATCCGAGACGCGCTCGGACACACTACTCCGGCACTGCGTACAGGTCGCGATGCGGGTTTTGGCGCGCTTTTGCAGGCGTACATACCGATCGCAACCCAGCGCCCTCTTGAAGTAACATGAGGCAGGGATAGCATTAAATACTAGATGACTTGATTCAACTCAGCCTTGTTGTACATAAGGGAGAGGCCCGTTCGGACACATCTGGATCGGACACAATCAATATCGGACACAAAATAATAAAGCTGCATTATCGGACACATTTTTTTTCGGACACATTCAGATCGGACACATTTTCTTTCGGACACATTCATATCGGACACAAGATAAGTATTGATTTAATAAAAATCAGATCGGACACATCCGGATCGGACACATTTTTTTTCGGACACATTCATATCGGACACAAGATAAGTATTGATTTAGTAAAAATCAGATCGGACACATCCGAATCGGACACATCCTAAATATTAATTCAACAAAAATCAAATTGGACACATCCGGATCGGACACGAAATAGATATAAATTCTATTTTTTTATTTCAATTTTCGGACACATTCAGATTGGAAATAGATGATTTTTCAGTGACACCCATTGACATACACATGCCTGTAGAAATAAATAATTTGGATATTCAAATTTGGTAAAGAAGGCGGTGCAATGGTTACTGTCTGAAACCACTCAACAACACACACAAGGGAGGTGGACATGACAGATTGTTCAATTTTTCAGGTGAGTATTTATAGCAACACGTTCGTTTATTTTTATTTTTGCATACGAGCTCAGATTCCATTATAATAATTTTTTTTTTTCAATACGGGTAAGTATCGATCACACGTTTTCATAAATGTAAGAATTATAATGTAATGTACCAGATAATATCACAGTCGAGTAATAAGTATCGATCACACGTTTTCATAAATGTAAGAATATAATGTAATGTACCAGATAATATCACAGTCGAGTAATATTTGGCTGAAGTCCTTTTTATCTAAATTAATCATTTGAACCAATTGGAGCAGCTGCTCCCGCAATAGTTACAAATTATTCAAGATCAAGAAATACCTCGATATCATAGCCAATTGCGTGCTCGTTTCTCAATCAATGAGCGTGCTTATTATGTTGCGTATAATCATTTTGGGTATACACACAGGTATGTACGGATCCCTGTTGCTATATTGTCTATATTAATTTCAAGTACATTATATCGGTCCTGTTAAGTACGTATAACGCGTAATTGCCGAATAATTGCAGTTACATAACGGACAGCGCCGAGACAACAGATCCTCGACACAAGATTGGCAGCAACACAAGTGACCACACGGATCGAAGACGTGCGTTGAAGCGCTGGAGCGGCAGACGCAACAGATATTTTGTTCTGACCAGACGCTCTGATTGGACGCAGACTGAGCATGGTCCTGCGACACGGGCTGAGCATTGTCCTCTGACACAGGCTCCCTCGTGACGTTCAACGGTGAAGCAGGTTGGTCAACATCATCAAACAGTGAAACATGCTTGGTATCATTGTTGGTTGGTAAAACGAACTCGTCATCAACGTTCGGAGGCAGGTGATACATAAGAGACAGCTGCTCTGTGTTGCATGGTGAAGCAATTCCAAGGATCCAAAAGTATTGATCGTCGAAGGGGACTCGATGGTCATCCTCTGGAAGAAGAGCAAAATCAAGGTCTGCGAACGTCACACTCAAGTGTTGCTACATGAAAACTTGTCAACTCACCGTTAAAACACAACTGGTACGCATCTGTGCTAGGCCAATCGTTGGTTGATGTTCGAAGGCGAAGCGTATTCTCTTCTGAAAAGACAAAATAGTAAAGTGAAAATTGAACGTTAGGGAAGATGCTATATACAACTTACGTCTGTTTTCGTTTTCTCTCTCGCCAGTGAGTAACTCCGAATGCTCCTCCGGAGCTAAAGATGTGAGGACACCTGCAACAGAAGGTAGCTCCTCTGTGTCGCTCGGATGCTGGACAGACACACAGCCTCTTACTCCTGCTCGTCCCCTTGGTCTACCTCTCGGACGTCCACGAGCACGAACTCCAAGTGATCCATGCCTGAAAATTGGTGCAAACCCACCAGTGTCCTCACTCAGCGTCATCTGCTCTACATCATTGTCATTGTTCGCTGGCTGGGCATTGCTGTCAGACATAGTAGGCTGGACGTTTGGCGTTAAATCAGGCTGAACATCAATGGTTGGTAGCGAAACGAACACTGGTTGTTCATAGCAGAGAATCGAACGTTCAGTATCTTCTGGTGACGCAGCTCCAGGCATGCCTTGATCACCCGAGGAATTTCTATGATCCTCTGAAAATGTATAAACGAGCAAGGTCAGAGAAGCAAGGTCTACGAACGACATGTCCGCGTGTTGCAACAGGCAATAGAAGAAACACAACTCACAATGCAACTGACTGACAATTTTGTCAACTCACCGTCAGAAGAAAACGAGTGTGCATCACCTGTGACAGGCACGTGAGCTTGCAGCTCATCGGTCGATGTTCGAAGACTAACTGTGTTCTCCTCTGGAATTGCTACAAAATAATAGAGTGAAAAGTGAACATTAGGGAAGGTGCCGGTGATGATCATTCATAAAAAAAGACACATATACAACTTACGTCTGTTCTCGTTTTCTCTTTCGCCAGTGAGTAACTCCAAATGCTCTTCCGAAGCTGAAGATGTGAGGACACCTCGAGGGAGCTCGACGGACCCACGGCCTCTTATTCCTGCTCGTCCCCTTGGTCTACCTCGCGGACGTCCACGAGCACGAACACGAGGTACTGCATGATCAAGACCTGGTGCACCACCACTGTCACTGAGCGCCAAGTTCTCTTCAGTGAGGTCAGAAAGCTCATCAGTGGTGTGGATTCTCTCCTCTTCTCCTCCTCTTCTCGGTCCTCTGCGTCTTGCTTGCCTTCGTGCTCTGCCACGACCCCGTCCACCTCTGGCCATGGGTCGTCGTGCCATTACTGATAGATCGCCCGCCAACACTTCGTTGATCTCATAGTCTGGCTCTATTTATCAATAAAAACGTTTAGTTACCTCGAACTTCATCCTACATCGGATGGAAGAACACAGTACAAACAGTGCATGACTCGAACCTTCTTCCCTCTGGACATCTAATGTCTCTGGATCAACCGTTTCATCCTCAACGTTGTAATCTGCAAACATGTAACAAAATCAGCGTCAACGCTATCCGAACAATATGTCCTAATTGGTTAAGCTGGAGTACCGATTGCCTACCAATTTCTTCCTGTGCTGCCTCATACTGGATTGGACGATAATAGTGTCCAAACTTTAGCAGGAAGTGTCGGACTGGCAACCTGGAATCCACGATTTGGGTAGAAAATGTAAATCTTGCTATTGTTTGTCAATATTATATTATATCAATATCATTAATGTGGTGTTAACGTAGTGAAGAGTTAATTTGACTCGACTTATTCTTATTAATCTTATTCGATTGATTCGAATCGAGTTGACTTTACACGACTTTCGGCACAACAAGGAATAACTTATCTCATAATATTAGGTGGTAATTTTACCTTCCGTTTTCCAGGTCCGATTGAGCGATCGCGATGTTGCGGTCACGCTCTCGATCGCTTCGTGATCTGGGTTGACGGGCTGGCAATCCGCCTCGCATTCTGTTCAGATCAATCTCCTGGTCGACGATGATTTTCTTCAGATTATCTACAGGAAGTGGCAAAGTTTTCAAATACAGGGATTCTTTCTTGGTATCTTAGGTCGGAAGAACCAACTCCAAACTTAACGTTTCAGCCTACGAAGAAGGCCCTCTTCAGAAAAGTATTAAAAATAACGGATTCGTTCAGACTCCTACTTCATTATACAAGTTCCCAACATTTCTAAGGATTCCATAGTTTTTATCCTTTTCTGAAGAGGGCCTTCTTCGTAGGCCGAAACGTTAAGTTTAGAGTTGTTTTTTTTTTCGACCTAATGTACCAAGAAAGAATCCTTATACTGTTTGGATGAGGTCAATAACGGATTTATATGGAGTTCTCAAATGTCGATACAGAGTTCAACACCCTGTAACAAATAAAAGGCTTACAGGCGGATAAATAGCAAGGTTTCGACCACTCACTCAAGAAAATCCAGACATTTGGATGAACGCCGCCCAGCTTACGTGGAGCTGCGCTATGAAAACCTTCCACCAGATTGTTCGTTCGAACAGGGCAGCGGAAGACGCTGACAGCTTCTTTGAGAGGCAACCAGGTCCTTCGCAGGTATGCTACAAACTGATGTATCCGCGGATGTTCGTTCTCAATCTCATCTGCTAGATCTTGGATTAACCCAAAGCCTTCTACAAAATCCTCTGCACGCACCAGCGGCAGGGACATCGTAACCGACAAAACCGGCGTCGGAGCACCATGAAGTCCCAGCTTTCCCCACTTTCGTAAAACAGCCTGGGAATAAGTAAAGAGTTACTCAATCCCTATACGAATGAGAGCATATCATCCGATTTTGCATCATCAGCACCTGATTAAAATGAAACCAGCAACCGTGAATCTTAGCGCCTGGAAACTGCTCTCGTAGCGCAGTGACGGCAGCTCGTTCGTAGTCTCCCATAACGAAGCGCAGGACAGTCGACAGTCCGGGAGCTAGTTCAGATATCCTTCCCCAAATCGCGCGGTACATCGCTACGGTACGTGATTCGCAAAGAACAAACACAGTTGCAATGCCCTGACAAAGAACACAAAAGGTTTGATAGGAATAATTATTTCAGACACCTTCAACCATCTCATATGGAACGAGGACAAGAAACTCACAGTGTCCATGAATCGGGTGTGTATCGAATATAGTTGTCCTATGAGAGGCACACGAGGAGTGACCTGTTCAGAAATACACAAATATATAAAAATGTTGTCGCTGAAGCGTCAGACAAGTTTAGTACAAGTTTAGTACAAATATCTGCCGGAGCAGTAAATTGCATAGGTCGATATGAAAATCTGAACTCGAATCTGACGTGGAACATGTTCTACACAATTGGCTTACTCACCGAAAAAGTACCATCAACGAATATCTCCGACGATTGATTCAGATGGGCCAGTAGTGAGTCACTGGTAAAAATCAGCGCGACGGCTCCATCATCCGCCACTACATGACCCTTGAACATTGCCACCATTGCCGTATCTTGGTTAGTCACCTGATTACTCAACTCGAGCATTGTTTGGGGTAGTGCCGGTCTCATGGTACCCCGTGCGCTTTCCATCCTAGCCTTCATAGCTCTGAGTGACAGTGCACTGCCAGCTGCAGGATCACTGAACCGAAAATGAGTATGTGTAAACACAGAGTCAGTGAGCCGGCCAAATAACGTGGATAAATCTTCCGAACCTTCGGCAAACCTCTGCAAAGATTTCCGTAATCGGTCGAACCGTCTGTTTGGCTAGCTGAAGCATTTCCTCTATCAACTGGCTTTTCTTTACGAGTAATGGACTGCAGGGGTGATTGTGCACGTTTTTTACAGTCACTCTGGCTGGGTGACCAGCCTGCGTCGCTGTAGCTTTGCATTGGGTTTTTCGTCGAGAGGCACACCTATACGAAGGCTCTGGAGAACGTGGATCTAAATTGTATGAATAATCCTGATAAACATACAAGACCGTGCCTCCCTGCTTTCCAGGTATCTTTTCCATCTGTAAGAAGACTTGGACTAATTATCATCGCGACAGGGAACCTATCGAAGTAGAACTGTTTTACGATGCGAGTCATGGCGCATCGAACTTAAAAAAAAAAAAACCAAACGTTGTTGTTATATTTAAAAATGACGACCATGCTCGCCAAACAGCAACAATGCTATGAGAAAGTAAATCGTCGCTTTGAGACTCTTTGAGACTCACACTTCGGTACGCCAGCCAGTGTGATAACAGAATTGATTCTTTACATGTTACAAAATACTTGTATACGGCGAGGTATACGGCAAACGAATCCACATTAGATACTCATACGCTTCTCATGTACAATTTTTTAGCCGAAATGGACAAAAAAAAACTAACCTCGTAATACCATTTTCTGAAATTTTCCTAGGGAAGGCTTGAATTTCTGTTAGGCACTCGCCTTGTTTTTTTTCGGGATTTTCGGACATCTTCACTAAATTGTGCATTGGCTTGGAGTCGGGCGGCGGTATTTTTTTATACTCGACGCGATTGCATCAGCGCACGCGTGCGCCTGAGGCGGAATCGACAGCGTATATACCAGCATGAGCGAAGCACGTCTTGGGCCTCGGCTCATGCTGGCTTGAGCCCTCGAACGCAAGAGATGCGTGTATAAGGGAACTTTTGCACCCAAATTCGACCAAAGGGTATAAGAAACAACATATTTGGAAAATTTATTGGTTAGAAAGCAAGCTACCTCCCCCCCCTCGACTCTCCTAGCGGCGTGGTGCGACAAAAAACAAAATCGAATCGAATCGAAAGTGATACGCACTTTCATGGTATTCTTGAGGAATTCTAATACCAAAACAAATCGGGTAACGATGCATAGGTATCATCATCGGGACAACGGCGTTGGTTTAACGCGCTCCATTGTCGCCATCGAACCTTTCTCGCAGCTTCTATGTGGTTATAACGACGCTTACTTTGAATCAGATTTCAGAAAGGAAATAAAAAGGGGACAAAGGTAGCAAGATGCTCATCATGAAGTCCCAAAAAAGTACCAGCGTAATCGCATAACCTTGAGTTGATTACCCTCAGGTCTGGCCCGGCGTTGGGAGAATATGCGACGCGGAACGATATCGAACGTAATTTTTTTTCCTTGTTGGTTATGTCCTATGACGCATTCGCGCCAGGCAAGTACCAAAATTCATCGAACGTAATTATCGCGATACCAGTTTCCAGACTTATAGTAAATAACAACTGAAGTTGGTCCTGGGGTGATAGGATAGCTTGCTTAAACTAACGAAACGCTTCTTTAGTTTCTTACAATTACCTCGAATTTTTATCTCCACCAGACTCTATGTGTTGTTCCTTCCACGACGCCGAAGAAAAGGCCGGATATTAATAAGGGCATCGATAATTTTGTTAATAGATAGAGAACTCTTTCCTTTATTCTGCCTATTTTGATCTTGGACATTTACATTTCATCAGACACCCTTGTGCGAATGGGACGTGCGAATATTATAACTCGATGTCCAACAATTAGATAGTATTGAAACGCCCGGAACGCCACCTCAGCATTGATTCTCAAAACAATAATGATCGACGATTCTAGCTTTCTCTGATTCACGCTCAATTTTTGACCTGAAAATTACGTAATTGGTCAATAATATTATTTGCCAATAATATTACGTAAAAAAAATTACGTAATTGGCCAATAATAATATTATTTGCGAATAATATTGATCAATTACGTAATATTCTAAATAATAATATTATTTGCCAATGACGTAATTTTCGGGTCAAAAATTGAGCGTGAATCAGAGAAAGCTAGAATCGTCGATCATTATTGTTTTGAGAATCAATGCTGAGGTGGCGTTCCGGGCGTCTGAATACTATCTAATTGTTGGATATCGAGTTATGATATTCGCACACGGGTGTCTGATGAAATGTAAATGTCCAAGATCAGAATAGGCAGAACAAAGGAAAGAGTTCTCTATCTATTAACAAAATTATCGATGCCCTTATTAATATCCGCCCTTTTCTTCGGCGTCGTGGAAGGAACAACACATAGAGTCTGGTGGAGATAAAAATTCGAGGTAAATGTAAGAAACTAAAGAAGCGTTTCGTTAGTTTAAGCAAGCTATCCTATCACCCCAGGACCAACTTCAGTTGTTATTTACTATAAGTCTGGAAACTGGCATCGCGATAATTACGTTCGATGAATTTTGGTACTTGCCTGGCGCGAATGCGTCATAGGACATAACCAACAAGGAAAAAAAATTACGTTCGATATCGTTCCGCGTCGCATATTCTCCCAACGCCGGGCCAGACCTGAGGGTAATCAACTCAAGGTTATGCGATTACGCTGGTACTTTTTTGGGACTTCATGATGAGCATCTTGCTACCTTTGTCCCCTTTTTATTTCCTTTCTGAAATCTGATTCAAAGTAAGCGTCGTTATAACCACATAGAAGCTGCGAGAAAGGTTCGATGGCGACAATGGAGCGCGTTAAACCAACGCCGTTGTCCCGATGATGATAACTATGCATCGTTACCCGATTTGGTTGATATTAGAATTCCTCAAGAATACCATGAAAGTGCGTATCACTTGCGATTCGATTGGATTTTGTTTTTTGTCGCACCACGCCGCTAGGAGGGTCGAGGGGGGGGAGGTAGCTTGCTTTCTAACCAATAAATTTTCCAAATATGTTGTTTCTTATACCCTTTGGTCGAATTTCAGTGCAAAAATTCCCCCTATACACGCATCTCTTCCGTTCGAGGGCTCAAGCCAGCATGAGCCAAGGCCCAAGACGTGCTTCGCTCATGTAGTCCAGGCAATTTAGCCCAAAAAACGACCGAACCCTGACAAAATTTCATGGCGCAATTCTTTTTTTGTTCCATGCCCTCGGGGGGGGTCACTGGGAGTGTAAATTGAAATGGCGACCAAATTGAGCTTTTGCTTGTTTTCGAAATTTTTTTTTCGAAGAGAACGTTTTTTTTTTTTAACTCAGCCATTTTTGAGTCAAACGAAAAACGACTGGGACAAAAGTTGTAGGAAATTTTGTCCGCTACAACTTTTGTATGAAACTTTTTTGCGTAGCATCGATATTTTCCGAATTAAACTAAAAAAACTTTCCTCGTTCATTTTCAACTTTTCAGCTATAATGTACGAAACCAAACTTGTAGAGAATCAAATTTGGGACAACTTTTGTATAAAACTTTTTTGCGTAGCATCGATGTTTTTCGAATTAGACCCCAAAAAAACGTTCCAAATTCCAAAAACTCGCATTATCTCGTTTATTTTCAACTTCTCAGCCATAATGTATCCAACCAAACTTGTATAAAATTAAATTTTCAACAATTTCGGTTCCCACCTCTTTTCACAGAAATCGATATTCGAATTCGTACGCCAACGATGAATAAATAGAGAGCTGTGAACTGTTTTCCACACCTGCACCTAGAGGTTGAATCCGAGGCGCGTTTTTTTTTATGATGTGGTATCCCCTATAGGCCTAATCCACGTATCGATACCTGCGCAGAATAACCAGGTATTTCAAATTTCTTTTGTGAAAGCAGCTACCACAGACTCCGATTGAAAAAAAGCCAAATTTGTGAACACGTTCCAGAAGAACGAGTATCTAGGTACACACTTGGGGCATCGATGCTACGCAAAAAAGTTTTATACAAAAGATGTCCCAAATTTGATTTTCTACAAGCTTGGTTATATACATTATAGCTGATAAGTTGAAAATAAACGAGATAATGCGAGTTTTTGGAATTTGGAACGTTTTTTTGGGTGTAATTCGAAAAAAATCGATGCTACGCAAAAAAATTTCATACAAAAGTTGTCCCAAATTTGATTCTCTACAAGTTTGGTTTCGTACATTATAGCTGAAAAGTTGAAAATGAACGAGAGGAACCTTTTTTGAGTTTAATTCAAAAAATATCGATGCTACGCAAAAAAGCTTCATGCAAAAGTTGTAGCGGACAAAATTTCCTACAACTTTTGTCCCAGTCGTTTTTCGTTCAACTCAAAAATGACTGAGTTATTTGAGAACACCGTTTTTTTTTCGAAAAAAAAACTTCGAAAACAAGCAAAAGCTCACTTTGGTCGCCATTTCAAATTCACACTCCCAGTAACCCCCCCGAGGGCATGGATAAAAAAATCGCGACATAATCAAATTTTGTCAGGGTCAAAGTCTAAATTGCCTGGACTAATGCTGGTATATACGCTGTCGACTCCGCCTCAGTCGCACGCGTGTGCTGATGCAATCGCGTCGAGTATAAAAAATACCGCCGCCCGACTCCAAGCTAATGCACAATTTAGTGAAGATGTCCGAAAATCCCGGAAAAAAAACAAGGCGAGTGCCTAACAGAAATTCAAGCCTTCCCCAGGAAAATTCCAGAAAATGGTATTACGAGGTTAGTTTTTTTTTTTGTCCATTTCGGCTAAAAAATTGTACATGAGAACCGTATGAGTATCTAATGTGGATTCGTTTGCCGTATACCTCGCCGTATACAAGTATTTTGTAACATGTAAAGAATCAATTCTGTTATCACACTGGCTGGCGTACCGAAGTGTGAGTCTCAAAGAGTCTCAAAGCGACGATTTACTTTCTCATAGCATTGTTGCTGTTTGGCGATCGTGGTCGTCATTTTTAAATATAACAACAACGTTTGGTTTATTTTTTTTTTAAGTATCGATGCGCCATGACTCGCATCGTAAAACAGTTCTACTTCGATAGGTTCCCTGTCGCGATGATAATTAGTCCAAGTCTTCTTACAGATGGAAAAGATACCTGGAAAGCAGGAAGGCACTGTCTTGTATGTTTACCAGGATTATTCATACAATTTAGATCCACGTTCTCCAGAGCCTTCGTATAGGTGTGCCTCTCGACGAGAAACCCAATGCAAAGCTACAGCGACGCAGGCTGGTCACCCAGCCAGAGTGACTGTAAAAAACGTGCACAATCACCCCTGCAGTCCTTTACTTGTAGAGAAAAGCCGGTTGATACAGGAAATGCTTCAGCTAGCCAAACAGACGATTCGACCTATCGAAGAAATTTTCTCTGAAGTGTGCCGGAGGTCTGGAAGTTTTTTTCTATTAATGGCTCGCTCGCTGAAATTCCATCGTTCCACATACTTCTTCTCATTTCAGCAATCCTGCAGCTGGCAGTGCACTGTCCATTAGAGGTGTCAGAACGAGAATGGAAAACGCACGGGGTACGATGAGACCGGCACTACCGCAAACAATGCTCGAGTTGAGTAATCAGGTGACTAACCAAGATACGGCAATGGTGGCAATGTTCAAGGGTCATGTAGTGGCGGATGATGGAGCCGTCGCGCTGATTTTTACCAGTGACTCACTACTGGCCCATCTGAATCAATCGTCGGAGATATTCGTTGATGGTACTTTTTCGGTGAGTAAGCCAATTGTGTAGAACATGTTCCACGTCAGATTCGAGTTCAGATTTTCATATCGACCTATGCAATTTACTGCTCCGGCAGATATTTGTACTAAACTTGTACTAAACTTGTCTGACGCTTCAGCGACAACATTTTTATATATTTGTGTATTCCTGAACAGGTCACTCCTCGTGTGCCTCTCATAGGACAACTATATTCGATACACACCCGATTCATGGACACTGTGAGTTTCTTGTCCTCGTTCCATATGAGATGGTTGAAGGTGTCTGAAATAATTATTCCTATCAAACCTTTTGTGTTCTTTGTCAGGGCATTGCAACTGTGTTTGTTCTTTGCGAATCACGTACCGCAGCGATGTACCGCGCGATTTGGGGAAGGATATCTGAACTAGCTCCCGGACTGTCGACTGTCCTGCGCTTCGTTATGGGAGACTACGAACGAGCTGCCGTCACTGCGCTACGAGAGCAGTTTCCAGGCGCTAAGATTCACGGTTGCTGGTTTCATTTTAATCAGGTGCTGATGATGCAAAATCGGATGATATGCTCTCATTCGTATAGGGATTGAGTAACTCTTTACTTATTCCCAGGCTGTTTTACGAAAGTGGGGAAAGCTGGGACTTCATGGTGCTCCGACGCAGGTTTTGTCGGTTACGATGTCCCTGCCGCTGGTGCGTGCAGAGGATTTTGTAGAAGGCTTTGGGTTAATCCAAGATCTAGCAGATGAGATTGAGAACGAACATCCGCGGATACATCAGTTTGTAGCATACCTGCGAAGGACCTGGTTGCCTCTCAAAGAAGCTGTCAGCGTCTTCCGCTGCCCTGTTCGAACGAACAATCTGGTGGAAGGTTTTCATAGCGCAGCTCCACGTAAGCTGGGCGGCGTTCATCCAAATGTCTGGATTTTCTTGAGTGAGTGGTCGAAACCTTGCTATTTATCCGCCTGTAAGCCTTTTATTTGTTACAGGGTGTTGAACTCTGTATCGACATTTGAGAACTCCATATAAATCCGTTATTGACCTCATCCAAACAGTATAAGGATTCTTTCTTGGTACATTAGGTCGAAAAAAAAAACAACTCTAAACTTAACGTTTCGGCCTACGAAGAAGGCCCTCTTCAGAAAAGGATAAAAACTATGGAATCCTTAGAAATGTTGGGAACTTGTATAAAGAAGTAGGAGTCTGAACGAATCCGTTATTTTTAATACTTTTCTGAAGAGGGCCTTCTTCGTAGGCTGAAACGTTAAGTTCGGAGTTGGTTTTTCCGACCTAAGATACCAAGAAAGAATCCCTGTATTTGAAAACTTTGCCACTTTTTGTAGACAATCTGAAGAAAATCATCGTCGACCAGGAGATTGATCTGAACCGATTGCGAGACGGACTTACAGTCCGTCGTGCCAGATCACGTGCTATTCGAGAGCGTGATCGCAACATCGCGATCGCTCAATCTGACCTGGAAAACGGAAGGTAAAATTTATTTATTTATTTATCTATTTAATTACTACCCAATTACTACCCAATATTATGAGATGAGTTATCCCTCGCCGTTTCAAGAGTGGTGTCAAGTGAATCGATTGAGTCGAGTCAGGTTAACTTTCCGCCACATTACCACCCAATACAGAAACAACTTAATATTGACGAACAATACTGTTCACGTTCTTACCCAAATCGTGGATTCCAGGTTGCCAGTCCGACACTTCCTACGAAAGTTTGGACACTATTATCGTCAAATCCAATATGAGGCAGCACAGGAAGAAATTGGTAGGCAATCGGTACTCCAGCTTAACCAATTAGGACATATTGTTCGGATAGCGTTGACGCTGATTTTGTTACATGTTTGCAGATGACAACGTTGAGGATGAAACGGTTGATCCAGAGACATTAGATGTCCAGAGGGAAGAAGGTTCGAGTCATGCACTGTTTGTACTGTGTTCTTTCATCCGATGTAGGATGAAGTTCGAGGTAACTAAACGTTTTTATTGATAAATAGAGCCAGACTATGAGATCAACGAAGTGTTGGCGGGCGATCTATCAGTAATGGCACGACGACCCATGGCCAGAGGTGGACGGGGTCGTGGCAGAGCACGAAGGCAAGCAAGACGCAGAGGATCGAGAAGAGGAGGAGAAGAGGAGAGAATCCACACCACTGATGAGCTTTCTGACCTCACTGAAGAGAACTTGGCGCTCAGTGACAGTGGTGGTGCACCAGGTCTTGATCATGCAGTACCTCGTGTTCGTGCTCGTGGACGTCCGCGAGGTAGACCAAGGGGACGAGCAGGAATAAGAGGCCGTGGGTCCGTCGAGCTCCCTCGAGGTGTCCTCACATCTTCAGCTTCGGAAGAGCATTTGGAGTTACTCACTGGCGAGAGAGAAAACGAAAACAGACGTAAGTTGCATATGTGTCTTTTTTTATGAATGATCATCACCGGCACCTTCCCTAACGTTCACTTTTCACTCTATTATGTTGTAGCAATTCCAGAGGAGAACACAGTTAGTCTTCAAACATCGACCGAGCTGCAAGCTCACGTGCCTGTCACAGGTGATGCACACTTGTTTTCTTCTGACGGTGAGTTGACAAAATTGTCAGTCAGTTGCATTGTGAGTTGTGTTTCTTCCATTGCCTGTTGCAACACTCGGACAAGTCGTTCGTAGACCTGATAGTTGACCCTTTTTCAGAGAATGATAGTAATCTCTCAGATGATCATGACTCCTCGATGCCTGAAGATGCCTCATCAGATGACATGGAACGCTCGTTTAGCTTTTACGAACAACCAGTGTTTGATTCGCTACCGAATCTTGTTCTTCAGCCTGATCTAGCGCTGAACCTTCCGCCAACTCTATCTGAAAATAATCCCCAGCCTGTGTCGAATGATGATTCCCAGCCTGCAAATAATGACAATGATGAAGAGGAGATGATGCTGAGTGAAGACAACGGTGGGTTCACACCAACTCTCAGTCGAAGAGTACTTGAAGTCCGTGGTCGTGGACGTCCAAGAGGCCGACCGCGGGGTCGTGGACGAGCTAGGGCAAGGTCAAGGGGCAGAGCGTGTGTGGTACTTGAGCTTTCAAGTGACACGGATGAGGAACCTTCAGTGGCGGGCGAAAGATCATCTGCGTTTGAAGAACAGTTGGAGCGAAGCACCGACGAGAATGGGAACGAGAACAGCCGTAAGTCCTAAATATGTGACATTTCAATAAATAATGATTATCATCACCAAATATAACATTAACTATTCAGGCTGCTATTTTCGAATTCCAGAGGAGAATACAGTTCGCCTCCAGACTACCACGGGTGATTCTCAAGCTCATGTGCCTGACGAGGATGATGTTTACGTGCTTTCTTCTGATGGTAAGTTATCAAGGTTGTGTTCCTGTTGTTGGCTGCTGCTTCATTCAGACATGTCGTTCATAGATCTTGCTCCTCTGACCTTGATGGTTCTTTCATTTTCAGAGGATGATTATAGAGTTCCCTCCGACGATTATGGATTCTGGATTCCTGGAGTTGCCCCCCCAGAAAACATGGAGCGTCCGTTTCTTTTTTATCAACAACCAGTTCCTGTATCCAATGACAATGCCCAGCCTGCGTCTATCGGCAATGCACAGCCTGCAACCAACGATAATGCACAGCCTGCAATCAACGACAACGCCCAGACTGTACAAGACATCTGCTGCACCTGCCTCTCCAGTATTGCGACGCACATATTCACTCCATGCGGTCACTTCTGTTGCTGCCAATCTTGTGTCGAGGATCTGTCGTCTCCTCGCTGTCCGTTATGTAACCGCAATTATTCTGCAGTGATACGCGTTATACGTACTTAAGGTGAAATGAAAGTCACGTGACCTCGATATGATTTACACTTGGAATTTTCAAACGCTATTTTCTCAGCCAAAACACATTCGATTGATGTGAAATTGATACCAGTGACGTAGAAAAACTTAATGAAGGGCCTGCCAATCGTGGATTTTCGAATATCAAGACGTAATAACAGTTTTTTAACAATATTGTTCTGTAATCCAAGGAAGTGCTGCCCCTCGTGGAGAGAGGTTACGGAACAATATTGTTACACAAAATTCTGATTATGTCTTCCGATATTCGAAAATCCACGATTGGCAGGCCCTTCATTGAGTTTTTCTACGTCACTGATATCAATTTCACATCAATCGAATGTGTTTTGGCTGAGAAAATAGCGTTTGAAAATTCCAAGTGTAAAGCATATCGAGGTCACGTGACTTTCATTTCACCTTAACAGGACCGATATAATGTACTTGAAATTAATATAGACAATATAGCAACAGGGATCCGTACATACCTGTGTGTATACCCAAAATGATTATACGCAACATAATAAGCACGCTCATTGATTGAGAAACGAGCACGCAATTGGCTATGATATCGAGGTATTTCTTGATCTTGAATAATTTGTAACTATTGCGGGAGCAGCTGCTCCAATTGGTTCAAATGATTAATTTAGATAAAAAGGACTTCAGCCAAATATTACTCGACTGTGATATTATCTGGTACATTACATTATATTCTTACATTTATGAAAACGTGTGATCGATACTTATTACTCGACTGTGATATTATCTGGTACATTACATTATAATTCTTACATTTATGAAAACGTGTGATCGATACTTACCCGTATTGAAAAAAAAAAATTATTATAATGGAATCTGAGCTCGTATGCAAAAATAAAAATAAACGAACGTGTTGCTATAAATACTCACCTGAAAAATTGAACAATCTGTCATGTCCACCTCCCTTGTGTGTGTTGTTGAGTGGTTTCAGACAGTAACCATTGCACCGCCTTCTTTACCAAATTTGAATATCCAAATTATTTATTTCTACAGGCATGTGTATGTCAATGGGTGTCACTGAAAAATCATCTATTTCCAATCTGAATGTGTCCGAAAATTGAAATAAAAAAATAGAATTTATATCTATTTCGTGTCCGATCCGGATGTGTCCAATTTGATTTTTGTTGAATTAATATTTAGGATGTGTCCGATTCGGATGTGTCCGATCTGATTTTTACTAAATCAATACTTATCTTGTGTCCGATATGAATGTGTCCGAAAAAAAATGTGTCCGATCCGGATGTGTCCGATCTGATTTTTATTAAATCAATACTTATCTTGTGTCCGATATGAATGTGTCCGAAAGAAAATGTGTCCGATCTGAATGTGTCCGAAAAAAAATGTGTCCGATAATGCAGCTTTATTATTTTGTGTCCGATATTGATTGTGTCCGATCCAGATGTGTCCGAACGGGGTCTAATCGTACATAATCATAGTAAAATTTGAGACAGATTCGGTCGTACTTGATCCAAATAAGCATTTATTAACAGTTAATAAATCTTGTGTTGAAACAATACCTGATGCATTTACTGCCAATGGTTATAATTTAGTATGAAATATAGCTTTGTTTGAATGAAAAAAATTCGCAGTTTTGATACTTTTACTGAATTCGTATTTGATGTGAGCGTATATACAATTGCTGGAAATGAACCCCCGTAAACAAATAACTTATTTAACCGAAAGATGGATAATTTTACTCGTGATTCCAATGGACAAAATATTTATTAACTGTAAAAGAATATATTAACAATAAATAAACATTTTCAGCAAGTGGCCAACTAAATACGTTTGTTAAATATGAATAAACTGTTTTCTCGGTGCAGCTATGTACCCTCGTGGCCCCTGGACTTGAATGATAATGAATAACCGGGGATAAACGACGAACCTTAAATAGGAGAATTCACATGAAAATGGTTATGCGTTCGTCGGCCTTCCCCGTCAGCCTCTCTATGCCTCGCAGAGCCTTCAAGCTGACGCTCCGGCTTGTAATTTGATTCAGCATTGGCAAAGCTTTCGGTTAGTCTGTCTCAAACTTTGGCGACTCATGCAAAAAGGTTTGCTTCGTATATTACGTTTTTTTTTTAAGCTCGTTAATCCGGAACTATCAATTTCAATGCTGCGAATACCATCTTGCGTTGTGCCTCCATAAGGACCCACGTGTAAGGAGCTAACTTCATCAATATTTTTCATGGAAACGGTCTAGTTAAGAAATTTTCAAGGAACCCTTTTCTGGAATTCAAGTAGAAAGAACAGAGTTTCCAGGAAATCGTAGCAATGAACAATTCCTGGAACAGCGGAAAACAGGGACTTGCTTATCCGATAAATATTCCACTACGACACTTTAGGTAAATCGTCGGCATCGCTGGAATTGCATCTTCCCCATTGTTCCCCATTGCCTCTTAGACTTGAACACGGTCACACAAGAGAAATCAGTTTTCTTTGCAGTTTTGATACATTTGATTATTACGGAATACACGAGTAACACACGACGTTAATCTACTGGGGAATAGGGTATATTAGATTTTATTCGATTGCACTTGGAAGGCCCCAGAGTATATACGTACATGTATTCATGAAAACGAAACTTATCCCCTTTTAACGAGGTTTCAACAGGATTTTTCAAAATTTGTGCTACAGTCGTCGACATATGACCGCTCATGTTTTAACCAAATCATCAAATATTTTACAGACGATGCCCCGGCAGGGAGTGGACCGGAAAAGATGCGTTTGATACAGCACCAGCTGATTTTACTTCTACACGCTAACAAATGTCAGAAGAAAGAGAGAGAGGCTAACTATTCGTCGCAATGCACTTTGCCACATTGTCAGACTATGAAAAATGTTCTGAAACATATAAAGACATGTCGTATTCGAGCAGAGTCCTGTTCCGTGCCCCATTGCACTTCATCAAAGAAAATAATAACTCACTGGAAACATTGTCAGAATTCTCGCTGTCTCATCTGTGTGCCCCTCGAATGGGCCGACCAGAATGTAATTCCGAATATCCTGGGCGGTAAGTTCTCTTCGACTCCATTTACCTACTCCAGTGATATCGATACGCTATCTTACTTTTTCCTATTTGATAATCAACTATAATTTTTCCCCGGTAGTATTTCTGAATCAATTATAGGTTTTCCTTATCTTCAAAAATAGTATCAGTAATCAGAGAATGTCATCATATTTTTTCATAACAGCATATCTAACGACTTTTTTCTTACAGTAGCTGATGAAGGGCGGAATCCAAGTGCTGCTGGAGCTAATCAAGATGAAGAGTGAGATGTATCGGCCTCATCTGTCCTCAGAGCTGGCTATGAAGTAGTCAAGCTCTTCCGCAGACAGAAGACCATTTTGATATGCCATGAAAAGAAATAAATACTTACAGTAATTTCAGACAAAACTCTGAAGAACATTCTTATTCCGCAGATCAAGCATTCAAGTCAAATTCGATTTGCAGCTATAGCCGCACAATTTTGTTTCCATGGATTAAGTAACTCAGTAACTACGAATCCAATCGCAACATTTACTCCCTTTTACTGCGTTGTTTTTTGCCAGAAGAGGTTAGAATGCGAAATGTTGGATTCCGGTAAATGATGGAATTCGTGACTGGAAACTCTGGATAGCCAAAAAGCAGTTGATGAGATCTATTATCAAGAAACTATGAACCTATATTACGTCGATAAAAATATTCTTGACAATACCGTTGTACATCGACTATCATTACGCATTACTGATTCAAGGGGAGTTAGTGCGATACGGGTATAGGTGACATTTTTTTGTTTTCAGAACAACAGATTTAGAATAAGAACTGACGTCATCAATGCTAAGATGTATCTATGGAAATCAAAAACACGGAAATTCAATTGTATGTTGCATTTAAAATTATCATTCTCGGTAGAGAAGAAAGAAGTAGGATCTAATTATTGCGAGTTACGCTACTTCATACAGATATTGCGGTACATCTCTTTTCGCAATTTACTCCAAACTCCCCTTTCCATTCATACGTGACTCATGTTATTGCTTCATTTTATGTACCTACATATTTTCGAAATAATTTATTCGCTTGGAAGGTTTCCATAAATTTTTTCCTTAGTAATATGAATTGAGATTGTGTTACATTGTTTTATACTTCATTGTTTTTCCAATACAACTTATTCATCTCCATCTCACAATAGCATTCGGTTTTCATTCTCCATTCCAGCCTCCATGTCCGACAACTTCTTTCACTCTCCAAAATCCAGCTTCAATCCAATCGGGGAGTTTTCTCTAATGCAAACAAAAACCAATCAATCATGGATGTAATAAACCCTCATTGTTACGTTGAATTCTCAAATCACTGTTGATTCAATCATATCATGTAAAACCCGCTTAATTTTGATCAAATTTCTATCAGTGCAGACCCTCAAATCCCCTTCCAGAGCAGTTTTTTTGTTCCCATTTGTAAGTATTGAATTTTTATTTCACTACTATATGTATAAGCTACCTTTTATGTAATTATCCAAATAGGGTTGGTCTCGCTTCAAGTAGTCCTTGACATCTTGCACCATTGCCGGCGTGACTTTCCCAGCTTCCAAAAGAATGTCCATCAGATTGGTAAGGGTGTACAAGCTCTTCATTCGGATGCCGGTTCTCTCCAGATTTTTTTGCCCGCCTTGCTCTCGATCAAGGATAACGTATGCCTCCTCAACCTTGAGCCCTTCGTTTCTCAAATCTTTAACCGTCTGCAGAATACTGATACCAGTCGTGACTACGTCCTCGATCACAACGCAGACCTCGCCTTTTTTAAACTGTCCTTCGATCAAGTTCTTCGTTCCCCAGGCTTTTGGCTCTTTTCTTCTCATCAGCATTGGGATTTCTGTCTCTGCCGAAATCAACGTCGCAATCGGCAGCGCAGTATACGGCACTCCACATATTTGCGTGGCGCCCTTGCTGTCCCTCGATAACGTCCATAAGAGACTGGACACGGATTTCTGCAAGTTTGCAAATTTGAGTACATCTAAGATCAGTGAACGAGTATTCATGAGGTAGGTATATGTGAAATGTATATTACTAATAAGACGTATAATAATCAAACACATACAATAATATAGAAAAAATAACATTCTGGTAAGTGTCTCAAGAAATTGAAGAACCATTCAATCCGAGATAAGCATCCAATAGTCTGTTTTATCTCTTCTGACTTTTAACTCCAAGGACTTGAGAGTAACTTTATTTGTATTCCGCACATGTGCATTCGCAGACTCACCCAACCGTCGGGAAAACGGCTGCTTTAGGAACCAAACACTAGCTGAAAAACCGCGTAAAATATGTCTACGTTATACACGCATTTTCACGCCACCAGCATTAGAAACTAACTTTTTGACGCAATCCATATAGTAGCACTTTAATATAGCTAACTTTAGGACCACAGCATAAAGTCTTCATTACGACCCAGTTCCTGCGCATCTCAACTGGAGTCAAGATGACTTTCAATGCCTTTTCCGTAATAGTAATTTATCTGGCATGCGCGTAAAGTGGCTGTTTTCGGACGAGGTTATGTTTTTAGAATGAGCCGTTGGCGTGCCCGGCGAGCTAGAGGCAAAGCCAACGGCTGTACAGAGGAAAATAACAACTGGTGTGGCTACTCAGTCGCTACTTATGTGTTTTTACTTGGATCAACTGTATTTTAATCGTACCTGGATATTATAAAATGAGACACGTTGCTGTAGTAGATTTTTTTCATTGATGTACATATTTTTGAACAATTATGTTTTACCATTATATTCTGACTAAAAAATAACACAACACAACATAACTCTCCCTAATAATAAAAATGTTACACGCAGAGAAAACTATTCCTGAATCGGGAAAATAAATATTTCCTAATCAATGAAGTTTGAAGAATAGTTTGTTTTTTTGTGTTACCAACAAGGCTTGTTAGTATAGCCTCAGCAACTCTGATCCTACATTCCAGAAGAGTTGAAGTGTTTATGAAATCGCACTCTAATATTATAATAAATTGACTGACTCGTAGTACAATAGAATTGATAATAATTGAAGATAAGATAAAATGTCCGATATGATATGAATGATAGTCCGATATCATCACGATCATAAAGATAAGATAAAATATTGACAGTGCCAGTTTTGAAAAAAGCTTAAGGATTCTGCGTTCCCTTTCCCTCGTGTGAAAGAAACTCTGAGGACGTGAAGGAGATCTTCTTCGTTGTTACGGGCTTCTCGCTGATCGTGGTTCTGTTGTTCAAGATCTTCTCGAACTGTACTGTTACGAGCTCTGTAATGGCGTCTGTGGTTGTCGAAGCTGGACGTCTCCTTTTCCTAGTTGTGGAGGATGGGCGATAGGTGAGGTATGGTCATACGAAAACCTTTGCGCCAAACGTTAGGCAACCCAACATACTGCGGCGTCTTCCCAGGAGCACGTGGGATGATAAGAAGTACTACGATAAAATTTGGACTATGAATGTAAAGAAGAAAATGTTACGTATATTGCAAAGCAAAAAATAAAAAATGAAACCACATCCACCAAATTCCCGGTAACATCTACTCCTCCCCAATCACCTTCAACCCCCCCTGTGACGGGGAAGGTTCTTTCCTACACGGGATAGTTCTTCACGGTGAATGTTCTTGTATACGAATTATTCTACACCATTTTTTATACGCCATTTTCTTTTTTTACACCGTTTTTTCACCGTCATTACTTTCTACACTTTTTTTCCACACCGTTTATTTCCCCACTGTTTTCTTGGTACACAATTTTTTCCTACACCATAATTATTCTACACTTCGCGGTTCTACGCGGTTAGAATTCCGAAAAATCCTTCTGGATGTAGGAAAAAACGAAAAATCCTTAGGGATTCTAACCGTGTAGAAAACGGTGTGGAAACAAAATAGTGTAGAAAATAATGGTGTAGAAAGAAAACAGGCCAGAAAAATTTGTGAAGAATAATTTATCGTGACTTGATGTGTAGAACCGATGGGTATGGTAAAATTGTGGTGTAGGAAAAATGTGTAGAAAAAAATTGGTGTAGAAAGAAACGGTGTAGAAAAAGATGGTGTAGAAATAGTATATTTCGATACAAGTGCGAAAGGTTCGTGTTGAGACGAGTTTTGCGAGGGTGACAATCTCACGAGTCGAAGAACAACTTTCGCACACGTATCGAACAAAATTTTTCATCACAAACGCACGTAAAGTCCGATTACACGCACGCTTGCGTGCGTAAAATCGGACTTTACGCACGGCGTGCGGAAAAAAATGTTCTAGGAAAAATGGTGTAGAATAATTCGTGTATAACTATTCTGTGTAGAAAAGAACCTCAATCCGCAAACTAGAGGTAGACGTCACGAACACCCGAGCATTCACTCTTGAACACTTGCTTGCACCTTTTGGACCAACCCGCAGGATTCCATAAAAAAAATTCATTTAATTGGTCGGCCACAAGAAATTTTTAAATTTATAAAAAATTATTTGCTTCACTGACACGCATGTAACACTTGCCTGTTCATTTATTTCTCTTACCATGTCCTAAGATTTTCCACAATTATGACGTAGCATATAGCAATAACATTTATATTATACGACCTGTTCATGGGAAATCGCACCAAATATTTAGAGATAATGAATTGCCTATATCCGGCTGCAATCGGTCTGCGAGGATCTTATCGCATGATGCTTCGTTTTTTATAACTACTACGCTCATGTATTTTTGGAAATATGCTAATAATAAATATGTTTTTCAATCAATGCCATGGTCGATTATCTCCGCCAGTGATTTGCGGAATTTCCAGTCATGTTCAGTTTTCACCAAGTTCTGATTTGATTCTGATGATCTACTTTGTTGTGTTCGAAAGAATATGCGTTCAATTTTATTGAGTACTGATCGCTCAGATTGCCAGATTTGCTACTATCTTAAGAATTTAGTAAGCTTAAGCCAGTTCATCGATTGATGGATGAGTCCGAAGAAAATTTATCTGTAAGCAAAAAAGTATATTCCCGAAAAGTGGTGACTAATTTGTCAAATAAATCCGCAATGAAAAGTCATTGTGATAGGCAAGTTTCAACTTCAGTCGAGCTTAATCATAGCAATGACAGTGCTGATTCATGGTTTTTGCAAAAATTTTAGTTCACAAATACGGTCTGAGTTAAATGCCTCAGACAGAATAAAATCAGAAATTGTTATTTTTAATTGCAAATTTCATGAACCATTCAGAATATTTTATGATCTTGTTGAGAAAAGTTGTGACATCCGGTCTTGCGAAGAATTGAAGATGCTTGTCCCAGATATTTTCTAGACTAAAACGTGAGTCCTATCTAGCTCTTCCTATGATAATGAATTGTCAGAACTGAGCATCTTTTTATTGACTCTTAATACGTGCTGAATTCATAATAAAATATATCGAATGCTCATCTTCAGGTGGCACTGACAGTGAGTAGGGGAGACCGGGGCTAGTTGTCACAGTGTCCATATCTCCACCGCTAGATAACAGATCGAACCACGCTATAGATTGAAGTTGTAGTTCGATGTTTGAAACAAATTTATGTCGTTAAATTGAATACCGCATCATAGGTATGTGGCCTCGCATTGATCGATAAACTGAAATCGGACCTGATAAGTAGTTATTTTCCATCTTCTAATATGTTTTTTCGCATTTTCTAGGCCGCCTTGAGAAATTTCGCCATACGATATTCGGAAAGCTTATTCTTAACGCTTTCATTTGATGTATGTATTACATATTGTTGATATTTGAATGGCGGGTCAGCAAGATATGCAAATTTTTGAAAAAAAATAGCGAGTTGGGGCAGGTTGCCACGAAATTATTGGGGCAAGTTGTCACGTGTAAAAACTCACCCCATTTCGACTTCACCATGTTTTTTTGAGTTGAGATCAACTTTCTCAGGATTTTCGGAGTCTGGGTGGAATTTTGCATGGTTTGTCGAGTTTTCGGAGTCTAGGTCGACCGTTCCGTGGTTTTCAGGAGACAATACAATGAAACCCGTTTTCGCCATCTAAAATACTTGGGAGAACTTACCCCGGGGTCTGTGACAACGTACCCCGCCTCGGGGTACGTTGTCACACTCCGCGAATTTTTTTGAAAATTCGAAAAAACCCCCTTCAGACTTCTTTCAGAACAACCAAAATTTTTCTGTAGATGCGTAAAGAATGCATGTACAATAGCTCATCTCAATATTTGAAAAAAAACATTCTCAAAAATTTTTTAAATCAGAGAGTAAAAAGTGTGACAACTAGCCCCGGTCTCCCCTATCGGATAATCAGTACGATTGAACCTGGATATTCAAATAAGGGTTGATCATCATTAGTAACCCGAAATTCAACAGCAGAGAGGCCAACCTGCTCATTCAACCACCTACGCACTATGAAGTAATATAACTACATATACAAATCCTGACATTACCAAACATACAGATTCTGATATTTACTTTTCAAGGACATCTGAGTTGCCACTCATGAGATTACGGAATTACCGACGCTAACGAATTTTTTAATCTTTCAATCTTCGATTCGTCGTCCGATCACGGCCTGACTATCTATACGCCTGTGATTACAGCGCATGAGGCTACACATCCCTTCAACCATGTGTGTTGGTGATTGTCTGTGGAGTGTTGTGACTCTGGCCACGCACTATTATCTAAGTTTTACATGATATCTAATGTCACCTTTGTATTTTGGTGGGATTATATAGCGATGATTGAGTCAAAGCAGGAGACTGGATTTTGATTGATCAATAATGTGACCAAATTAAGCGTAGCCTTTGTAATCAAGCCAGCTTACGTTTATTTATTAGATACACTGATTTTTTAGACGATAGTCTATCACCGAGCCTATGAGTAAACAGACTTCACGATATTACATCAAAATTCACGGGACTCCGGGTTGAGTTCATACCCATTTTACGAAATCGAATAAGAACGGAGTGTATTGCTATCACAGTGACCGCGTTATTTTCATTCTCATCGCGTATGCTCTATTCAGACAAAACTGCAAGTACGTTCCAACGATAATCTTAACATGGTCTTGTTTCGTCAAGAGCACGTAGTAGTCTTACTAGCTGCAGCACAAAATGTTGTGCTTACATCGTCGAACAGTGACCATGGTCGTCTACAATCATCGGCTAAGATAGTTCACCTTGTGGATGGTCCATGGGTCGATAAACTCAACTCTTTCATACCGCTTACCGACTTGGATGGCACTCCTTGCATGGACGAAGTTATGGCGATGTTACAGGCGTTCGCTTCCGGACATGCGTGGGCCCTACAAAGTAAGCATGAGCTTTTTTCATAGCTTTCCTCAGAAGTTGGGGTATTCTTTTCCGATTGGGAATTATTCACCAAGTTCGTCAAACATGAGGAGCAAAACGACGACGATTTGCCTGGAATGGCTTGAATCTGCTCATGTTTCTGTTTTAAACACATTCATTTTGGAGTTACTCAGTTGTAATTCTTGTCCACAGTGATAGATTCCTCGTCAAAGATTCAGTCAGGAATCTTGCAAGGAAATATTCGAGATCTCGGAATGTATGAACAGTGCGTTAGAATTAACGCACAATACAACGACACTGATATTCGGGGTAAATATTGCACGGTTTCGTTCAACATGCTTTCTTCAGCAGCGTGTGTTCCATCATCGTGCGATGAATCGCAAGTGAGCGAAATCGTGAATATTATCATTCAGAACATCACAGAAATCAACGATTTTGAACTCGAAATAACAGGAGTGTCGTGTATGGCAGTCGATTCCGAGGATTTCACAATAGGAGAAATGTTAACGATGTAAGTTGAAGCAGAGAGGACTTGCGAAAAATCATCTAAATCCGCAAAGTACATGGAGAACTTCGTATAATTTTTCAGGGCGTTTTTTCTGACGGTCGGTATCTTTATCGTTTTCTGTACGATCTGTGAATTGGTGATAAAAATGAGAACCAAGGCCGCGCCCGTCCCTCTAAGCCATCTGGCGAAATTTTCACTGTACACCAACACCATATCTCTGCTGAGCACTACAGCAACACCTCAGATGATGCCCGCGATACAAGGCATACGATTTTTAAGCATGTGTTGGATAATACTCGGACATCGTTTTGTGAACACGTTAGCACGACCTATGGTAAATTCTATGGAAATAATCGATGTAAGTACAAACTTGCTACTGAGATCGTGTTCTGCTCTGCGCTGGGAGTTGTTATAAGCACCGGAAGGACTAACATGTTTCCTTCTGCCAGTGGTACAGTTCTTGGACGGCCGTGTACATTCAGGCAGCGCCGTTTGCTGTCGATACTTTCTTCGTAATAAGCGGATTTCTGATGACTTACCTCTTCATCAAGGCGCAACAGGCTGGAAAAAGAAGCAACTACCCCATGATGTATATTCATCGTTATCTCCGGTAACAAGAAAAGACTTTGACTTTGTGAACAAGGAGCAGTAATATTTTGGGTCTACCCATATTTACACAAATCTTACGCCTTTCAGATTAACACCATGCATAGCTGTTCTGATGTTGTTCGTTGCGGTTCTCCTCCACCGCGTTGCGGATGGACCTCTCTGGAATACCTTAATTACCACGTACGTGGAACCTTGTCGGAAAAATTGGTGGGTCAATTTATTATACGTCCAAAACCTGGTTCGGGTAAATGAGATGGTGAGTAATAATATCTGGTATGTTCATGATTATCTTCCGTAACATGCTAGTAAAATTATGCGAAATTTCAGTGCTTGTTTCATTCCTGGTACCTGGCAGTAGACATGCAACTTTTTTGGATATCACCATTGATTCTGTACCCCTTGAGTCGGTGGCCAAAATATGGATTTGGAATACTCTTCTTCTTTCTTGCAGCATCCATCGTTACCCCAGCCACTATTCTCGCTTTGAATAGCTACTCGAACGCAGTTATACGCTTAGATTCAGCGTGAGTGTAAACTGCTGAGGTCGATATCATTCAATTTGCTATTGACTTGATAAAATTTTATCCTTCTTTCAGGCCAGAAAACTTCATGGATGACTTCTTGTATTTTTACATCCCAACTTACTGTCGAGCTTGTGCCTACTTTGTTGGACTCCTATTGGGTTACGACGTAGCAACCAAAAAGCGGAATTTCAGCCAGGTACTTTCAACAGAGACGTGGTCAAAAAAGTGGATGAACCCCCAACTTTATAGTTTACTTATTATTCTGAGGTCTTAACTTCTGTATTTCAGTTGAACGTCGTCATCAACTGGACCGTGTCAATGATTTTCTTACTCATATGCGGGTGGTCGACCCACCGCGTCTACAACACTAATATCGATTACAATTTGACTTTGGAAATTGTTTTTGCAATCATATTGCGTCCTTTCTGGTCTGTCGCTATGGCGTGGATTCTTTACGCGTCTACCTATGGCTACGCAGGTTAGTAGGTATCCATAGAGATTCCGAAACGGGTATCGAACAATATTGGAGTATTTTTTAATATTCCAGGTTTTGTTGGAACATTTTTGTCGCTGCCACTATTCCTGCCTCTGAGTCGGTTGTCGTACTGCATTTACCTGGTGCACATGGTGATTCAAGTCGCCAAGATTTCTGCCGAACACACACCAGGCAGATTCACAGACTTCCTAGTCGTAAGTTCTTCTTTATTTTCAGAATGGTTCCTTTATCAATTGAAAATTGTTTCTCGTCCTTCTATCAATAGCCACGTACTGATGTATACATATATGTCTCTTTGCAGTTCAACTACTTCTGGGCTGATTTGGTCATATCGATTGCGGTAGCTTTCGTCTTTACTTTATTCTTTGAATCTCCAGTAATAGTATTAGAGAAGATACTCACAGCTCCTGGCCCCAAAAGAGAACGCCCCAGTCCGGAGCAAGAGCCGGGAGAGATTACGAAGAATCCGGTGGGTGAAATTTATCTCAAAAGATCTTCGGACGTCTGACAAATGCACTCTTTTCTTTGTCTAATCATTACTCGTTAAAAAAAAAACTCGATCTAAAATTCAGCACAATTTTTCTTATTTAGTTAGGACTCTCATGTATCATTCATGTAATTTGTAATAAATTTAGTTTTGTGATCCTCAAACTTCTTGATTAGATTGAAAGATTCCATTGAAAGATGACAGCGCTACGTAATGTTGATATCGTCGTCGCTGTGATTTTTAATTTATTGATTTTCATCAAAGTCGTGGCATTGGCATTTCAAAAGAACGAGATTGGAGTTTAGTTGCTTGCAAAAGTCGACAGGAACCAGTCGATGACTTTCAGACATCGTTCAATCGTTCAACGAGCAAGATTAATCGAAGAGGATTTGGTGTTGGCCCGGGCTTTTGAAGACCAAGCACAGTTCTTGTGAATCACCATGAATTGCGAGTTAATTATTAACAACTGCTTCCTTGTATGACCATTTGATGGATTTTACGAACGGAGTTCTTTCAGAAAAGATAAGTTTAATCAAAGAATTTCGAGTAAAGAAGCGATGTGTCATTTAATTGTTTTTTTTTTTATCGAAAAGAAAAGGGCCGATTTTTTCCCAGCAAAATAAATGATTTTTCGCATTTTTCTCATCAACTGGAGAGAAGTAAACATGCTGACCAGCGATGGAGGAATTCTTCAATTGACACAAATTGTGAACTTACCTGAATATATAACCAATAAATGTGTAAAGCTTGAATTTAATTTACTGGATACTTTTGTTAATAAACAATCTCAAATAAAGCAGTATTTTCAGCTCATAAAATGAAAATCCCTCCCTAATTTATACGTGAGATATAATATAACTACGGTGTATCTCCGGTTGCCTATCTCAGGCGCGCCCATCGTCTGGTAAATAGAGAAAAGGCTCGGTTAAAACTGTACCGTCAATTTTATTGGTTGAGAGAATTCTACCACGAAATTATTGACGGTAAAGCTATCACCCGAAACTATCACCCGAAAAAAATTACATTATTCCGTACTTGCGCAGTTGATTGTACAGATTCCAGTGACGCTCTCGGTATATTTGATCGTTTGAAACAGATGTGGCAAATCTTTCAGTTAGATAATCTTTATACATGTCAGCAAACAAAGAAAGGCTTTCAACAAGAATACCTAGAGAGCTTCATCTTTCGTGTACAAATAGAATGAAATCAAACGTACTATGCTGATCGAGGAATGGAATAAAAAACACGCATGCAAAAATACAAATTCAAGTAGTGGTATGACTTGGCTGGCCGTTTTAGTATACCTGGCCACCTTAATTTGTATTTTTTTTATTTTACTTTACCAAGCCGTATTGATACGTGTATCAGATTTTTCTTATCGGTTCACGGCGATTCTCGGCTATTCTACCAATACCAAAATTATATTGCAATCTCAGGCGTATATAAATAACCAAGTATCGCGAGAGGTAGGAAGAAAACTTACACATAGCAAATAAAATCGCTGAATATATCAGAATTTACTATCAGTAATTGGAATTTCAAGTATGAGTAAAATACATAGTTACCATTAGTCGTGGATGTGATATGATGACCCTCAGGTCAAAGTACACGGGTGTTGATATGCTGGCGTGTGTGTCGAAGGTGCCAAACTTCAACGCGTCAATCTCGAACAGTGCTACTGCTGTCTTTTTCAGTTGTTCCTCCATTTAGCTTCAATCACTGAATTGAAGAGATGCTATGAGTAATATACAAAGGATCACTGTAGTGACTCTACCGCGATTCAGTCGAGAGATAACTTATAGTTCGATGAATATACAATAGAATAACAAATAATTTTCCTTCGAAAAGTCTAACAAAAAATGTTTAGAGAGTACTACAGAGTTTAGAGAGTATCACGCATGGAATCGCAACCACTGTAGGAACACTACTGATAACGATACCGTCGTATGAATGAATTCATGGGCAAACGATCTCCCCACCCTTCAGTACAAGAAATAACTGTCTTGTGCCGCAATACACGTTAGAATGATGGTCCTTTTTCCTCAAACATTAGCTGCTAGCTCAAAGTTGTGAAGCATTCAGAATGTATGTTTACAATTCGACGAATAGTTGATTGTTCGCATTTGATGACTTATTAGAAATAGTTTTTCGAATCTTTTACTGCACTTCCATGAGATATATATATATATATTGTAACAGTACTTTTTCTAGCCTGGGGAAATTTAGATGTTAAAACCAGAAATAAGTATGCTCAAAAAGGCGAAAATTAGCACCGAACGCGAATAACCTCAAAATCTCTGAAAAGTCTCGAAATATGGAATCGGATGGGCGCCAGGCACTGCTCAGTGCCAACAAAAATTAGTTAAGTAACTTCTATAACTGATATTTCTCTTAATCTCCAATTCTTACGAGAAAGTGACCAATTTTCCACTCAAAACTCGAAACGCTGGCTAAGCTCAGTAGAGAGGGGAACGTGGGGGCGACAAGAATTACACACACTTACTATTCAATTTATAAACGGTGGATAACGTAACATTTATTTAAAGGTTTCTTTGAAGAGACTATCCAGATCAAAATAACAAACCAAATATCTTCACACTCAATACCTCTATTGTTTGAACAAATCCAATTTGTCTGACACACAAAAAGAAAAGTAATCTCGAATTTAGAAACACCAAAACAATAATAACCTTAATCGGATACTCTAATCTAGCTAGGAAATCATAGGAACCTCAAACTCCGCACATAATATTGGACTCAACTAATTTGAAACAAGAAACCCAAAATTTTGAACCAAATAAACCAAAAACCACAATCGACGAAACTGGATAGACAGAAACACGGTTAACGTGATATTACCAAATATTTAACATTCCATATTTGAACTTAAACTAGATCAAAGGCCAGTTGAAAAATAATTATAATTAAAATTCCACAGACACATCCACACAGGTGCACATAAATGTTATAATGGTTAGCAGGGAATTATTACAATTCACAATAAAATATTAATGAACAAAAAGAACTGCGAATTTGAAATTTGACATGAATCTCAAAACTAGAATACGATATCTCGGCGATAAGCGTGCTCGTAGGCTTTAAGTTAGAACATGCAAATTGACACTGAACGTTGTTGGAAAAAGAAAATTATAAAACATAAAATTCGAGGAACTCAAAGAAACGCGAATTTGGAATTTGACATGAATCTTAGAACTAGAGTACGATATCTCGGCGATAAGCGTGCTCGTAGGCTTTAAGTTAGAACATGCAAATTGAAACACAAATAATACTAAAATGCCAAGACTCCGTGGTACAAAATGGCATGAAATGATTCAAAGTTAATCTCCTATCAAAATTAGGCAACCCTATTAGTGCTATAAGCACCGGTTACGTTTTGGGGAGATTAAAGACGATAGTGGGTTCCAGCCCGGCCGTGGCGTGAACCCCAAACTCAACTTCTGAGATCTTTCGCAAATACGGGAATATCGTATCCTTTCAAAAAGTATTTAACCACTAAATTAAATAGTTCCGAACGTCTTGTCTATTTCAACGAAGCTATTGTTCAGAACAAAGGAATTCCCCATCAATCACAAAGATTCAGAAACGAAACTAGAAATCTCGCAGTCAACCAGAGTAACGCAGCAGCATATCGCGTATTAATTCTCATAGGGTTAGTCGCGAAGAAATCGTACAACTAGAATTCGCACAAATAGCAATTCACGTGTCTCTCAACGTGCATAACCAAGATTGCTACCTGCACCGAATTCGTACACTAGAATTTCCCTACGGTTGACGAGGAATCGCGTCTTTCAGCGAATACACTCACAGGACGCCGACCGTATGGAAACTCGTACACTAGAATTCTCACAATCTACTAGAAAACGCGTGTCCCTAACGTGAAATCCGGATGATTGACTGCGTAGAATTCGTACTGTTATTTCTCCCAAAATTCGCAATAACAAAAAAAAAAACAAATAAAATAAAACAAGGAGTAATCTTAATCTCGACGACGCCGAGAATTTTACCTAAGACGCTTAAACTTAAAAAGTACCAACAAAAAGATTCGTTAGCAAAGTTCGTTCCCAACAATTAATATTCGTCTTAGAATTTAAAACAAAAAAAATTATTAGCTCTGCGCTAAATCACGAGATCCAGCAAGTTTCAGATCGGAAGAAATAGACCCAACGGCCTAATTACGCTATTACGTCAGAAACTCCAGGCGTCTAGATAATGGAAATTTACCCGATCTAAAGCTTTGAGGGAGCCGTGATGGACAGAAGCTTACCTTAACGATTTTAAAACAGCGTCTCGAAAACCCTCAAACACTTGTGCAAGAAATAAAACTATGTCGACTGGTACTGACTCTAAATTTTCTAAGTTGGAAATTCGAACAAAAATTGAGACGAGACTGGCGCAGCGAAGTCCGGGGGACCCAAAGATGCAACTGAAGACGGAGACCGTGGACGCAGCAGGACGAGAAGTGATGTTCGACGATTCGGCACCAATAAGGAAAACTCGGTGGGCGGAGTCTTCAAGACGAGAGGGTTGGATCTTTTCAGAATCTTCAAAACACTTGACTTAATGTCCCGCGTAGGACTTCCGGGTGAAACTGCGTCACTATCGTCCTTGGCTAGGAAAATTGATACCCGGGCCGCGATTAATGCAGAAGATATGCTTTGGCGGCATCGCGAGCGGCGAGTTCAAATACGCCGCGCTTTTACGACGGTGGAACAGCTGTCAGCTGCTGCAAAGTTCCCAGCGATGAGACGGGGGTTGCCGCAAGACAGGCGTGCTTGTTGTTAGGCGGCTGAAGTGAGGATTTAGCCTTGGCATCTCCGTTGGACGACGTAGCTTGGCCGCTCAGGTGGGACAGAACCTCGACAGGTACCCACAATAAGACCCTAGGAACTCTGAACAGGTCTTCCCGCGCTCTTTTCTAGTGACTTTCCCTTCAGGTGTGCGGGGAACTTAGTCAAATATGCGCGCCGCTTTCCTTTCGCCACGGTGTCGTTAAGCCAAGCGTGGAAGTTGCTGCAACTCGACGGTTCCGAAAACATTGACCCTATATTTCCCCGATGCCGAATCAGTAGCAAAATCGACCCTTGTAGATCTTCTCAGGCTCCGGAACGTAGGCATGACATATGACAAAACAAACAAGAAAAAAAAAGTAGAAAAACATTCTTAAAAGCTAAATATAACCATAATTTTTGGGAAACGAACATTTGCGACTCCTCGTCCTGTTTTCCTGCGTCCACGGCCAGAAAAACGGACAAAAGAATAAAATCACGGGTGGAGGCGTTGGTCTTGTAACAGGCTAGCAATTTGCCGTGTTACAATATATATATATATATATATATATATATACGGGTGTCAAAGAAATCGACATTGGCCTCCCAACCATTCAGCATTGGTTGATTACCATCAGGGCACCCACAATTTGGACTAAGTATCACGAATAATAAACCAATTTACAAGTAGGAGATTGAGTCATCTTGGGAGCGAATTGCAGTCGTTTTCGCTCCTAATGTGGACCACATTACACTGATATAAACGTAATTGTTTCGTGCCTCCGCTTATCAATATGCAAACAAACATGTTATTCTGAATTTCAAACTGATTGTAATAAGTCTCGAGCAAATTAGTACAGTGGTAATTTGATTTTCATCGTTAGGTACGATAGAAAGCAAGAAATTAGCGCCACATGTGTACAACTGTGTCTCTAGACCGTTCAAATCATTATCATGGATCGCCGAAAAAGTTCTGCCATGTAATCTACAAGTGTGGGAAGGACCTGCTGATCAAATAATTCCTCAAAAGCCCAGGCCTTCGGATGACCGATAGTCGATTAAAATACGGACTAATTGATCTTCTAGAGCATGCACTACCTTAGCTGATATCGTTCGGTTCTCTGGTGAAATTCCATGATAATTCGATTTTTTAATTCATTATTACACTGATTGTACCACGAACATTTTAACATTCGGCAAAATATGACATGAGTCAACATTGGATGGTCGCATTGCGGCTTCCGAAGTTACCAGCACAGACTAGCAGAGATAACGTTGTTATTTAGTTCAAAGTAGCCAGCGTTTGAACAGTAAGGCACCGTATGAATACAGCAGATCTGATGATTGATCGTTTAGTGATGAATGATTTCTAATTTTTTTATATAAAGGAAGTCACATGGAATACACCACTGCAACGATTCATCAGACGGTTGCAGCTGAGAAAAACTGTTCAGATCGGGGTGCTTGTTGCAATGATCTCTTGTTGTTATAATTTTTTTGTTTGTCTTCTTGTTTATTATTGAAACAAATCGTCATGTAACATTTCAGTACTCTTTTATAGTCCTCGGCAAATGTGGCAGCAATTCACAAATTATTGAACCTGCATCAGTGTGCCGTTCATTTCTTTCGCGAATCATCAAAATCTCATTACAGCGATTTTGACTACGTTATGGTGGACAGTTCCCTTAGTGTCACTATGTGTTGAGGGGAACAAAAACGACCACAAGCTGGTCAAAACTAGCCGTACCTCATACTTGAATGAGAAAAGAACATCCCTGTGAATATGACGACAACGACCCTCATGCGTCAAACTACAGGTTGAAGATGAATAAAAATTTGTACAAATTCTAAATATAATCTTTATATTTATTTATTATTTTTCATATTAGTCTAATATAATGTTTCCGACCGTGTTACAGTACATAGACTATATTAATATAATATATCGAATATCTCACAACTAATAAATAATAGTCGAAAAATAAAAATCACAGACGAAGTTAGAGTGTTATAGCATAATATAAGTTTGGCCTGACAATAACTTTTCTTTTTCGTTTCGCATCAGCAGCTTATTTCTGCGTCTGTAAAGCTCTTCAATCAATCTACATAGTATTCTACAGAGCGACATATCCATAGCACGAGTATGCAAAGGGTCACCACATCATAAATTCTTTTGTTATTTGCACTTTCGGTAATCTTTCTAGATGCTCTTTTCTTTAATTTCAAGAAGACAGATTTTATACATCGAATTCTCACAAAAACTCCAAGTGTATGCTAAATGCTTTAGATCTACGTAGATCTAAATTTTGGAATAGATCTGATGAGATCTACGTCGATCTTATGAGATCTCAAAAGATCTACGTAGATCTAATTTTTATGTCAATGTCAATTCCGGAAATGAATTGAAAAAACATTGATTAATTGCATAACTATAATGAAAAAATACTCACTATCATCATAAAATAAGAAATAGTGAATACGAGTAAGGAAAAAATTTTTTTTTTAAATTGTGAAAATCGAACAAATCGGAATCGAACCCTCGAGCTTCGGATTACCAAACCTGTACCGTACTAGATGAGCTAAGGCGCTTTCTGAAAATACGTGCGTTCTGGCCTACTTATTGTCCAATCAGTCCAGAGAGACTTGAAATATTTCCAAATACGGTACCAGATCTGCTCAGATCCGAGTAGATCTACTTGGCTTCAATGAGCAACAACGTTTCGCTGCGATTATTCCATCTACTCATCTCAGATCTACCTAGATCTAAAGTAGATCTAACGTTATCTAGGTGGATATACATAGATCTAACAAGCATGGGCATTCAAACACGACAGTAGATCAATTCGAAGCTACGTAGATCTACGGAAATCCTCGGAGATCTAGGTAGATCTATAGATAGATCTACGATTTCCCAAAATTTAGATCTACTTAGATCATTAGATCTCCGGAGATGCGAATTAGATCTAAACCATTTTTTCCCGGGTCAGTTGTCGAGTTTTGTTGATTTCCAAATACATCTTCTGAAAACACAGAGTATTTCGACTTTCATGTGTTTTTTCATTTTCTTTTTGATCCTTAAATATTTCCTCATTCAGGATTAGACGAACTTTGACTCATTTATCAAGTAACTTCACACTTTTTGTTAATTTACCCCAAATTTTTAATATTTAGCCGCTCCAGGTACAACCGCGGTTCCAGTTTTCTAAAGGAAGTAGAAAAAAAATCCACATACTATAGCCTTTCGTTGTTGGCATACGTTATTTTTGAGACTCTATGCTGCAGGAAGTAAAAGTTTCTCTCAACCTTTCAAAAACATTATCAAAAAGGGTCGCAAGAAAAATTACCTGCAATTTTTCAACGGTTTTTTAGACCAAAATTTTAAAAAAGACATTGCATCGTAGATTTCGGTCTGCAGGACTATATAATATACATTTCACGTGTGTTTATGTACCATTTGAACTACTTTGGCAACACGCTTTTTGGTATAGCAGCGATTGTCAGCGGCGCGGGCGACAAAACTTCAATTCAAATAATGTACTTTTGACCATTTGAATGATTATTGTATCGTCATTATCACTATAAACACTATATTTAATTGCGTTATTCCCAATTATTGTTAGAATATACGTGTATACATATACCTATATGTATATTATACATATGTTATTTTTGTCATCTTTGTGCTTGGTAAATACTTTCTTATGGTCATCAATGGTCTGTTCCGAAACGTGATGTATCAACGTAGATATACGTTACATACTCACAACTTTCGCAATTATCAATAGTACCCTAATTCGTAAACATTCATAGTCTACAAACTGCAATATGCAGCTGCAGTCAGCAGAGTGAGATACTCGAGAGACTTATAAATGATCTTCTCGAATCCCGTTAATATTCTTCTACTTTTTTTTTCATGTATCATATACCATATTGTATATATATAGACAGGTAACTGTAACCAGTAGTAATACTCGATTCTCAAATTCAAGAAACCATAGTCAAATATCAATATTCATATACTTATCAAACAAAAAAAAAAGAACAATAACGAAAAAATATCTTATCTAATAACAACGAAAAGCATCGATAATTATACAATTAACTACCTACACGAAAAAATATACAAATATGTAAAAAGCTTGAAGACATTTGAATTAATAGGCCGAGTTCACACCCACATCATGGACTCAATGAAAATATATTTTCGTCATTCGCGAATTATATCCTGCGACGCTTTGCGCGAGGATAAAAGCGTAATGAAAAACCGAGTTAAGCGCGTGAATTTAAATATAAAATTATTATAAGAGCCCCGCTACGGTCACCGGTTGGGTGCTGTTCTCGACTATCGTCGAATTGTGAATACAGTAATCCATGATTTTTCCATGAAAGCACGATGCCGTAGAGCTTGCCGTAAAAATAACAAGCAACAAACCGGCGACCGCGGCCAGTACTCCGGAAATCATCAGCCCGAGGGCAGGTAATTTCTTAGCTGATAATAAAGAGCCTTCTTCCAGTCTCAAATAACAAAGAGCTGGCAGAACGTAGGCTAATGGTACCGCAGCTAGGATTCCGTTCAATTCGAGAACCACACCGAGGCAGTCAGTCGACATTGAGATCAAGTATGTCACCAGGACTATGCCCAGGGTTATCATAAGGTACTTCCGGTCCGACCCGGAAATGTAGGCGTCGTGGTTTTCCGTTTCATCGGTGCCTTTTATCGCAGTCATCAATACCTACGGTGACGTAAGAGAAAAGTGCAATTACATTAAAAAAAAATGGATCGAATTTGACGCAGACATCGAAAGACTTTCGGAAGATTACAGAAACGTTGTAGATCTACAATTTCTTTAGTTTTGAATAGAAAGTCGGTTGTAGAATTGAATTATAATCGTTGATCAAATATTTATCTGTAAAATATAAGTATTACAGTTCGTTGAACTGTAAGACAAATGAATTGAATTCTGACTAATAAAGTCAATCTGGACGAGAGTAGTGTTATCGCGTGTCAGTTCAACTCGTTGACAGTATGGAAAAACGTGACATCTCAAATTGTGCTAGAAAAACATGACATCTCAGATTTTGAATGAAGAAGGTCGTATCTTCTACGCTGAAACATAGGACATACGACCCTTTTCGTCAATAATTTGAAATGTCTCGTTCTTGTGGCACAATTTGAGATGTCACGTTCTTCCATACTGCCGTCGAACTAATCGCTGGTAGAAAAAAATCGCCTCTCAAGATTATGAACTTGGTGACATCTATCAGAGCTCTACCGACAATGAATTTGTCTATTCACATTCAGCAGCTACTACGTTTGATCTACGTACCTCTCTGGTAACGAAGCACTCGATAGGATAAGTCAGAAGTATGGTTCCGCTGAACATGACCCTGGAGAAGTTCATTAGATCGTCGTCCCAGCAGTAATTCTCCATCAGATCACCCTGAACAAAAGCTGTGAAGGTCGCGTACCCCGCAACGCCAAAAGCAGCGGCGACGATGAAGGAGGTAAAGAGGGACCAGTGAGTGACGACGTCCCATTTCTTCTGGGTAACCCGTTCGATCGATCCGTAAATTAAGAAAGTGTTGTGATGACACATGAACGCAAATGCCATTATACCAACTGCAGGAATGACCCCTGGAAAGTTGGCGAATCTCCAGCTGTCTGGTTGAGTCGGACTGTAAAATCGATGAATAATCTTTAACGTGGACTAACAACATCGACTACATAAACACCGCCTGATTTCCCTTCGTTTTTTGAAGTGGAAATTCAGGGGTAGATCAGATAATCGATCGGCCAACAGGATGTAACTTGATACGAGAATAAAAAGACTTCGACAGGTCAGAGGCAGCCTTATCGTCGGAAGAAATTCGATCAGTTTTCGGATGAATTGACGTGGGTCGAAGTCTTCCTTCGTGAATACAATAACAAGACGAAGAGAAGATTTTTTCTTACAAGCTTCGCAATAACAGTCGTATAATTCCGGAGTTATATACTTACACAACCGAAGCCAAGGTTCCCATCCTTATGAATATTGCTATCAGGATGAACCCGACGCAAACGAGGGATAGAAAGGATATTTTTGCCAATCTCGCAATGTTTCTGTAGAGGCATAAAGGTATCGTGATGAAGAGGGTTGCTAGCAGAATAACAACTTGACGTTTTGCGAAAATATTTGTCTCGTCGATTCCAGTCACCCTGATCAGGACCTTGGTCACCGTGTCGCCGACCACCACGTTGTAGGAGACCATAGCTAAACACGAAGGAAACGTTATTAACATATGATGTGTAATTTGAGAGGCCATAGCGAATGAAATTTGGTCAAAGAATTCCAGATTCACCCACCTATGAATGGATAAATGAACTGGAGTAACGTGAGTATGTAAAATCCGGGTCTACCGAAGCTGGCTCTCATTAAACCCTGGTAACTCATTTCTCCACAGATGTGACCACTTCGTACCATCAGGATGAGGGAGTAATCGGTTAAAACTGCCACAAGAACTAGCAGCCCGAGACCCAAACCAAATCCAGCTTGATGTAGGGCGTAGGGTATACCTACGATTGATTCAAATGAACATGTAAATATATGAGCAATAAATATTCTCTAAGCTTAACAACAACAACAACAAAATCACGATCCTGGAAGGCTCGTCGTTTATAGTCGATTTCAGAAAATTGAAAATTTCTTTTTGAAGAAAGGTAGTAATTTTTTTCGCAACGGGTTGTTCCTAGCGATTATGATTCATAGCATTCGATACAAATTGAATGGATGTAGTAAATCAATACTGGAATTAATTGAGGCCTGTTTTTTGTTATGATATAGAGTTACAAGACTGCGCGGTGCGGGACGAGAAGATATATAGTGTCATCGGGTCATCATCAATAAGGAATCCCCACGATGCTGACAATACTCTGTGGAAGTCTAGACGCCTAGACGGCAAGCCGTGTTCATAGACTATAATTCAGAAAACTACTTGCAAGAAGTTAGTCTCATATTTTTATGCCTTCGAGGTCATTTATTTTGAGGATTTGTAATTATCGAAAAACTGAAGACCTCAAAACTTTGACGAAATGCAATATGACCGTTTTCAGGCTTTGTGGCTCAGACAAAAATTACCAAATGATTGGACACTCATCAAAGGCCAAGAGGCAGAGTCAATGAAAATATTTATCATTAAATTATACTGGTCAATATTTTGAAATTACCGCTTATCCCCCTTTGAATTTGACCCACGAATTGACGGACAAGGTGATAATGGAAAATATATGTGACACAAAGTCACAATGGAATTACAAGTTACCCACAGCTATGCTATTTCCTGTATTATATTTCGCACTATATGGACATGTGACAGATTAAATATTATACAACACTTATACGTAACCCGCGATCATCAAACTGCACGAGTGACATTGCACTTCGTTATCAGTGGAAATTCCAGTAATTCCTACATGCATGTCTAACCTTCAGCAAAATCAGCAGTGGAAAAAGGAATTGGTATGGGAACAAGTAATTTAGTATGGGGCAATAATGTACATATCGACATTCGAGGGGAAATATTCCATGCTGTATGGGACCATAACTTGATTAAATGATGTTGTAACATACCAATGACACCGCTGCCGATAATGGAATTAATGAAATTGAAACTGGCCAGTGGAAGGCTGGTAAATTTTTCCGCATCCTCTTCGTCAACCTGTAAATATAAAATCGAATGATATCAGCGTGAGAAGAATGAGGATATCTTTATAGTTGAAAGGCCGCGATAAGTATAAACAAACACAGCGATAAGAATATCGAGGCAAATTATTAATTGGCACACACCACCGATTACACACATGCAAATACAGATCCAGCCTCTTGTAATCACCCCTGCCTCTTTATGATGGATTGAAATTGGAAATAAAAATAATAATAAGTATGAGAAAAAACGAGAAGTACGCTTAATATTTATCAGTTGCACAGCTGCTGAACCATGATACAGTATATCTTCTGCACACCTAGTCCAGGGGTTCCTCGTGTCTCACTTTATCTCATTAGTTATGAAAGTTTATTAGCAGATGAAGAATATCGCAGATAGTTTAATCGAGAGCTCAATGAACACTACAATGAGTTCGATAAGAAAAGAAACAAGAGAATAACTGAGTAGGAAAATCTGGATGGAAAGTTACTTATCACTTAATGTGAGAAGAAAAAAAGGACTGCGCACGTTTCCATGCCTGAGATGAAGCGAAATATGCGGAGCGAACAACTTTCAATCTCTACACATGGATGTGAAAGCGAAGTTTATTCATTTTGTGGTAGATTTGTGGAAAATTTTTATCTTCTTGGTTGGGGCCTCCACATAGGTGAATGGCTACCTATTTTCTACAAGAAATCTTCAATTGCACTCAAGATAAATGTTTCAGTTATAGACACATTTAGACCCCATAATCGACAATTTTAGTTTCCTAAATTGTTGAATTATTATGTCAAATTTGCGAACTTTTTAATCACTCAAACTAGTTGCTAGAGACTTGAACATATTATTTTTCTCTTTGCTGTAACTAAGCTGGAACTTGTGCTTGAAAGGTACAACCAACAAAGTCGATAATTGAACCAGTGTCATTATATGGGTCGTTCACCTCAATCCGAACCGTGGAGATATGAACAAGAAATCCATATCACAATCGGCAGGGTGATGGACAGATTTTCTTTGAAATTGACAAACGTGACTATATACAGTAACGATAAGCTTAGACACAGCGTTTGAAACATGATATGTATAAAACGTCGTGATACTATGAAAATTACTTAACGAATTAGCTTTTCGGTTGTCCGCTGAAGCTTAATTAGAGCACGTTTACTGAAGAATTTCAAAAGTGGCAAAATCGGAAACCCGTAAATTGAATGTAAAAATGTGAGAAGTAGCACTTTCGGAGCTGTAACACAGGCACTCCACCGCACTCGCATTTACTGAGCTTCTAAGTACCATTCACGTGGGGAAGACCGGAGTAAAACGGTTAGATGGAGCATCTTTAAATCTGAGCTTGCGGCAAAGTAGGGCCCATACCTTTAAAGTTCGCAATAAGTGCTCCAAAGTGGCGACGTTTTATTTGTTTTCAGGTATTTTGGCAGCTGACCCGTTCTACCCCAAAATGAATACGACAATGTGTGAATTCATTAGGATACAAATTGTGATGAAAAAGTGAACAATGTTAGAATGTTTCAGTAATTTTTAAGAATTTCTCTAGGTACCCCGTCCCGGAAGAAAACTACTTTTTTTCTTGAACAGCCTAGATTATTGTTATTGGCGTAATTCACGTATGAGAAGTCAAAAAGTAGAAAAACCGAGGTTAAAGTCCCTGTGAATTAGCTACGTTCCATTTCATACCCCAGTATCTCTTATCAATGGAAAGAAAATGAGAATCTGTATGTGATTACTCGAATGTGAGTCACGAGGTGAATCATTTTCAAATAAGTAGATGGACATGAAAAAATGGAGTTCATTTAGTGTGAAATCCAATCAAGCTCTTCATACTCATTGTTTGGTCAACTCTAGTCACCAAAAATGAATTAATTTTGGAAGATCAAAAACTCCGAATTATTCAATTTCGAATGAAGTAGCAGAGTGAAGACCTTTCCGAAAAGTTACCCTAATTTAGTAAAATACATGTTTCATATTATATAACATATATGCATTGCGTAAGTAGAAGGGCGAAGCGAATAAATCATACTTGGCAGAAAGACAGCTAGATAAATTCTTAGCTATAGCCTCAGCCTTACCCTAACCAGCTGCTTCATGTCGTCGTAAGTATCATCCGATCCAAGACTGCCACCCTGTCAAATCGAAGATATGAACAGTGTGCAATAAATATTTGTCGCAGAAATGACGAATCAACTATTATTCAACACCATGAAGTTGAAGATTTTCTTAGATTCGTCTCAAATTGGCTGACATGTTCTTAGCGGTTTCGTTCAATCAAAATTTATCCAAAAATAGTGGCAAAAATTCCGTCATTCTCATTCTTGGGCCGTTGAAAGAATCACCATTACCGTTCTTTAATCACATCTCACATGATTATTGTAATTTTCTTACATTTATAAACATTCATTTGTTTTTGAAAATTATATGTTGTATTCCACAGATACATTGTTTTTGCCAGCAACAAGCTATCTGAATTTATCAACGGGTAAGTGGGTCGAATTCCGATTGATAGGTGTACAAGTATACCAGAAAAACACTCGAAGAAAGAAATGTCTGAGCTGTTCTCTTTTTTGTATTTACATATGTAAACAAACACGCATAGTTCAGTAGTACCGGCTAAATTGTTACCCATTGCATATGCTAAAATTCTAATCGCGTCTATGTGAGCGACAACTGAATATGTGATATCTATATCTGCTTCTTGAATGATATCTGAAGCTATGAACGAAAATGCGGGTCCCCCAGAATCCACATTGTCTGGTATAATTGAACGTCACTGGTTCTGACAGAGGCTTCAGAGTTTCTTCAGGACACGACACAGTGTATTTCTACTCACACATTACTGGTATAATGTACGTGTACGGCGAATGCGGAAATGTCGGACACTTGGTATACTGTAATATAGAATATGTTGCGATAGTAATGACCGATACACCGGAGAGCATACTCTGTCGAGTTTCGAGTAGTGTAGTATACAACCATGAGATTAGTCTGAGGTTACAACTTGTGGTAGAATAACGACGGCAGATCTCACAATATCCGTTTTCAGGTTGACATAGGGACATTTGCACCTTTTTCTACTCATCAACATCGCAGTTCACTTGGCGATTATTCAAGGAGTATCCAATGCAACCTATTACGTCTGATTATAGTATGATAATGCCGAAAATGTAATATAATCCGAGAACCATTGAAAGCATGAAGTAGTAAATGCAATATAAAGTAGGTCAACACGAAGAGAAAGCATTAGAAAATTTGAATTACAAATCCCGATATAGTAAGGGCGATGTGAATCCCTTACAATAATTTGAAAAATTGTCTTCTCTGGTGATATAGCAGTGTAAAACGCGAGGTAGAAAAATATGTCTTCAAAACTTTTCAGTAAAACTCGATCAATCGTCTGCGACGACGATCTCCGGTGCTATTTCAATTTCCATGCGTGCTAGTATTTCTGGAATTTAATATAAGACATTCCTGCCAATCGTAGAATGCCTCCGATCACGAATGAGATATTTCGAATATCATCGAATTTATTTTCGCACGCTCCGTCGTTGAAACTTCGAGTGATTATCGAATGTCACTGTGAAATGTTGATAAGCGATTTTCTACCATAAGGTGTAAACTACTAGTCGTGGATCAATTCCTCAGCAAACAAGTGGGTACCTTTGACATCATTCGGTTATTATCATCACTGCTCGAAATCGAAGTCTGGTCTTTTCTGATCTAGCATCAGGTACCAGCACAATTCTGATGTATACGAAACACATATGATTTAGAACTCTGTTTTATATTGTACAAAAAAAAAAAAACAATTACACCTATATGAACGGTTACGTAGAAAACAGTTGATTCCGTAAGGTCGTCGATTCATAAAATTCAAACGTACGATTAGTAGGGAAAAAAATAAGAAAAACTAGAAAACGAACAATATGTTTGTACTTACATCTTCAAAGTTCTTTTTGGCATCTAAGATATAACTTTTTTCATTTACACGATCTGGACTAGCGAGCGCCATCGTGATAAAACGTGTGCAGGTATAATAAACTTCTTTGAATAAATAACTAACGGTGTATATTCGGAGAAACTGTTGAGCTCAAAACTTGTGGAGATTCAGACGTGAGCGAATTTTGACGGGTCTAGGCGCCGCGCGGGCCGCAGAGGAAGTGTGCTTTTGACTCGAATAATAGAAGTTTATTGATTACGCGGCGCAACTCTGAAACCGGCTATATCTCGCGCTTGGCTATATGCTCAGAGGCATATATATGTCAAAGCCAGAACTACAGCCAGTGCGCAATGTCGTCCGACCGCAAGGACATCGCCGCGCTCTTGCGGTCCGCGTACGACGAGCACCTTCTACGCTGTGGCGAGCTTCGCTCAATTTCGGTGATTTTTCACCGCGTCCCGCCTTTCGACGATCTTCCCGATCTCATCATCAGGGATATTCTGCGGCTACTAAAGCCTAAATATGGAATTCGAATTCGAATACTTAGTGCTGATAATAGCCGCTAGCTAGAGCCACTGAACTTGGGACCCTCTGGTGAGAAATGGGACAATTACTAGGGCATTGCCTCCACTGAAATATAATATAACTGGAACGTACGCCAAGGCGGCTGGTCCGAGCCGAGAGAGATAGCTGTTCGCGACAGCTGTTGGTATTCTCCTCTCTGTCCGTACAGTCAAGTCCAAAAGTTGACCTTACTCATGATTACTCAAAATTTAACCTACCGTGTATAAATGATTCTCTCTTCAAATTATCGAACAGCGATCTAATAGGTTTCAATTATAAATGAAACTCACAAATTCAATTCTATTTCAGATTGTTTTGATTATTATCAAAGTGAGCAGGCCGGACTAACTTTTTGCAGATGCTTTACGATACTTGGATGTGCGCGTGCGCGACGCGGTGAGACAGAGAGGAGGATACCAACCAGCAGTGTACGGAGCTATCTCTCTCTGACCGCGGCCTCTCTACGGAAAGGATGGGTGGCAGACGTTCCAGTTATATTATATTTCAGTGATTGCCTCAATCGAGTCTCCCAGCGCGGGAATATTCAAATTTAACTGTGTCATGTCACTCGAAATGATTAAACAGTTCAGAAAAATAAAGAAAAACGGGGTGAAAAATTGTTTATATTTTATCGCGGTATTTGTGGTATTGTATAATCAATTCCCTGAAAAATTTTACAAGATTTTTGATCGTTCATGATTTATTTATAAGGGATGGCCCATTTCATGTATCGAGAATGAGGCTTAAAGCAGCATAACTAAATAACGGTCAGATGGGGTTTGTCAAAACGCATTTGGCTGACAATAATCCAAGCTTCGAAATTCGTTTTTGCCATCAAATCTACATCTGACCGTTTTGAAGTTATACCACTTTAAGCCCCTCCCACTCTTGACATATGGAATCGGCCCCCATGTATAAACCTAATCTGCATTGGTTGTAAGAACTTTTGTTTTGTTAAGGGGCCGTCCATAAATTACGCAAACACCGTAATGGGGACAAAGCCCGTAACGTAACGCATCCATTGTTCTTTCTCAACTTTTCGCGCGAAAAATGTAATAAATCCATTTCAATACTATTTTGCCACTTCAAATAAGATAACAATTGATTATTGTTCATTTTCTAATGAATAATTTTGTTAAGTTACTGGGGGAGGGGGAGGGGGGGGGGGTCAAAATTGCCCACAAAGTGCGTTACGTAATTTATGGACAGCCCCTAATGTCGTAAAATCGTGCTAAATCCGAATGATTTCGATATTGCTAAGCAGGTGATGGCTAAGAAGCTCCAATATTCTTCTACACACATACATTGAAAACTCGTGTTTTTGATCGTCTGGGAATAAACAGGTGCTGCCCCTAGCGGAGAACGCTGTTCTAACGTCCTAACCTTACTTTCGCTCGTTTTTAATGCATGTAGTGTAGAAAATAGCACATGCATCACGGGAAGGAAGCGGCGTTTTGTAATCGACGAATAACGGGGCCGTGCATAAATGACGTCACCACTCAAAGGGGGGGAGGGGAGTCACCGAAAATGTGACGTTTTGTGACATGGGGAGGGGGGGGGGTACACGCAAATGTGACGTCACATTTTGAAATTTCAACTTTTCTTCAATATTCAGTCAAAAACCCTGTCTCAAATTTGAAAAGCCCGCCCGAGGGGGGGTATGTGAAAGTTTTGTGACGTCACCTTGGGGAGGGGGGGGTCCAAGCTTTGTGACTTGGTGTGACATGGGGGGAGGGGGGGGGGTCAAAAAAGGCAGAATTCATGGTGACGTCATTTATGCACGGCCCCAAACGACATATTTCAATATTTGTTGTGAAAAAGAAGTTTAAATTTCGCGCTGAAAGAATCATGCAGCGATGTTGCCACCTAGCGGATTAGTTCCGCGGAAAACGTCCCCTGGTCGGTAATGAAGAACACGAGGCTAGAAAACATGACGAAGCACGTTGATCTCGACTGAATGGTTTGTCCAATGGACGGAGGGCACATCACGATGTTTAAACATGGCGACGAAGAGTGACAGAAAACGAAAAATTGGTGAAAAACCGACTAAACAGTTGTCTAGCTTTTTCGGAAAATCTTGGATAATTATTTTGGGTAAGACTGACGTCCACTGTATGTCATGGACACCGTTTTTGATCTATATAACATACGACCAATTTTTATAGCCATGCAATTGATGATTGTGACTAAAATGTTTTCCAGCAATAGCTATATTTCTCGCCTCGTTGCACCACGCACATGTATCAACGTTGTTTGAAAATGATCGACATTTTTCCCACTTGTCGGAGGTCGAGAGAGAGATGTCGTTCCGGACTGAGATGGTAAAAGATCAATTTTCTGTCAAGATTCACAGCTTTTAGCACTAACCAACTGACATTCCAGGGGATGTATTATTCTTACTACAAAACCATCGTCGAGTCTGAAACATTCTCAGAGGGACTGCATAAGATAAGGCACGACAATTTGACCGAATATCCAAACACCATCAACGCCATAAGGAAGTTCAATCTCTTCCCAGAGGTAATTCCCTCTCAGTCATTCGACACCTTGGTCCTCGTTTGATCCATGGTTCTAATCTAGTTTTCGACCTTACAGGTAGCTATCGGCCTGCTATATCACAACTTCAAGTGGCTCGGTATGATCCCATCGAGATTATGCTGGCAGGTACAGATCATGAAGCTTTTTTATCCCATATCTTTCTTATGCCGCTTAATTATCTTGTTTCAGATCGAAAGAGGCGAAGGTCTGTCTCCTGTGACCAGTTGCGAAGGTTTAGGAGAGCCGATATATTTTTATCTTGAAGTCGTTTGGTACTGTTCTTCTGCCTCAGTCGCAGTGCTCTTCCTGTATGCAGTTCATCTGAGCGACTCTGTGTACGGTGGGCTAATCGCCGCCGCGTCGTACTTCTACAATCACAACGACTGCACAAGAGTCCAATGGACTCCGCCTTTGAGGGAGAATTTTGCCTATCCTATACTCTTGTGCCAGATGTTCAATGTAACAGCTATACTCAGGCAGTCTATGAAGAATAAAAAACTCGTGTGGAAAGATGTGAACCTAGACACACCCAGTCGAGTAGGTTTGCCAGACACATCGTTGCGATATTGAAGCTCGTTTATCAATTACTGTTTCGTTATTTTTTCAGGACATGGTGATCTGCACTTGGCTCAGTTTGTTGTGCTGGCAATTTTCTCAGTTCGTTTTCACCTCTCAAATGATTGCGTTGTTGATACTAAAATGGTTGAAAATCATTCCCAGTGATCTATATTCGAAGTTGTCTCTACTACACGCTATACCACTCGGGATTTACATTATTTGGACACAGAGCAGTTTGGTTCTGTGTTCGTTGTACACTTGCATTCTTTTCACTAGCAACGCGTTCTCCTTACTGAGCAGCAAACTGCCGCAATCTATAGCCCACCAGTTAGAGGTGATCAACACGTTGTTCGGAACGCCTTTTTTGAAGTTTTATCTGCTCAACTCTGACGACGATGCCCATATCTTTGATATTCTGATCTCCAAGTTGACAAACTATAAAAATTTTCACACAATGCTTTACACTTGTTCGAGAGAATTCGACTTTCTGCAGTACGAAACTTACGAAGCTATTGTAAAAACGCTTTTGCTACCAACTGCCGTCATGTCAGGGATTTTGATACTGTATTACTGGTACAGATGCTTCAAAACGGACAAATATCCACAATGTATAGAAATAGACGTGGCTTACAACGTTCTACAAACGGGAGCCTTTACTCTTATGGCAATCTTCATAATGAGACTCAAACTTTTCATGACGCCACATCTCTGCATAATGGCAAGCTTAGTCGCAAGCCGAAGATACTTGGAGAAAATCGAAATCAAAAATCAAAATTTAAGAGCGTTTTTGTTGGTTCTACTATTCGCCTGCATGTCGTATCCCGGAATTCAACGAATATACGAAGAACATGGATTCGTTGGTACGATTCCCAACCATATCAATTGACAGAGCATCATTAAATTCTCCACATTCCAGGTGAATACAGCAATATCGAGCAGGAACAGCTCCTGGACTGGATACAAAAAAACACTCCAAGCAACGCGGTATTTGCCGGGAAAATGTCGCTGATGGCCAACATAATGTTGTCCACTAGAAGACCTATAGTTAATAATCCCTATTACGAAGACAAAGAGATGAGGTCAGTCGAGGAACGATGGAATAGCTCGTGAACTCTGACTTTATTCGGATTTCCTCTTATTTCAGGGATCGTACCTTGAAGGTGTACGAAATATTTAGTAGAAAAGACCTGTCCACCGTTTACGATACTTTGTTGGAAATGAAGGTCGATTACGTTGTCATAGACGAAAGCTTTTGCTACGACGCTGGAAACCCGTAAGATTTTGTTGTAGATAGTGTCCAAGGATACTATTACTCATAGATTTAGTCTTTGGTGATAATTGTATTGAATTATGCAGGAAGCCGGGATGTAAAATGACGGACCTATGGGACGTCGTGGATAAACGTAATCAAAGAAGACCACCTGTGTGTCCGATTTTGTGCCGAGGCAATGCGTATCCGTTTCGAAGAGTCTTCGTCAATCGGCGTTACGTCGTACTGCGTTTGGAACGTTCAATGTCTGTAGAATTGAAACCCAAGATCACGGAGTACTATCAATTCTGATTTGCCTTTTCCCAAAACTAGATAAATTACGGATCGAGTATTAGGCGCCGATGAATTCGAGTGTCTTTGAGTTATTCTCAAACAACGGCAGCGATGAATGTTGAAGAAAATCGTGTCAGCACGACTGATAACGAAATCCGAACAGCATTGATGGATTCAGTGATTCGTGAGACTGTAGAAATCGCGGATTGTTGAATCATCTTTACGAAGTATTATAATAAATGAGTGAATGAAAGACGGTGATAACCAAATATTGCAACTTTGATAATATTGATGAGTGTTTAATATTATGAAAAATTGTTGTACTTCCTACAGCTATTCGACCAAACTTCCATAGACTACGAAGTGAAAATGATGCCAAATGTTAGCTAGCAACAAAAGGGCCATTTTGAAAACTTATTAGAGGGTAAGCTGATCGTTGACGATATGGACGTTTTATTAAAATTGGTTGTAACTTGTAAAAAAAATATTATTATTTTGATATAAAGAAATTGTATATGTATCATAGATGTTAGATGAAGATTAGGCGGAGAATAGAGAGAATCAGAATGCGAGTACGTGATAAAGGTGTACTTGAATTACTATATTGAATCATGTACAGTTGATACCGGTTAACGCTTAATGTTGATACTAATAAATATTTTTATTCAGACAAAGGAGGTAATTGTCTCAGCGAACGCATACTTTTTGAATCTAGTAATTTAATTTCAGTTTCATCCACGACTATCCACAAAGCCATGCAACTGCAGTAACACTGAAGGGCTGAGTGTCCCATTGAACCGCTAACATATATTATTACTTATTAGGGTCAAGAATCCGAATGGTACCGTAAATTATCGACTGATTCTGAACACCAGTTTTACCATTACTCATAAAAACATTTCGGTCTGTTTTATCTCCATTCCAATTCTTTGCCTCATTTTTCACAGGATGCGGTATAATGATCCTGCGTCAACCGCAATCGCGGATAATCTGCAAAAGGAAGGGAAAAAAAGACACAGTTTGGGAATTTTTTGGACATTTTTGATTTATTGTTTTTCTCCATGAAAGAATATTACATTTTTGTTTCGTTTTTCAAAATAATAGTATATTATGCACCTAAGGGCGACAACGTTTGCCCTGTGGTGCATACGATATTTTTTACGGTACAGGCATTAAAAAGTCACTTTTTGACGCCTGTTTTCGTTCCGGCAAATGGCACTTTATACCGCTAAGTTCAAAGTTGCGGTATAAAGTCTTTATTCCGCATCTTTGATGCGCAGTTCGAAGTGCGCATGTCAAAGTTGCGGAATAAAGTCTTTATACCGCAGGTTACCCCATCTCTATACGCAGTTCGTGCGGAACTCAACTGGCGTCAAAGTGACTATTAATGCCTTTTCCGTAAAAAATATTGTATGGGGCGCGCGCAGAAAGTAACTGTTCGGCAAGGTTATGTTTTTCGTACGAGCCGTTGCTTTACAAGGCTCGCCAGGTAAAACCAACGGCTCGTACGAAAAACATAACCTTGCCGAATAAACAGTTACTTTCGGCGCATGCCACATAAATATCTATTATACACCAAAGGGAAATAAAGTGGTTTTTCCGGCTGGAACAGGGCAATAAACCGCCGTTTATATCCCTGTGTATAAAGTAAAGTTACTTGTAAACTATAAATAAATGAATAAAGGTCGAAGGGTTTTGAGGCTTTGGAAGCCGTAGATTAGCTGGGGCATCGATAACCGGTCGAGAAGTTAGTGGATCGTGGAAAGGGGGGATGTCGACGAATTGGAAGGAGTTGCGAGCGACGAAGAAGTTGAGAATCACGTTTGCTTTGTAACATGGCACGCTGTGCTGCTGACCCAAATGATTGTTGCGAGTCCCAGTCCCAGTAGAGTAGTTCTAGGTGTATAGGTATGCCTCTGAGCCAGCCAGGGTTTCTAAGCGGGCGGCTGCCGGCAGTACGGTACGACGGGCAGTGAGAGGAACAGAGTTGCTGCTTTTATGCCCCGCGAGAGTTGCCGAGGTGCGTGAAACGCGCAAAGTACGTTATGTGTACCAGGCTGATGTTTTGTTTTATTATAGAAAAAAATGTGATTTAAAAATAATCGACCAGTGATACCCAAAGTTATTGATTCATTTTTTACTTTTCCTTACCTCCTCATTTTTATGTTACTTTCGTAACTGTGCGACTGTGATAACATATACAACGATTAAAAGTTCGTATCTAAAACATATTCAAAATAGGAATGTTAACGGTACTCTTCAAATCTCGACGAAAATGATAACGTAAATACACTTTTCAACGGCGAGGAAATATCAGCAGTGATTTTTTATTTTAAATACTTATGGCTGATGGTGTGTATGTTGTAAAAGAACGAATCTGGAGCACGGGCGCGGGCTTAACTTTGGAGCTAAAAGCGTTTGGAGCAGACTTTAGGTGACTCCGGCTTCCTGCTCGGTATTGAAGAGGTCCAGAAATAATCCGGTGCAACCAGTCAGCTTTTGTGTATCCGGCACGATCTCGCAGCTAACGTGTCATCTATTGTCTGTTAAAATACAACCCGGCGAAGAACGGAAGGAAAATAAACAATCTCTGTTCGAAGAGGATGAGGCACCGGGCTGCAGGTGCCTGCAGGAAGTGATAGAGACCGATTTACGCCGCAACGGATAGTTAACGCCGAAGTGATACGTAGAGTGAATTGAAAAAAAAATAAGTGTAACACCGTGAAGAGTAAGGATAAGAAGAAGTTGAACAACCTGAGGAAATATTCTACTGCTGGGGAAAAAAACTTGCGCAGGAGACATTTTTATTCAGGCGATGCGGTTGGCGGTGACGACTTTCCAACCCAGCAAGAAAGCCGGTCGTCTTCGTTAAACGCTACAATTGCCAGTAAGTGCGATGAATGAGGACTTGTAAAGTCGCAAATACGGATAATAACACGTAAATGTCCGTGCATAGCTTCGATGTCCCTAGGTGCACGTATAACAGCCTTTTAGACTGTGGTATTTAGAAGTTTACTGAAAAAACGCGTTATGCACATAATTCAATTCACTCGGTCATCCACCGATACTGTTAGCTAATGGCCAACAGCTTCGAACGATAGTTTCACCGACTGAGTTAACCGTTACACTAAAACGCAAAGGACTAGATCGTTTCGATTTTTGTGGTCGGCAGAGGACCCTGAAGATCTACACAATTTACAGAGATTGCTACTCCAATCCAAACTCCAACTGCCTGCAGTATCGCGGTTTTTACAGTTTTGTTATCCAAGCATAAATACTTGAATAATAATTATCCATCCGTAGTAACAATCGCCCCAGAATTCATGGCATGTAGGTAGAATGAATTCCACACTGATGATGAGTTACAGTGTGGTAGATGCAAGATGTATTCGCTTCGGTGTTCCTGATAATCTATCTTGAATGTGATGAAATTTTCGCATGTTCTTTTGGGTTTTAGCCGCGATATACCTTCTGGCTGATGATCGCACCGACCTTTACAGCAATTAATGCAATTAGCTCGCTTTAATGCCTCAGGCTTGGACTGTCAGCTGTCAACCCACGTTGCTCGCGTTACTTGATACGCAAACGACCGCTAAGCACGTGTGGGTCATTTTTCATGATTTTGTCTCCGTAATTTCGCGAACGTGACCGAAGGTCATGGGAAGCAAACCAGCCCACGAATTCCGTGTCACATTCGCTGTTGCTTTTAGCTGTAAATTAATCAGAAATGATGATTACTGAAACTCAAATTTTGCGCCTGGTCGCAGACTTTTTGTTTTCGCTTTGAGAAAGGCTTCAAGCCTTGGAGCAACACAATTTCGGAGTCCGACTGTTTCATAAATTCAAATTTCTCTCAAAAGAGAAAACACATGATAAGACATTGCTCTTCCGGATTCCCACACATGTAGAGTGTTCAGGAGTGAGCACGAATGCTCTTTTAGCAGCTGAACTTCGTCGCTGTTTATTAGCCAATGTACAACAGTGTATGAAGGAAGCCGAACGTACACACTTGAAGTTTTTCTGTCTCACACTGTCTGTGACCTTTTTTCTCCGAGTCGAAAAAAGAGAAATTCCTCATATATTCTCATTCAGTTTTGCTTGGTTTTCTCTTGCATGGGTAATAATCTCTTCCGCAGCATCCGAGAGAAGATGAAAAAAGGCAGTAGAGTTGATCTATTATATCCTCTCCTTAATTGTGCATCATCTCTCATAATGCTAGTCTTATGATGGCGAAAGAAAAAAACTGTATTCTGCTCATTACTTTGGATTTATAGTTCGACAGATGAAACCTGTAATTAGATACTCGTCGATGGCATTGACCTCGGCCAACAACATATTCCATAAATATTATCAACGTTAATTTCAAGTCGAAATCAGTCGCAGCTGTCGTCATCGCCTTCGGCGCGAATTCCGGGCATAACAATGAAAAAAAGAAAGAATTGTGACCTTTTTTCGGTGACACGAATTGCGCGATTATCTCACAATCAGCTAGTTCAGAATAAAGCCTTCGAAAACCCCTAAAACAACGGTGAAACTTAAGAACGCTACAATGCTCGTCTCGAACGCTTGCCTGCGTCCTGTTTTCACGACCTTGGACCACGCGGTACGCCTCCACATTCCAATCGAGACAAACGAATGAACGTACGACACACCCGCGCAACGCTAGTGTGTGATCCTTAGATCCTTGATGTACGTGACTTGGGTTAAACTACCGATCTTACTATGGGATTTTGATTATCATGAATATGCATGAGAATGCCTGTTGAAAATCCGACGACTATCTTGATCGGAGTAAACGGAACGACTAGGATGGATGAATTCTCAATCTGACAAAACTGTTATAGCAACGGGCCAAGACTCACTCGACTATTATAATGTTAAGGTCAGCTATAGCCAAGGGACAAAAGTGCGCTAGAAATTTTGAGAACCACTGCGGTACCGTTTTTTCTTTTTCACTCCTCTAGCCACTCAGTTTTAGGTTTGGCCCGGAGGAATTTTATCGTCGAAGAATGTTCCTTCCTTACAATCGATGCAAAACGAGTATTAGCCGGGGGGTTATACTATACACTCAAGCTTCCACGTCTGCCTCAACTTCTATGCGGTCGTTCGCCGGCCGTTGCATCGCGTCGACGAAAAGATACGTCGGCCGCATGTATGTGTGCGATATTTATACCCATATGCACATGACTGTGTTTATTATCTTAGTGTAGAGAAATTCGAGGCGCACATGATTCCGACCTTCTTGGTCTAAATTGAATTGTACATCAGACCGCAGGTCCGTCAAGGTCTTCCAACTATGCGTTATAGTTAATTCCAGTTTGTTATTTGTTTTAAAAAGCAGACGATGTCGATGCTCGCGAATAATAATTGCAAATAGAACGTATTACTGGCTAGCCCGAGCATGCGATTATCTGCACCGAGGTTTCTAATTTTCCTCGCACTACCCGGTGTAACAATTTTGCCAGCTGTTAATTGCCCGGTTGTCATTAGCTAACCGAAAGGTTAATTAATTGTAGAAACTAGGAAGTGCAGTTGCCAGAACAGCTTATCGCTGTGGAGCAAATTCCGCACAGCCCTACATGCGTTTTACCTATCCGGACGCGCCTCGAAGACATGAACTGGCTGTATATCGAATGCAGCACTCTGGAGCTCGACATCTTTCGACTTCTCCGCACATACTATCCGCGACTTTCTATTCGCTTCGGCGTTATCCGAGTACCACGCTTACCTCAACCTATTTGACAACTAAATTACCTGCTCGCTACGCTTGTTTGCTTTCCATCGTGGTCCAAGCTACCACCACTGTTTTCTTTTTTATTCGAGGATTTATCAAAATTTGAACATTTTCGGTGGCAGTGATACCACTAAGTCGTTGGAATGGTCTCAGCTCATAATTTATTTAGTCACTGATGAACCGATCGATGGACAGATTCTAGATCATTATGTAGAAATCCGTGAAGTAGCCGCGGTTAGAAAAAGAAGACCGTTGGTGGTACAGACTTATAATCGTGTATACGGGATGGGCAGCGAGCGCATTTGCATTTTTTGATTAGTTTTAAATAACCATCTCACGATCGGGTTTCGAATATACGAAACCTACTTAATCTATACCCTCGCTACACGTACCGTCCAAGCAAAAACATCACGACCGCAAAATACTTCCAGGCTATATAGTCGAACCAAGTTTGATTATTTGCCGTAACAAAATTTTTTTAATTTGATCTTTATGCTATTCCGTAACTACAAACGTGACACTAAATCCCGCCGGTTCTTATTTTTGCCTTCACCAGCTATACCGCTGGTAAAAAAATATCCAATTACATTTCAATCTCGATACTCTGTTACACCGCACATTAAAGTATCCGACAGCATTTTCTTCCAACACTTTTTGCCCCCTTCGACTCAACTTGTACAGAGGAGATGAAACCATAGATTATCTCCGGTAGAAGTATCAGCTTCCTTTTTTTTCCTGCCTCTGGTTCTGTATTAAGAATAAAAGAATGAAAAAACGTGATCTTCATTATCAATCTTCAACGAGTTCTGGAGCAGCGATTGACGATATGAAATTGATTTCCCCCATCCGGGCGTCACAGTAGCTAACGTCGTGTCAGTTCCTCGGACCTTTTGATTGCGAGGGCCACGGTGCTCGGGCTTCGGGCACTTTCACGTTCCTATAGATATACGCCTTTTGATGCATGTATATCTATAATATTATAGGTGTAGCCTCATTACGTGCTTCGTAGACAAATGGGTTCCTGCAGGAAGAAAAAGATCTGTAAATGAAGGCGCACCGCGATTTCTTGCACCCGTCGTTAAAGTGCTAGATATTTCCCCGCGAGTTTTCTTGCTTATGTAATCAGAAAACCGCCGACATTCGCGTAAAGAATTACCGACGGTTGCGTGATCGATTCATTGGATGGCCTTTGTGCAAAAGGTGTAAAGATCTACTCTGCGGTTGCAGATACAGTTATATGTTACAACACGCATTCCGTTCCCCATCGCGAGCATTTCCTTGGGACTTTGATGTCTGTCGAGTCTCTAAGGAATATCAATTTGGAGTGGCAAGGTCGCATAATAATTGATATTACTTCCCGATTCGACGACATACTCGCGTACCTAGACAGCTATGGCGACACTTTCTCTGACACGCGTAATTTTGTCGGTTGCTCAAAAACCTTTGCCAAACCCAAACACGCCAATTACAGCTATTTAAGCTTCTTTCTTGTTCCCATGTATTTAGAAATGCGAAGCGAAGTTGGCGAATGGCTGGCCACGTGCGTTGGGTCACCTATCTGCATCCTTTTGATCTCTTGGACGCTTCTGATCTACCAGAACCAGCCGTCGAGCAGTAAGCGAAGAATTGATCTCCTAGTCGTCGCAGTCCTTGCCCAGAGTCTCGTTCACCAACTGGCTCTGCTTTTCTACGCAATTCTCACGCTCATCAGACCCGTCAATCATTTTGGAGGTAAGTGGAGTCGCAACTCGTCATCATGCACCATAAGATTCAACGCGTCTGACATCAACTGTTTCAGAACTATGCTCGACGCTGGTATGGGCGTTGAACTCGTCCAGCATCCTGCAGGAGCTTTCGCTGACCACGATCGCCATCTTCGCTGCGATAAGCAGCGAGGATGTGACAAAGAATCACCTAAAATATCACGTATTGAGCATGAGCATTCTGAGTGCTTGCATCGGTGTCACTGGAGTCCTGAACTTCGAACCAGACACCTGCGTTTTTGTGGCGCATGAATTGTCACCGAAGTACGGCATATTCTTCAACTCGCTGCGAGGTCTTCTGGTCCTCACTTCGGTCCTCAGCCTCTTCGTGACGTTCTACAAGGACATATGCGCGAAGCCTAAAAATCATCTGCTCAAGAGCGTCTCGGACCTTTCTGATCTTAGCTCTAAGAATTCGTCGGGCTTCGAGTGTCCTCAGGATCGGACTTGGGACCCTTCGAGTGTCTCTTGCACCAGCAGTTCCACGAACAGTCGGGCTTGTCTCAGGAAGAGGAAAATTGTCGACGAGAATAACAGCCATTCGACGGTTTACAGTCTTCTGTTCGTCTGCTACATCTGCAATCACATTCCAGTTCTGGTAATTATTCGACCTCATCTTTCGCTATCATTTCGTAAACTTGTCTATCAGCCAGGGCCAATTTATGGTTTCGTAACTCAACGACGTGAACTAAACCAACCATGAAACTTTCGAGGCGGGTGGTACAAGACGTGCAACGAAATTGTACCGGACTGAAAATTATTCGCGTATCGCCCGATTGTCGTTTGACGGAAATCTCGGCTGACGGGGCCTTGAGGACTGTGTCGTCGCATTCAAAGCACGTAACAGAGGTTCTTAAAATAATTCCAGACACACTGCAGCCGTTCAATCACTCGTGCGGATTCGGTCCTATCATTTATGTATGTACATACGTGTTTATAGCTATAACTAATTACGAGGTGAACGAGAAAGCGACGCGATCACTGGCGTAAAGTGAGTAATTAAAAAATAAGGATTTCCAATGACTGAATCTGCGACGGAAGTCGTTAAAACCTTCGACGAGCCGCGTTCCTTCAATTTTGTCACCAATTTATATGCTCAAAGTTTATTCTGTAAAAAATTTCACCGAATTGAAGCAATCGGCCTAAGCATTGAACGATTTAGTTATAACTGTTTTCAGGAATTAATCGATCGTTGAATTTCAATTATCGTATCCAATCACTCCGCGCCAATCCGGATGGGGCTGATCTCGTTATTTTACGTCGTTCGAACTCAAATCGGATGCTGATCGAAATCGGAGGGAATTTTTTTATTCTCGATAATGAATAGTCGCGGCTAATTGAAGCATTGCAGTGAAGTATGAAATTTGCGTGCTCTGCAAACGTCGAATCTCATCAGTTTGAAAGTGCAATTTATTTTCACTCGTACATACAATTAGATGTATAATTCAGAACTGAAAGTTTCGCTTTGCTTCACAGCTGTGGAGTCACGATATTTATAACGCGATACTCTGTGACTAATTCATGTGCTTCGGTTCGTCCGAATTATTTCTAATTGTAGACGTACGTTATACCTCGGTATTATTCGTTTGTAATTGTAATTGTAATTGTAAATGTGCGTGTGCACTCGCGGGTTCGGGTTCTGTTCATAACCGTGAAGCAAAAGTTATATCCTCAACACGTCACTGCTGTACAGCTCTCCCTTGCAGCAAGTTCGGAAGAGCGAATCGCACGCCATTAATTAAGAGAGGATAAGGGATAATTAAATAAATGAAATCGAAACCCGAGGTGAACCCCCTTAATTGAGTTTTTTTTTTCATTTCATTTTCGTTTTCTTTTTTCTTTTTCCCCCCTTCCCGCCAACGCCACCTCCGTCTCCCTTTTTCTTTCGTTCTGAAAGCGAAATTAACAATTTTGTAACGGTCCGCACTAGCGTGAACGCGTTCTACTCTTACAGTAGGTACATAACTATCTGGTTTCATTTTACGATTTCTCTACCTTCGAAACTTGTCCACATTACACACGTAGAGTTGTAATTCTGAATAATATCGAACCTTCTTAAGGATACCTAAACGTCGACTTGCTCAACAAACTAGAATCATAATAATCATATAATTGCCACAAAGCCCTGCGATGAGAAATTTTCTCCGTCAAACTGACTATCCTCAGGTTTTATCACCTTGTAACAATATGCATCGTTGAACGGGTTCCACTTTTTTTTTTTTTTTTGTATGTTATTTCCAGGTGATTTCCGTCAGGCCGGAACTACTCCGGGGCTTCTGTACGCCACAAAATATAGCCACGTGGTTACCACTGCTCCAGGATGTACTACTTCCGATATGTTTAGCAATTTTTGACAAGATGTTCTGCCACTACGTCGCCAAGGTCTACACGAAACAGGATCACGCTGGGAAAATGTCACACGGTATGCCAGAGCCAGAGAATATCCTCAACAATCGATTATACTGATTACTATCCAATCTTTGTGTTTCACAAGACCGTAATTCACCTGGCATCGATGCTTAGGTTTTACAATAGCTTATGAAGCAACGCCAAATCGAGTATTTGACCTTTTCTTCTTTCCCTTCAATTCCGGTCATTACTGTCATCGACCCACACCACCTCCGTCAATTGCGAGCCAAATTTTATCCGAGCAATTAATCTGGTTACTAGTTAGACCCGAAGCCGGTATTATTGACTGCGACCAAAGTCCATTGAAGCGTTTCACTTGCTATGAAGTTTCGAAATAATGTTAATAACGGTTATACCGTTCGCAGAGACCAGTCTGTTGTAAAGAGAAAAAATATGATAGTCTCTAGCGTATGAATTAATTATTGATCAAATTGATTACTGGCATATTATAGATTCATAACGAGTTTTTTTAAATCGAAATTCGAGTTAACTACCCGTGAACTTTGAAAGATCGTGTCATGCTACGCCGATAATTGGGATAACAGTTTGCTAATACTGTTATTTTGTATGTAATGTAATTTAGTTATGAATTGAAGATTGGTTAATTCAATATGTAAAAAAGCGCATATGTTGATTCAGGAAAATTACTGAAAACTAACGGTTATGAGTAATGGAATGTGTTTAGTTGATATTCATTCCCGTGCTTCGGGCTCTACAACTTTTGTTTTTTCAAATCAACCTTTTTCTTCACCCGTAATTACGATGTAGATTTTGTATTAAAGAGAAGATAAGATCGACTTGATGAGCCAGAACATTTATCTACACACAGGAATGCTATACAGACGTCCACTATCTAATAACGGCTATGCGGTGATCACGGATAGTAACGGAATTCTCTTATGGAAACTGACTAAGTCCCACTCATTTTCCATATGTGAAGTTATCACGTTTTAATCGTGTCTGTTTAAATTATGGCTAATGCTAATCGAGCCGGAAACGATTTCGAGATAGGAAGAATATTGATTGAACGTATGAGCCAGGTGGATTACGGTGAAGATGCATTTTTAAAAATTTTTTCCATAAATTGTGGCTAATTTTTATTTTTCTCAAATGCTTTGGTGTAACCACATCTTTCCCTGACAACACCTGCATGTATTACGCATGACGCAAATCTGTTCTTGACCCTAAATTTAATATACGTAGAATATCTTCGTCTGCTGAATTCTATTTTTGCTTCAGGTGGTATCGATGGAAAATTCAGACATTTCGAACAGGACGCCGAGTATAAGTTGCAGTTAAATTTGAATCATGGCTTAAAATTTCCTCTAACTAATGGCAGTCTCTATGGAAGGTTGCATAACCACCAAAATAGAGGTACACACCTTTTAATACATGATTTATACCGTTATCGCACGTACATACATCTATGTGTACACGCACACTCGTTCTATCGAGCACTATAATTTTCATTTTATCTTCAATCGTAGACGATAATTATTGCGAAATATTTATCATGCAATAAACATACTCAAAACTTAGCCTTGATCTATAACTGAAAATCCCCCAAAAACCTTCAGACATATAAATATACATAGATAACCATAGAAAATTCAAGTGAAATATATCGAATTCATCTCTTTCCCAAATGAGATTTAATGATGTGCTACAAAATCTATGCCGATGCAATGACAGTCTTGTATTATTCCCATTACAGGTAGGAACGGTACGATAACAATGGGAATCCAGCACTATCCAAGGTCCCCATCACAAGAGGAAAACGCGTACTCATCTCTCCCCGCCGAGTTGACCTCCTTCGCAAGTTCCACATTTGAGCCTCGTCAGGAGTCAAGGATGGGTTCTCACAGCGGCAAGGTTTCCAAGGAGCAAGTCAAGGTGGACAGAATCCGCATCAACGACAACTTTGAGTTTGGTACCAAGCGGAAAATCGGAAGCACCGACGTCTTCGGTCAGAACATGGAGAACCTGGTGCAGTTGGACGAGGCGTCAATCGGAAACTGCAGGTCGTCCGCAGGTCTGGGTCTCGGACTGGCGTTGTCGGTGCGTGCTCACTACGGCAAGGGGAGCCTGAGTCAGATATGCGAAGAGGGTCCGCGGCTCCACGTCCCCAAGGTCGTCGTCGGACTCGAGAATTGTTCGAGGCTCGAGAGGAGCCTTGAGGGAAAGTTGAAGTACAACTCGTGCACAGAGATCGACGAGATACCCTCACGAGGCAGGAAGTTGATGCGGAGAAATCAGAGTTTCGACGAATCCACCGGAAACATGGTCCGCCTCGAAGGAGACTCGCGAACTTACGTCAAGGGCAAACGATACCCTTCGGTCTTCGAGCTGAGCTACGGCGTCGTGGAAGCGACCGGAGGCAACTACGACACGTCGGACGACGAGAGCTGCGACCTGGACCTCGACTTTCGCGACTTTGGAGACACGATAAGCTCCTGCAGAAGTTGCTGTTCGGTCACGACCGTCGCCAACGACGACTTTGAATTTTTTCAGCGGCAGGAACCGGCGGCGAAAAAAACATTCACGAATTCTGAGGCCAGCATGCGATCGTTCACGCCGAAGATTATAGAGAAGAGTTCCAAGTCTTCGAAGATAGCTTGTTCTGGGAGACCTGAGGGCCGAAATTTAACAAAACCAACGATCCAATCGTATCATCTGAAGAATAAAATGGCCGCTGGATACTCGATGAACGATTTGGACAAGTTGACGGTAAACGGTAAAGGTCAGGCCTTATCAGTCGAAAGCCTTCGAAACGTTCTGAAGGATTCGCCTGTCAGTTATCTAGACAATGGGGAACTATGCAGGCACGATATAGGCGGTTCTGCACCTGACTTCAAGAAGATATTCGTATCGGAGTTCATATGAGTTACATTACATTGACATTGTTAAATTATTGCGATTTTTTTTTTTAATTTGTTTTTCATACGAATAATATTACGCGTGTTCGCATCGTTTCGTACTGTAACTATATTTTCACATTTAAATATTATATTATAATTATAATAAACTATGTATATATAAAAAGTGTATATTTGTACTCTATTATCGTATTGTGTTATTTAAAATAAAAAAATTCAAAAAAAAAAAAAAAAATGAAATAAAAAAACGTAGGCGCATTTGTATTTGTCTGATAAGACCGTCGTCCATGCCTTCCTGAACGTGCTATAAGTAATTGTACCTATAAGTGCTCGATATTATCGCTATGGCATGAACACTACACACTGACTGCACGTGTGTAAAATTAATTGATGTATTTCAAGTGTGGTATATGGCCTTGTGTAGAAAACGTAGAAACACTTTCTAATCGGAAATATTTCTTGATAAGTCGCGTGACACCATGTTACAGTAATCTATACAGAGTAAATTCCTCAGTTCCACGCACTATCAATACTTCGTTATGTCTACAAAATTACGATTTTCTCTCTTCGTATGATGAAATTCAACCCGAGTTTCGTCCTCGATTCTGTTTTTCTATGCTGTTCTCGTATCATAAAGAATTCCGATGCGAGATAAGTGCGGGAACAGAAGAGTTTTGAAAAACAGCTGACCCGACATCTACCAGAAGCACGCCTAACAATATTTCAACGATTCGAAGCGATAAGAACGCGGTCAGCAGCGTTTAATCGCCATGACCGTCTCATATCGGTCTTCTCAAGCGTATGGAGAGTACAAGTACAATGTCTCAACCAGTTAGTCACATTCCCTCAAGACCGCTTATCAGTATCGGCAGTCTCAGATACTGCTTTTGTCTTCCGTAATTCGTATGGTAGAAGCACTAAGAGCGCGCAGACTCACCGGCGCAAAGGATAAACGCGTCGGTTTGAATGTGGGTTTCATTGCATCGCGCAGTCGCATGGAGTGCCAAGCCTCGTTGGCGAGAGGTAGTCAAGATGGCTGAAGGATCAGAACTCGTATTCTTTGATTTACGGGTTGTCCACGACCATTTCGACCGAGCCTTGGTACAAGATGACGACGTCGATATTAAATCGTACCTGGATGCGTACAACGAACTTTACAAGTAAGTCTGACCCGCAGTGAAAATTGCAATCTCTAATAATTTCGCGGGCTAGTTATTAACTGACAACTCTCTGGTTCTTTTGTCTGCTAAGTAGAAAGGAACCAGCACTGACGCTGGTACTATTGCGGTCACGTGACTTGCGGCACCACAATCATATCGCGCCGTTTCCGCGTTCCAAATTTTCATAATTATCAAACGCGATAACTGCGCATAATTTTATTATTTATAACTAGTCTACTGCTTCTTTCAGGTTCTTTCAACTCATGGGATCCGTCTTTAGCTTCGTATCTTCGGACTTGAAGCAGAAGATCGACGTTCTGGCTGAACTCCTATCCAAGGACGAAGCCAATTTTAAAACTATTAAATCGATGATTCAATACGAGAAGGAGAATAATTTATTGCTGAAGACTGACTATGTCAACGGCAGTCGTACTTTGTTGAGGCTCCACAGAGGACTTGGTAAATAATTCCCGGCTAGCTCTCGCGCCTTCGGGTACTTGGCGGCGATTCGCTGCCGCGAATCTTGATAGGGTTGCTTGAGAGCAACGGAAATTCAAAATTTAGTGTCTATAAACACCAAAAAATTTCGTGCCTCTCCAGTAAGAGCTATACTGCATTACATAACGAATTCGGTTATTCTTTCGTATTCCAGATTTCATCCGAGAATTTTTACGTCAATTGGGCGACCTATCAGAGACCGATAAAACATCTTCCTGCTGTCAAGATGCGTACAACAAAACGCTAGCCAAACACCATCCGTGGATTATTCGAAAAGGAGCAATAGTCGCAATGTACACTATGCCAACTAGAGATCTACTCTTCAAAAAGGTACTATCTTCGCTCTGTGATAGAGCAGCGAGTGTTGATCACTCACTCGTCACTACAGGCTTCCGATTTCGAATTCGTTTTGTGTATCGCCTGAGTGAATCTATTTCGCTCAACTTCTTCATTCGGATTTATGACAAGAAAGAAAGATTTCTTATTGTGATATTAACATGAATTCATGCATTTTCAGGTCTGCGGAGACAGCGTCCAACGAAACATCGACGTATTGCCAAAAATGTTAGAAGTAACCGCCGACGTGTTCGACAGGACTGACAAATTCTACGATATCCATAAGCTACACAGCTTGCCTTAACTAGAAAAGTACCGAAGTCTGTATTCATGCCGCACGTGACAGAATTAATAACGCGTAGCGCTATTTCGTATAGTTAGGTTCCTTGGCGAAATTGCAAAAACGGAATCTTAAACGTTGGAAATGTTACAGCCGATCTTCATACATGGGCTACGAAGTTATTGCAGTAAATCAGATTATCTTAAATTGATTATCATTTGATTTAGCTTGAAATTAACTTGTTTCGCCTGATTCACGTGCGGCACATATTCGCCTTGACTTGCAAACCAATTATTGCAGTTGCTATTTGCTGTGACATTCCTTTTGTGATAATATTTTTTTACTATACCTTGTATCAATGTAAAGAAAGATAAAGATATACATACATACACATATACATACACACACGCGCACAGAAGCAGGTTTTGCAAATCAAACGAGGCAGGATGTTTAATGAATCTTTGAACACATATTTATATGACTCAGAAGAAATGTAATATGGTTTAATGTACACAACAATATACCAAGTAGAAACCCCTTTTGAAAATGGGGAAATTTATGGATCGCAGGAATTAAAAAAAAAAACTGGATAGCTGCGAAATAGGAACACTATACGTTTGATTGTTTTTTTGGTTTTTTTTTAATCCGAATTAAGCAATAAATTTTGACGTTGATACTTTAATTTTTTTTTTATCACACCTCGGACGGAATGTAGAAATCTAACATTGAGTAATCTTATCTTACCTGATCCGATGGTATCCTTATCGTCGGATCGTATCCTTGATTACGTAGAACAATTTAATTAATCACTCAGGCAGAAAAAAATATGTAATTAATATATGAATATACATAGAGTGAAACGGAAAGCAACAATAATTATATCCATTAATAATTTTCCTCGCGGAGACCAAACTGCTTACTGGGATCTAAAAATCCTGGCGCAACATATCATTGATTGATATGATCATACAAGCAAAAGGACTATCCACTAACAAAATTTAAGATCATAAACACACACATACACTCGCATGCACTGATATCTAGTTAAAATTATGTTCATGCATTGGATAATAAATGTACATGTACCAGTGTCTGAGGAATCATGTGTGTGCCGATAAATATAAAATTATTTGCGGACTATGAATTCATTAATCGTCATTTAAACACAACGAACGATGATTTCTAATTCCATGATCATATCACATTTCCTTCAGTAAAAACTGATCCTAATAACTCGTAGTATTGGTGCTCGTAGAAACTTCTGCGTAGAAATCTTCCGTCATGAGCATACCTGGATTGAAGAAAGTGTCGGAAATCAGTAATTAGAGTACGACGCAGTATAATTATATGAATTAATATCAATATCCTGTTACCAGCTATGCAAGCAGTCAAAAAACAAACTGCGCTTCCAGTGATGAAGGCACGAACAGCCACGCTGGAAATCTGTGGCCTTTTATCTGGAGCCAGGCTGGTCAGGGCACCGATCATGATACCGACTGAGCCAGGGTTTGAAAACCCGCAGATCGCGTAAGTGGCGATTGCTTCTGTTCTCGCGGTGAGCATGTTGAGATTCTTGTACTCTCCTAATCTCTGGTAGGCCACGAATTCGTTAACTACAGTTTTCAGTCCAATCAAAGTTCCCACGTACTCACATTCCTCCCAAGGAACTCCCATGAGCCAACTGAGTGGCATGAAAATCTTCGTCAGGAACCACTGGAGCATGATTTGGGTAGGTTGAAATATGCTGACTTTCAGAAGTGCGGATGAGCCTCAATTCGCATTTACACCTACCTCGAAACTGACGTCTTCGTAACCGACCAATACTCCTAACCAGGAAACTACGCCATTCAGGAATGATACTGCTGAGACAAACGCGATAATGTTAGCGATAATTCCCAGAAAGAGCGGCACTCCGGCGAGCGCTCCATTCGAAGCCGCGTCCAGGATGTTGGTGTCCTCTCTAAATCATTCATTAGACAGAATTAAAATGACGAATGAACACTTTCAGCTGATACTTTTGGTTCTACTACTTCTCGAAGGGACAGTTTCAGAACCTTTACTCTCGCTGCAAAACAAGTCAGATTTGAAGGAGCACATCACAGGCATTTGCAGATTGGATGCTGATGGTAAGGATTCCATTTACCATACGTGATTTCAGGATCTGTTTTGGACTTTACCGTGATGCGTATGGCTTATGAAAATTATGCATTTCTATTTCAGTATGTCCAGGTGACTCTGTCACCTTTATACATGTCTAGGTATATTTCGTGACCGCTTCCGTGATTACGTACGTAATTTGTTTTCTAATCGTGAACAACTTACGATTTCTGCAACTTGATGCTCTCCTTGCTAGTTTTGCTCATCTCTGTCTCTGGATAGAATAATTTCGAGTAACACAAAGCTGCAGGAGCTGACATAACCGATGCAGTAATCAGATGTGCGGGTTCGGCTCCATATCTGATGTACGCGGCTAAGACGGTTCCTGAATTATACGAGTCATTGAGTTATTTTTTTTCTTCTTTTTTACAATCTATAATCATACATTATTCACCGAAATACTCACCGGACACTGTAGCAAAACCTGATGCCATAACTGTGTGTAATTCAGAACTAGTCAAGAGAGGAACGTATGGTTTTATCAGAAGTGGTGATTCCGTCTGAAAAATGAAGCGATACAAAAATTATCAGAAGGATTCTTTTGGAGGTTCACAGTCTATCACTGATCTATCCAAGGAAGAAATATCACTCACTCACCATACTTAGGAATATATTGGCGACGGCAGTGATTGACTCACAGACGGTAGTTCCCATAATCATTTGTAGCAGTCCTCCTAGCTTCATAACGATCGTTTGCATCGCGCCTAGATAGTAAAGTATCTGGACCATGAAGCTGAAGAAGAAGACAACGGGAAGACTCTGGAAAAAGAATATTGTTCATTCGCAATCGTAAACGGCTTCAATAAGTACAATGAAGACTTACCGCGAATGCAAAGACTTGATATTCAGAAACTAACGTATCGGAAAATACGAAGATAGCACCCTCTGTCGCGTAGTTCAAAAAAGATGCCACTTTGTCGGAAATGCATTGCAAGATTGCTCTCCCCACTGACCATCTTATGGTGAACACTCCGAATGCAAACTGGAGAATCAGGCCCCAGATAACTGCCTTCCAGTTTATCTACGGCAACACAGATTCAGATGCATTAACACCAAAGCTGATGGCTTGCGATCAGCTGTCAGTCAGCAATTAGCAAGAAATAATAGATCGATCCCTGGGAATTGGAACGAAACTTATAACTTGATGAGAAATGCTCAGTCTCTGAGAACAAGAATACTTATTTTGCACAGTTTCGCGAGTGACTTTTGTTGGACTTATTTCAAGCCAGTAAGTGTCATTATTGCGTTCCACAATCGCCGTAATCTACGTTACGAGTAATTTTGCTATGTTGAAATTTTTTTTACACTACGCATGAAATAAGGGTTGTGAAGGTATTTGCCGTTTCAAAAATTGATTCCACAGATGGGTAAACATATAAAAAGTAAATAAAGATGGAACGAATGTGTGTAACTTATTTATTCGCCTGGCGCGACTGAGTCAATATGCCATCGAATTACGTCATGCCACGGGGTAAATGCGAACGTAATTTTTTCAAAATCGATAAGCAATGAAAAAGCTCAAACTCACACGCGAAGGATACTTGGAGAAAATCCAACCAAGTCCAATAAGGACACCAGCCCCGAAGAAGCTGATCAATCGCTCTCGAGATCCGACAGTATCGATGACCATGAATATAATAACACCAACTAATACGGCCAAGTAGAATATTGACGGTCCAAATCGATCGACACATCTGAAAGATGGATCAGTTCTGAGTTTGTCTATCTTGAATGACATTAAATAAATTGTACAAACATTGGATTTCTGTCGAATTTATCGTTCTTATCTCGTCGACTTACTTAATCGCAGCGAAGGTTCGTAAGCAATTTCCTAATGGACTGAAACATCCAGCGATCGACTTTCCGAGGAACCTTTTTATTACGTGGTAATAGAAAAGAGTTCCGTAAACAATCGCCAGTAGGATTACCAGTAAGCCATAGCCGTTGCAAAAATGTCCGGACCAATCTCCGTCTGCAAGACAACGAACGAACTCACCTAAGTGACGATCAAAAGTGATGTGAAAAATACGTACACGTGATGTACCAGTGTCGAGTGGCGAAACCAAAATACACTAGTATCGCTAGATTCAAGGTCACGATCCACCCTATTCTTGCAACCATCGGGTTTTTTGTGAACAATGCTCCCACGGCGCTACAACCTGTTGCAAGGCAGCCAAGGTTGCGACCCTGGAAAGGAAAGGAGATCATTGTTATCACCACACCTGTTGCGTGCGACTTGTTTCGAATTGGGATATACTATGCGACGAACCGTGTCGAGCGCGTTTGTGTCGTTCCATTGTTACAAGCTTATGACAATGCATTACCGGCATAATCTAAAATTGTTTAATTTACCTTGTCGTTTTCAAACTCGGAACCTTCATTCTCTGTACCGTATGATTCAGTCCCCTAAGTACAGAAACACGGAGCGTTCAATTGCAAACCACAATGTGGAATGCGAAACAATTTATGCACTTGTAGATAAGCTTGATATTACCTTCGACTGTAGAGGTATTTCCACACCATTTTTACCCGAGGCGTCTTCTATCTGTATTGAAAATATTATGACACGTGGTGAGTATGCTTTTATTGCAAGTCAAGTTCAAAAACACTCTCGTACCTCTGCAGTGAAAGCTTCGTTCCTCACTCCGGACATGATTGTGAATAAATTCAAACTGGTTCACTGAATAGGTCCCACCCTGTTCCCCACAAAGAAGCTCTCACGATCTCATTGCCTCTCTACAAAACTATACTGACCACTCCGATCCAGTAAGAACGTTCGGTATATCAGCACTGTCAGTGGTAAGCAATTGATCCCAACAGTCAATCGTTGATAATAGTTGATAATCAACCTGTTATCGTCGATTCCATTCATCCATTGACACGTCAGTAGAAAGAGAAGACTTCATAACTTTTCTGTAATTAAATGAATATTCACATTAATAATGAAACGAAACTAAAATCAAGGGCTGCTGATTCCGTTGATATGATTACTGACTCCACTTATCCTCCAAGCACGATTGTGGTGCGGTCGCACGATGCACGTGTGCTTGTTTTCTGCAGATAAGGTGATATGGGTAGATCGGAGACGGTTATCTCCTCAAAGTCCAGGTGATCAGAGATGCCTGATACCGATAGAAGCAGATGCGGCAGGACTTTTTCCGATCAAGGTTTGCAACATTCGGTCTACAATAATTATACGATTTCACTTTCTGAATCGGTGAAACGTTCTTTCTTGAAATCAATATCATTTGGTAACAATTTTAATGAGTCATCACAATGCATCGATCGATCATTTCGCACTCGTACACATCAATAAAATGACGGCCCGCTTGAACAATCGCCCTCATCTGCACTTGAAATTCCATTTCAATGAGATTATTGTGTAGATAAATCGATACACGATACGGTACTGCTTTCTTATCACTGGCGTTACAAGAACTCGAGGTTTGTATCAACGACTAAATTTTTAATTCATTATGAGGAGCGCCCAACGAAACGTGCTTTACACAAAATGAGGTAATATGAATATGGTAAACGCAAGATCACAATCAGTACAGCGATAACTATTCCACGTCTGCTGCTCACGTGTGCAGTTGCAGTACACTGTTTCATCCATCAGATAGCATATCAAAATATAGAGCAAATACTACGTGGTTTATACAACAGAGACAAATACAATTTATCTTACAACCGTCAGATTTAATCATGATCATCGAAATACTTTTTTTTTATTATTATTATACGATGTGTGATAAGATTCTACGACGCAGATAGAATATTTCACCTGCTCTCTTGGCACACATCATAGAGACAAATGCGCAAGTTTGAATCGACCGAACGGCAGTCACCTGAGGTGAGGTAGCATTATCGGAAATTTCTGACAGTATCAATTTCTACAAATAATTGATCGTCCTTTCAAGAAGAAGAACAAAAGATCGAAATTAAGTCTCCGACGTAATTGAGTCTAGCACGACACACGCGAGCCTTTGGCTGACTGATATCAAGTTGTATACTTAGTTAAGATAGTAAGTAAGGGAATCGACATATCCCCACGTGAGTAATGGGTATTCGCGCGGATTGAGGATTCGGGACCATACAGGCGAACGTATTCTTCACACCTACGACGGTCGAAACACGTGTTCGTAACATTTTTGTTACCTTTTGGTCATAAGTCTAGGTGGCGATGATGGATTTTGGTGAAAGATTAACGTGAAGTGAATGGTACAAGCTTCGTGGAAAGCACTCCGCGTCAGATACACTCGACACTTGATCGGGTAATGATCGAAAAATTTTTCGCGGAGGCACCTGTAATAAGAACAAACGGAATGCCTGAGGTAACATCAATATCGGCACAGTCCTTGCCAGACATAATCATCGTTGGTATAAAAACGAAGCAGGTATAGTCGTATACCGTGGTTTGCGTGACGTGTAGAATGTCTGGCAATAATTACGTGGTGAAACAACTTTTTACAATAACGTGCCATCATCTGAAATACGATGTGGTGGTTTCAACGCCGTGATTCAAAATCTCCGAATTTTACTGCTCTGGCATATCTTATTCACTACACTGCAGAGTTATGGACGATTGATATAAATGAATCGGTTAAAATCAATGGAAAATCGGCGAATTTCCGTAATTAGGTTCAAGTGTGTTAAACTGTGTCAAATAAACGCCGCGAGCTGATTATTAAAGTTTATTTATGAGTCCATTTATGTACGACTGTATACAAACTTCAGATCCCAAATAAGAAAAGACCTGCATTTTTTGTTATGCGTTCTGCAACTATTGGTATTGAAACTCCAATTGTGTGTGAATTGGTAACAATCATTATCTGCCGTGATGAAAAAACGCTATTGTCATGTCATTGCGGATAATTTATCTACTTGATCATTTTTCATTAGCAATCACCTGTTGTATAACTTCATAATCCATTTCGTATGTACTCCTCAGCCGTTATCCCCACTTCTGCATATCTAAAGCAGTCTTAAGTCTTGAAATTCTCCTCATGAATTTGACTGTTGATGATGAAATAGGTTACCCAACAATATGGTATTTTATTAGCAAAGTACATTGAAAAGTTTTTGAAAAAAAAACCGATAGATTTTCGTACATGAAAGTAATTCCAATAATGATTATAAATGACAAATATAATAATTCACAAAAAATTTTAGGACTGACATTGGAATCAAAACTAGCGGTGTGGTTAAGCTAAGAGCCCACTTGGAGCCGCCATCTTTGTTTACAATTACGCTGAAAAAAAAACAAATTTCACAATTATGTTTTAAGGAATAAAGAGTAAATAATTAGTGTACTGATAAAACTGACCCGTTTCTGATAGTTTTCAACTCTCCCAGGTAGCTCTCTTTCAGGGGTGCAAAATTTTAGCACCAGACGTCACCGTGCCACATTTTCGTTCCTAACAGAACCACAATCATCTGCTCGCGAAAATGTGGAGAACTTTTTCCTAAAGGCTAAAATGATTGCAATATAGAACAATGATGCTTGCTCGATATGGCGATTCTGATTCTCGGACCAGTTGGCGGGGGGAGGAAGGGGGCAGGAACATACCGCGCATACACAAACGAATTTTTCTGCCCCATTTTCTGTTCGCGCTACAACACAATACTTACCGCGTATACACAAACACTGCGCGAGTTTTCGCCGTGCAATAACAAATACTACGCGACGTGTATTGGATTATTGGATAGCCTAACTTTGTCTAACCTTTCTCGAGGTGACAGAACACCGGCTGCGTAGTTGAAAAACATGCGACGTCGTCTGCGTGATAAAATTAGATAATTACGGACACAGATCATTAGCTGACCTGCACAAAACGTTAATAGACGAACTAAGCCTAAATTGACACCGAAAATAGGCTATAGAAGTCCACACCATTTGGTGTAACTTTTTACACAGTTTGGTGTCGAAACGGCACCAATTGGTGTCATTTTTCCAATTTACTCTGATTGGTATTGAATTTAACTCCAAACGGTGTGGACTTTTACTGACACCGCAACTTTTCTAACAGTGTAATTTTTTGGATCGATCGATGAACTGGAGCGAGTTAAGAACGTTTGCACTGTTGCGCGGAAAAAATATCGCGCCCTTAATAAACTTGGTACAGAAAAAAAAACCTGTAATAAGTTATCGAAATTTAGCGACAATCTAGTCACTCTTTTGCTGATAACTTGGTCTAAAAATTTTGTTTTTCAATTTCCCTCATTCACACGATGAAGGATTGCTTTGCGAAGAAAATGAGACCTCGAGAGACATAATCGGATCGACCGTGTGCCTGAAACCTTACGACAAATGATTTTTGAAAAAGTCAATTTTTCGTTGAGTAATGAACTTTGGATAAGATATTAATTATTTTTGTAGTATGGAGAATTTGTTGAATCACGCTGTACTGGTCCCCTCAACAGATCAACGATGATTTGCAGGTGTCTCAGGTCGATAAACGAACTCTCATTGACGTTTCGGCCGTTGAAGAGGGCCCTCTTCAGAACTATACAATAGAATTTATTCATAAGCCACTGAACATAAGAATTAACAGAAAAATTAACAAGGAGTTATGTAATACTATACGTGACTGATTTGTCAGAACATTATACAGGGTGAATTCCTAACGAGTCGTTGATCTGAAGTTGGCTAGAATCGTGGAAGAAGCTTTCAAACATTTCTGAACCAATTAAAGTGTCCGAATGCTCATTTTTCGATTCCAGCCAACTTCAGATCAACGAGTCGTTAGGAATTGACCGCCTGTATATTGATTGAAGTATAAAGAATGATCACATGATCACGTAGGTATCTATAATCAAATCAATTTAAAGTTTTAGTTAGGTAACAGTCCGCAAGAAAAAGGGGAAATAACCCCTCTTCATGGGCCGGAACGTCAAAGAATGTTGGTTTATTGACCTGAAACACCAAAAAAAAAAACACCTTTGATTTCCTACTGATAGGGTCAAAAAAAGAGAGAATTATATTTTTCCGCACACCGTGCGTAAAGTGCGATTTTACGCACGCAAGCGTGCGTGTAATCGGACTTTACGTGCGTTTGTGATGAAAAATTTTGTTCAATACATGTGCGAAAGTTGTTTTTCGCACCTGTATCGAAATATACTATTGTTTAACGCTTCTATGACAGTTCGTCGTCTTTATCAGAAACTGGAAATATAATTGATTAATTATGAACTTAATATTGTACCATATACGTATTTTTAGGGTACTCGCTGTCTCTCTCTCGCTTTTTTTTGCATTGTCTTCCTCATTAAATATACGTTGTTACCTTATCCTCATTTCAGTCTGACCACCTTTATCATCTCCGTATACTATATGTATATTAGAACCGACGTCATATCTTTTCTGTTTCTTTATCAAGTAATTATAATTTTAGTGACTTTGTTTCTCTGCTTTCTGCCTTTTTTGTTATCAAGTAATAAATTATATTTCCACTTTCTGATGAAGACGAGGAACTGTCGTAGAAACGTTAAACAAAACTACAAGGGATTGGATTAATTGTTTTTCAAGTCAAGATTTGCAGTGATAGATTAGTTTTTAATAATGATCAATTTTAAAGAAGAAAAAACAGTACTGACACATGACATGGTATGTACTTTTCTTCGAATCTTATACTGGGGCTCACGTAAGGCTGTCATTTTTTTTTTCGATCTGTAAATACTTTTCCTCGGTTACGCTCAAGGTTCATTAACCATGTGCCACTCTGCTCAGTTTTCAATTGTGCCTCGCTGCAGGAGTGCAGGCTTCTCCAGTCCATGAAATGTGACAGTCTTTCACTGTTCGAGACCCACGCTGCTGAGGAATGTCCTACAAGAAAAGTGGGCTTTTTTGCAGGATGGAATCCGAAGGATCGAAGAAAGCTGATCTATTAACTATTTGCAGCAAATTTCACCATACCTACAAATTCCATTGCATCAACGTGACCTCGCATGTCAATAAACAATGATTACAAGAAGGTATACGAATGGGTCATCAACCGCGTTTCATCAGAGTGCGATCTAGCCATAACACCTTGAATTGAAATTCAGTCGAAAGACGCGCTCGAGAAATAGCGACAAATACAGTTGGGTAAAAATCCAAGGTATTTTTCGATCATAGACCGCCATACGGATGTCTATTTATACACAACCGTCGCACAGACGTACTACGTAGTTTTTTCTTCGCGGCAGTGGGACCCTCGCGCATGGCTATGATGGCAAAGTATATTCGTCGCGTAAATTTGAATAAAATCGAATAAAATTCTCCGCGTCTCCTTGGCACGCGGTTCACGTTCAATTTTTAATCGCAAGAATGACATTACGATACATGCATCGATCGTAAGAGCATCGCCCACATTCCGTAGACGATTTCGACAAAGTTGATTATTGTCGAAGAAACGGTGGCAGCACGAAACCAAAACGGCCAACCGGCGGGTCATGAACTTGCAGAGAGTTTCGCCGAAACTTGCGACGAAATATATTTGTTCGTATAATCCAGGTGGGGGTGGTCGAGGGACATTCGAGGATTATACTTTCAAAGTCCGCCAACGCGATCCGAGGGATGCAAATCTGAACAGTTGCCCGAGGCACGCGCGCGTTAATCTACATATCAGAAGCCGACAAGAAAACAAGATAAGAAGAGAAGCGGTCTGGTGCGATTTGATATGGAGTGGGTGATGTCGGCTGAGCGACGTGTCTGCGAACCCTCAGGGTAGTCCGCGCCGTTCGGAGTCAAAAATTTGAAATTCCGATCGATTCGATCTATTGCGCAACCAGTAGAACTCAAAATAGAATGTTTTCGATTGATAGCCGAAACTTCGCAGTTAACGTCTCGAGGCGCTGATCTCAATCGGAGCCAAAACGTTTGTACGGGATTGAAATCCAGTCATTATCAGCGGTCGGGGATAACTCACTGAGCGAATTTGGAAGGAGCCAATCCCGCCGGAAATAGAGTCTGAGAATTCTTTAAATACTTTCTTGCGCCTTCTGAGAATTGTCTATGACTCGGCCAGACACAATAATCAAGTGTTTACTCGAATTGACGCTTGACCCTTTACCTTGAAGGTGTATTTTGTTTCTAGCGCCACAGCCTACGCGCGGTTTGATTTATGGGACTCGGTGTTGATCTATTTGTAAATCCGTTGGCTTCATCTAAAATTCAAATAACTAGCAGGCATGGGAATTTCATACACTGTTGCCCTTTCTGCAGATAAAAATCTTTACAATTTTTCACCATCTTCCAGGTTTTTAAAAGTCCTCAATACTACACGGAAAATAAGTATTACCTACGACTAAGTAAGTCCATTTACTTGATGATAGACATTTTTGTTTTACCACTTTTAGCACTTTTAACAATCCCTTGTATTAAGACAGACCGTAAATCAGCTCTGTTTGGAATTTTCATTGTTTTATGAAATTCTGTGCCACAACAGCAATGCGGAAGCTCTGGAAATTAAAAGCATCTTATCACTGGCTCGAAGCCGTAAATTCCGTCCGCTTTACGACTCGGAGTCAAGATAGGGAACGAAAAATGAAAAAATCGACTGTAGTCTGGCAGTTTTAATTCGCCTCCTTTTTGTATCAGACTCAATTGTGGCGGCAAGAGTTGCTATTTTGTGTATTCGAAATTTTAGCGAAACGATGCGACGCAGATCTTCGGGAATACGACACCGCACGAGTAAGAAGTTGCGCAGTTTTGTTCTAGGTCCGAAAACAGTATAGCTATACATAATAAGAGTAAGAGGAGATCGAAGAAGAGTCGGACGATCGTCGTGTGCTCAATTTGCATTCTGCGCATTTCGCCAGCTTCACGAGATTCACCTGAAATCACGTGGCTCCTTTGGTCTACGGTTACCATTTCCGTAGGTAAAGCAATTTCGACTTCCGCGCCTCGAATTCCTCTGTGGGAATCACGCTGCACGCTGTCTGGAAATAAAACACCTCTGTTTCTTGTCTCGTCGACGAATTATAATTATGCTTTTACTCCGACGTCGGAGCTGGCGCACAGACGAAGATACGCCATCAGCCACTCCCCTCGATTCTAGATTTCTAGCCCTGCAAACGAAAATCCTACAAATCCTCGTTGAAAATTCCAGGAAAAAACATCAGTGGTAGAAATACCTCAATTTGATATCTGATATACTACGAAAATTCAGCAAAAGAAATTTCAACAGATTAATTACTGTCTCGAGCACGCGGTCTGGTCTGTTCTCCGCGTTGGGTGTATAGAAAGGAAAGAAGAAGAGTTTGAGAAAAAAAAAAAAAAAAAAAATGGCGAAAAAGAAAGAACTAGCGACGGCTGAAGCATTGGGGACATGTGCATGAGTGGAATCGTACGTTGATGCGAATACGCCAAATATACCACAGACTAAACACAAGTATAATTGTTGTGACAGTCACGAACCCCGGATAATGTTTTCAAGAAGTAGATTTAGGCGGATCGAAGCTATCCCATTCAAGATAATTAAATTCTCAAACTGTTTCCTGAGGGCCGTGAATACCGATCTATAGTTACGACTCTTTGGTTCAGGTTGCTCGCACCTGCAATTTCTGCAGGTTATAATCTCGGACCGTAATCTTGACTCGCTTCCTTCGTTTCTGACTGAGTTAACCAACGTTTCACCATGGCCTAGCACAAAAATGCGAACGTGCCTGCATGACCTGTGCACACTGTCTGTTCCTTGCCAACCGGCTCCTCTTACTTCCAGTTGCTGATAATAAGAGTCCAAGTTGTAACATTCCATTTTCCGCAACTAGGATCAGATAGCGAGGAGCGTTACGAGCATTTGCGCAAGTACGGCTGGAAATTACACGAGAATTCCGCTCAGTTCGAATCACCGGGGGCGAAGATCTATTCATTCGAGAAGGTAAATGGGGAAAATTCCTGGCGAAGACATTTGACCGAAGGAATACCACTCCCGATAGCATCGGTGTCATTGGTATATCCGAAGCCCGCGGAAATCGGATGTGTAGATCCGCGAGCGTCGTTGGACCCGATAGACGCGATGCGAGGCTCGAGGAGGTAACGAAATGCAATGAAAGATGCAATTCGAGCGACGCATAGCGGTGTGTCCGCGGTGCTGACGTCATGTCTGAAATCTAGAAGTGCAGGGTGACCGGGACTGGGTGCAGGGAACGGTCGGGAGGACCGGGGAAGAGTCGGGCGAGTACCGGCGACTCGACGCTCATAATCAGACAATTCGGCATCTAGACGTACGAAAATAATGACAATAACAATAATAATAACGATACGGCCTCGTCGGATCAAATTGCTGTTTGCATTCGTGTTCTAACGGTGCTAATGTTAACTATATTGCGTACGGTACCTTTAATAGTGTAAGCTTGAACAAAAATGTTGCGATCTCAAATTGCCTATACTATTTCAGTTGGCTTGTATACGTCTAGACGGGAATAACGGATGATTTCTGCACTACCAGGAACTTGAGTCGACTTGCATCAAAATTTCATCGTGACAATGATCGATCGAAATCTCATAGACATGCGCGGTCATAGACACTGGGATATGGTTGTCGTCATTCGGCTGTTAGAAATGCGGATCTCGTGCAGACGATCTTTGAAATCGAATGAGTTAACCCAATTTTCAGATTTCTGACATTGCCGGCGTGCTCATACGTGCACGATATGCGACTATTTTCATGCTTTCAGACACCTCACGCACGCGCATCTTGTATACACACGTATCAATATACACGTATACCTGTCTCAGAATTCATCCGTCTCGTCTGCACCCGAGGCTTACTGGGTTACGTACACAATCACAAACGCAGGACGCTGTGCATGTGCACATGTCCCAGAGTTGGACGGTCGAGTGTCAATGTGTAGATAGATACATGAACTTACTATACCGTACGTTGTACATACATACATACGTATATTATTTACTAATTAATTATCGCGTTATGCCGCTCAAGACTCGGCGATGCACGACAACCTGGACTTGGCCAATCCTTAAATCAGATTATTCCGGTTTGCGGTAGTAAACCGGCCAATTAATCGCTTACGTCACTCATCAATCGACGTCTGGGGCTGCGGATCAGTAGTTAAAAAAAAAAAAAATCACAGGACGCCAAATCCACGAATTTCTATGACAAGATGTCAACGAACCTGAACGATTTCCTTCGGAATTTAACGAGTGTGAGAAAAACGTGAGAAAATATAATATTTGGTGTAAATTGGTTTCACAGATATGTGAGTTATATTTATAAGGTACGGTAGGCACGTAAGCCGCAGACGTGATGTTGATTATACAGATTTATTTTTCGTCTTTTCAATATCGCACAATTTATTGTTGGAAGCGTGCACGATGTTGGGACAGACGTGTGAAGAGAGAAAGGGAAAAAAGGGGCACGCGCAAGCCACGATTTACTGACTCTGATGTAGAATTCAAGGTATTTATGACGCTATGTAGACATTGCTGAATTTGATTTGCAGTTTTTGGATATCGAGAAATCGTGAAATCGAGAGAATCGAGGACGATATTTAGTAACATCGATTGGGTATTAAATTTCCGCGAATATTGCGATGTCTGGACGCTCGGAATGCATGCAGACCTTCATGCGGGAGACAAAGTATCGGCTGTTTTGGGGTTGTGTGACACGACTCGCGCGGAGGAGACTGATAAATCGGATTCGATACATTATGATTCAAAAGATTATATCTTGCGATTCGTCTAGACATCGGAGAGGGAGGCACCCTATATAAGCCTCGATCCCAGCCCCTCGAGAGACATCTGAACTCGCAGTCACGTCAAGTACACACAGATTGCTCATCGAAATCACTTCGTGCTAACAGAATATAAAAAATAGAAAAATCAAAAAACCTAAAACCCGACCGGGTGTTTTACTCCACGGCTTTATCGCCCCCTTCTCTATACACTCGCCAAGCAACCATAAATTTCGCCAGTTATACATCTGTTGAATATACCCACGTAAATCCGGATAGAAATAGCCGGGTACAGAGTGGTCGTAATATTTCATCTTAGCAAGAAATAACTCTAGTTCCAAGAAAAATACGGAAAATCAGGGTCAATTGGGAAACGAGAAGTTGATTGAAAAATAAAAGACCCAGAATCCCGCCGAAGGGCCAAAAGGCAGAAATTGACAAACTTCTGGCTGATCAGAGATCGCGAGAAAATCTATTGTGCGTATATATTCGCGAGAATTTGATTGTTCGAGAGGATAGAAAATTTCGTTGTATAGTTGTTGGTAGTTGTGGTTGGGAATTACTGAGTAGACAGAATTATGTCTGTGGTGTCTCTGCTCGCCTCAGTTGAGACGAACGCCTCAGGCCGAGCACACGCACAGGAATCTTCGTAGAGTAACGCATCACACCGTCAGATAGAAGTTATTTGATAACATAGAATCAATTTTGATATCTGTTCCGTGATTCGCCACATAAAATTCGCCGGGCGCGATTAACCCTCGTTTGTTTTACGAAATTATATCGCCTGTGCGTTACCCTCTAACGGATAATTAAAAAGGACAAATTTATCCACTGCGATAACTAGCAGCGAATTTATAAGGACGATCTAGAAAATTCGCGTAATATCGCGGTGTCGGAAGTACGTGACATTAAATAGAATTAAAGTTTCGCATTAATGAGGAAAACGATGTACGCATTTATCGACCATATCGCAACGACGTGATTAAACAGTTTCATTACAATTGTGACACACTGACATTACCGCGTTTTGTTACTTTCAAATTCGACCTATAATCAATCAGTCATAAATCCGTGAACGGAGACATCAGAACCACCGCGTTCCATCGTTTGTTTATCGACGTAAAAAGGAAGTTTGAAAAAAAAATGAATTTACTGGGAATACTTTCGCTCCTTCTGATCTCTTCGAGCAGTGTTTTGTGCCGTCGTATTCGCCGGCAGGACCTGGAAATTCCGCCTGAGAACAAATTAGCGAATCTGCCAAATTTGAAGGACGAAATTCCGGAAAGGAACCAGGACTTGGAAGCGGGAAGCTGGAAAGTGGACGCGACGACACCCCCAGATGATGTCCTGCAAGAGAACTTGGCGGTTCCGGACGATACCGAAATCGGAGGTATCAATTTGCCCGAATACGAAGGTAGACTCGAAATCCCAGTGAGTAAAAAGCGGATTCAGAAGATGCTGCAGAAAGCAATTGTGCAAATTATCACCGGCGATTTGACCACTGCTGACATGCTGCTCTTGAAGAGTCTGAACTACGACGCTGAACAGGTACGTACGATCAGAGAACAGGAATTCGAGAAGCGGAGGAACCAACCACAGACAATAACCGAAGACAGAAAGCCAATCAGGCACATCGACATCGATGATGAAAGAAAACCTCCACAGAAAAATACCGACTACGATTATGAAGCCTACAACAACCAGGCGACTCTTGACTACGAGTACGCAGCCTCTAATTTCGAGGCTAACAACAAATCGTGGACCGATTCCCAGACCGATTATGACAACAGTAAGTCGAACCTGCCAAGCGGTTTATCCTTGGGGGCAAATGTCATCTTCACTATCAGATACAACGACTCGGAGTTCGATTCGAGTTCCGAGGAGAATCCGAAGGTGTCTGCGACCGAGGATAATACCCAAACGGCGATAAACGGTACCGGAAGTACTTTTCCCGCAGTTACTACTGCCGCTAACTCTACTCCTGCTCCTGTAGACGATAGGATTAATACCTTCAGCGAACTTTGGAACATGAAGAATTATTTCTCTACGACCGAGGATCCGGAGGAGGACAATGACGTTAGCAGCAAGAAAGAAGACGAAGACAGTGATCAGCTGAATCCGGAAAGTCGTTTTCGTTACAGCGTCGACGAGCCCCTCGTGGCGGAGGAAAGTCGGTCAAAAGTATCCCTCAGCGTCGCAGCCCTCCCTTCGAACACTGAAAAACTGAATACGACGAGCAATTCGACAACCGGCCAGAACGGGACGTCGTCGACCAAGTACAAGGGGCTCAAGTGGATCCAGGACAATGTGTACCAAGTGCTACCAGAGTACTTCGACATGCCGTTTGACAGCGCGGAAAATGAGAACTCTGACTCTTCCTACGACAACGCTTCCTATCAGAATCTCGACGACTCGGTGGCAAAGGACCCGATGACCCCCAACGACCTTGTCGATACTCATGGTATGGCGAACGACGCTCCTGATCCTTCCGGATCCCGGATTTCCGCGGAAAACTTGGCCAACCTAACCGCCCAGCGCCAGATAGCCACGGATCAACGAAGAGCGTAAGCATAGTCTTGTTATTTAATGTTCTCCGGTCGTTCTTCGTATTTCTTCGTTTCTCTAATTTTTTCAATATTTTCACTAGGATATCTCACTCCGTTATCCTGTACTCTGTCGTTTAATGATTTCAGAGGAAATTTTTCATCCCTTTCAAACAGGTAAGATTTCCTCGAGATGCCAAGGGTTGAATATATTGGTAAGCCAGAATGGAATTTCAAAAAGTCGTTGCGGTGTCTGTTTTATTGGTTGATTTTTAAGCATGAGAGTGATTTTGCGTCTACCCATAATGCAGTCTTATATTATTGCTCCGCATATTTTCCAGGATTTATTTTAGTTCACCACGTTTATGTTTGCGGTAGCCAACCACACATTCCGTAAGATAACTTCCATCACGTCTGCCAAAAACGATCGTTGCCTTCTCGGCCAAGATAGTTGGCGACTCTACACTCTTCTCGGTTCAAAAACAGGAAAAATTTCTTACAAATTCACTCTAATTTTTCAAAAAATGCCCTCCGCGTCTGCAGAAGACTCGATCCGGTGAAATAACCAAGCATTAAACTCTTTTAGTATCGCTTGTGTAATAACGAAGATTTTTGTTCATTTTTTAATAAGAATCGATTGACGCAACCGATTAGCGTCATACCGATCTTCGTCGCAGACGGTAGTAACGACCATCCGACACGTGGCAAAGGTATATAAACCTCGGTTGTTGGTTTTAGTACACGTGCAGCGTCGTTGCAGCAGCCGCGATCGCTAAGAGCTCTATTCGTCTTTTTCGAATAATCCTCCATCGCCTCGTGGCAACGGTATATAGTAATTTCTTTTATTTTATTAAGTCTAGACGTTTGTATATATGCATTCGAGTCACTCTCCGCATAGGCGTAGTATCTTTGAATCACCGTCAGCTCTCATCGTCAGCCCGCGCGTTCAACGATTACGTTACGCAGCTGTCTTCATCCACTACGTTCTAAATTCTGCCAAAGATTATCCCTACACGGTCAACAATTACCGTTGAGCACCTCTATAATCACCAGTGTCTAGTCTGACTGCAGTTAGGCTGCTCTTATACCGTGGTTATGTAATACATTTTAATTTAATGCTCCGACCTTGTCTATGCGTCTTCCTATATCTACACACGTATTTCCAAGCGTAAACCCGCCGGCCCGACTGCGGATTATCTCAATTCAATTCAAAAAAAAAAAAAAAAAGAAAAAAAGAATTCCTCGGTATTTCGCGCCAATTAAATGAAAAGAAAAAATAATACAGTCTCTCTTATTCGATCTACGTCGCACTTTCTTCAACCGTCCTGTTGGAATGAAAAAGTTAGAAAGACGAGACTGCAGCACGTGACTTGGACGCACCTAGATTCAACGACATGGATAGAATCGAAGTCAGATCGTAGATTTTCGAAGAAATCGCGGTACGGTATTCCCGCCTCTCGATCGTGGCTAACTAGCTCTTAGGTAAAGCTACCCTGGGTAAGATAGGTAAAAGAGGCGATTCACCTTGGCTTCTTAGCCACGGTGGTGGTCAGTGACTCCAATCGTGACTTAAGGTAGTAGGGGGCTAAGCAGCTGTTTGCCCCAGACGCTTGCTAGACAGGGGGGAAATGCCACAGTAGTTCATTGTACATAGGCCAAGACGAGAGAGAGAGAGAGAGAGAGGAAGAGAGAAAGGTGTGGATCGGTGGTACGGTCTTCTGGCCGACCACGACGGGGACGACGTCCTGCAGGTAGACGTACTGCAATTAATTATGCTAATCGACCTGTCGAACGATACGACTTAAGCATTACCACAAGACGGATCCATACTCTCTTCCGCTATGCTTATATATGTAATATTTACAGACTGTGCCGAGACACGTACGTAATCTCATGCAGGTTTCATATCCCGACTATAATTGCGATGGCCTCAGACGGACTTACGTGAGCACGAATTGGGATAGGTTTAACAGGATCTCCTAACTACATATTTGACGAATTTTAGTTTTCCCTTATTCTCATATGATCAGTATGATTTTTTTTGCTCGATGGACACAAGTCTGTGCAGAGGTTTTGATAACAAGTGTGTCTAACTCGATTTCATTGGAAAGTGTAGCAGATTTGATAACCGAGAACCTTTTTGTTCTGTTTACTTTAGTCAGAAGCAAAAAACCGAGGATGACATTAAATCCAGAGTGCTGATGATCACTGGACGACTAAATTCTACAGGAAACAATAATCCTCTACAACCTCGCCAGGAAAAGCTCGCCATGTTCACTCCGACCTGTGAGTATCTTCGAGATTTCAACCTTCCGGAAACTTTCTTTCACTGAATTTTTCTCATAATTTTTCTCTTCATTTTCTCAGGTGGAATACCGCGTAACACGGACAGCGAGTCATGGCAGGATTCGTTCTCGATGAACATGCATTTCCAGTTGAATTTATCATCGGACCAGCACTTGGTTGCAGCGAAGCTGCGACTATTCAGACTGCCTCAAGAGAATACTACCACTACTGCATCCACGGTGGTCGACGGTGTTGAAAACGACGAAAAGAAGATCAGAGTATCCGTTTATTACTACACAAAATCGTTGAAAAAACATCGCTGTGAGTACAATCTTCGTATTCCGAAAATTTATCTTACTTTTTATACTTCGACACTATTATCAATTCTCCTAATTCGCTAAGCAGCAAGGAAATGTCTGATGGACTCGAAGGTCGCTTCCTTGACCGCCGTTGGAGAACATTTCGCCCTGGACGTAAAGGACGCTGTAAAACGTTGGCGCTCGACCTCTCGCAACTCGAATCATGGACTACTCGTCCTGGTCGAAGACCAGGAAGGACGTCCTCTGAGGCCGAGCCACTACATTCAGGCATCAAACTGCCACACGCCTACAGACTCCGTTCAACAAGATGAGAAGGCATGTGAGTGTGTGGCCTAACAATACTAACTCCTTTTGATTATTTGCCGTTCGCTTTGCGCCGTTTTACGTATTCAGTTTAATCCTGAGATTCACTGACCCTCGTGTGCCTAATGTAACGGTGCATGGCATGTTGTGAATGCACGACGAATGCGAGCTCGGGCATGTGCACGAAAGTTGTCCAGTTGATCATTTTTTTCGACCTTCTCAATTTCTCTCATCATGAAATCTGATTAATTATGTTTTACTTATTTTTCATCCACAGTCCAACGAGTCCCTTCGCTCTTCGTTAGAGCCTGTCGTCGTTACGTTCGCATCGTAGGCAACAGAGAGATCACCGAGGAAATCTGCGGTTAAAACCAGCCTCAGAAAGTGGTTAATACCTTGGTGAGAGTGTCAGAAATTTGAAGTCAAAACGGGATGCGTGTAGTTTAGGACTAACAGACTATAAGTTATAACTGCAGACCAGAATCAGTGACAATAAAATAAGAGCCCGTGGCTCATAATCGGGGAAAAAAAATCTCTTACAATTATTAGAAGAGTAGATAAACATTCGAAATCGTCGTAATTTAAGAAATATTAAATTTAAGGATCGTACGGACTTCGTACGATCAATAGTGCAGCGAATAGACTGTTTTAAGAAAACTTAAATACTATAATGTTAATGTCATAGATTTATATTTAAAACGAAGCACGGTACATAGATTTAAAATAATTAGTTAATAATTTAGTAACTATGTATACGTTATCATATAACATTTTGAATAGATTAGATTTAATCAGAGTTGTACATACATAACGGCGGCAAGATGGTTTCAATATTATACTATAATCTCAAGTATATAGATTACATAATATTATTTTTAGTTGTATAGTGTTAGTACCATACTTATCACTGCTTACGTTATTTTCCACGTAATTTTATAGACATGTATTTTGATTTCTTCATTCTGACTCCCGTCAATTATCAGAATCTATATTTTGTATAGTGTAGAAAAATTAAAATAGGTATTACCTATTACGTAATTGATCACAACGTACAACTGTATCTATAATATTCATCTTATCTTAATTTTTCATAGAGATAAGTAATTACTACTATTATAGCTTAGGATTAAACCGCTCTTTATAGCCTTATCAAAAATATTGGCTAATTGTTTCTTTTAAATAATGAGCCAATTTTTGTTGATACTATGTTAGATAAACCATTGTACATAATGTATATTTTCATCTGTGCTTAACAATAAATATTTTAACATCAATTTGTTCAATTATCATTCCAATGATGGCCCGACTTTTAAAAAAAAATTTCTTTCAGCGTTTCAAATATTTAGAACAAACAAAACGCCATGCTGCAACGAAATTTGTGGGGAATTTTCGTAAGCTGCAGCATGGCGTTTCGTTTATCCAAAATGTTCAAAACGTTAAAATGATCGGAATGAAAAATGAGATTTTTGCGACATTTTTTCAAATCAATAGAAAAAAGTCAATTTCAGATGGGGTGGAATAATCATAAAAAATTAACGGTTGGCTGAAAAAATGCCGCAAATAGCGCTCATAGCGGGTTAGCTTTCAAACTCAATATGCTGCGCAGTTCAGGTATATTTCATCAATTGTGGAAAAAAAAATGGAATACCGAGACAGAAAAAATATGCACGCACGTATGTGTACGCCGCAGACGTGTTTGCTTCGCACGTGGATTCGATAGTACCTTTGGCATGCATAATTAATTCACCGGGTGCACTTGACTCCATCGGGAGTAAATGTCTTGACCGCTGGCTAATTTCAATAATCGACAGTTTCATACCAGAAGGACGTCCACTATAAAATTAATCTGGCTTCGGTGAATTCAAAATCAAAGTGCATAGAGAATGGGGTCAACATTCGTGGAAAAATAAACCACCGAACGTGTCTTAGGAGCCAAGATTACGATCTACATGTCTTAATTTTAACAAGGTTGGTCTTAGGTTGAAGTATATTTATATGATTTGTTCTCAATCAATTTATTACAAATTATGACATGTCAAGTTGACGCAGATTGATGAGGCCCAATAAACTTAACTTTTTAACTTATCTTCATTTCGACTTATCAATTGAGATGAACTGAACCGATATGGCATAAAACGTTTCAAGAATGTAATTATCGGTTTTTTACTCTCCATCCTTTTTTTGGACGCACTAAAAAGCAGATACATGAAATAATTACTGATGAATTGACTGGACGGAAATCGCAGGCAACTTGGATAACTAAATCCACAATGATACAACTGTGACGTACAGGGAGTACCTAAATATAATGAAGTTAAATATTATCTAATCGAAACGAATTTGTCTTCCGAAATTCATTGCCAACCGTGTTGTGAGTGGTTATCGAAGAAAAAAATTACTCACGTCCGTCGCTATTCATAATTCATTAGTCGAGAGACTGTTAATTATTTCGTGTCTATAAAGAAAACTGATAACAACTGTTAATTATTTCGTTGCATTTTTGTGTTGACATACTACGATACGAAGTTACATAAAAATCGTGTAATTAGATTTATAGGCAAATCAAAGTTAAATGTACGCATTGAAATGTTCATCGAGCAAAACAAAAATAACCCGCATTGCTGGTTCAACATTTGCTGTGTTGGCATGAAATATGATGCAGTATTTTCATATCATGCGCCATCGGACGACTTAATTGGAAATTTGAAAGACGTGATTTATTCCTGACTAAGAATATATAAGTCTTTAATATCAAGAAGGATCATTTGATATTCAGTTCATTAACAAGTATATTTTGATACTGTAAGACGCGTGTTAGAAAAAAAACCTGAACTCTTTTAGTAACGACATCTATTTTTCTGCCTGACATTTTCTGCACCTCTGATTACTTTTATATACTTTTTTATACGGTAAAATAGAGTAACTTATTCCTGTATTGATGATATTCGTTCAATTTTCGTTTTTTGTGGTACGACTGTTGTCATTCAGTCTTATTACCTTTATTACGTCATTTACCGTAACCAATATGGTCATATTTAACAGAAGAACGAACCGAACAAGAAGCGTTGTTGAAGTTGAAGAATTATTAAAAATAAAAACTCGCAATGTACCCTACATGGCAAATTCTGTCTTACTGTCACAGAATTGCAATTATGCGAGTGATTAAGTTTCAAATTGAATGTATCGCGTGTAATCGGTTTTTTATCTATAGGTTTCTGAAACCTGCTTCATTCGATCTCGGATGATGGATAAAAACCAGCGGGTTTGGGATGACTACGAGCCAGCCTTTGAACTTCTCGTCATTCATTTTGTTGCCAGATATTGAATTTTCCAAATTTGACCACAGATTCTTGATCGCGGTTCAAAAAGCTGGGTACCAATTTTTATCAAATTTCGAATGTTTCCAATTTTCTTCCGAACAAATTGGTGGAATTTGTCATTTCCAATTCGCAAATCTGACTTCAGATTCGGATCAGTGGCCCAAACAGCCTTCGAGTATCAATTTTCATCAGTATCCAAATTTGTTCAGTTTTTTTTTTTGTTTTTTGTAGCAGATTGAATAAACCAAATACATTTTTTGCAAAACTGAACAAAAAACTATGTGGTAGCAAATTTTATAAAGATCCGTTGATCCGTTCTCAAGATATCGTAATTTTTATTGCATTTTTCAGAATTTTGCTATTCAAACAATTCGGAAAGTACTGAACCGATCGGAGCCAAAATCTAATGAGTTCTAATTGTAATTTTGGGAAGGCGGCGTCGATTGAGCCCAATTTGGTAAAAATACACACACCCAGACGTCCAACTACTCGATATAGTTGGAGCTGATTCTCTGGACCTCAAAACATGGAGATCGAGTGACAACACAACTTTGAATTTTCGTTGTGAAACGGGAAGTTTTGTAATTAGCATTTTTTCGAACAACTTTTGCAGTGGCTCTAAAAGTACTGAAACGAAATCTAATTACAATTAAAAAACGTATTAAATTTTTAATAACGATGTTCGTATTCAGATCCAGTTCCAGTTGAAAACAAAAATGAATTCTCAAGTAGCCATCGTACACTGTTACAGAAAAAAAATGTCTTAGCATGCAGTCCCTTACATATTTGTGTTATTTTGACATATCTCTCAGTAAATATATTCTATTGATTTTTCTTGACTGTTTTACTGTAGTAAGTTCGAAATTATAGTATCAGTCATAGTCGTAGTCATTTGTTATGACATTTTGACCGGGACATGACCGATCGGTCATCCTCAGATCGAAATAAGAAGTAAGCACTGGGGAAGTGAATATAACAAAAATATACGTGATTTTAAGATTCAAATTGCCATATTGACATTTTAATTGTAATTTTGACATTTGTGTTCACTCAATGATACAGGTAAACATTTTCAAATCAAGACACACATTTCAGTGGACTTTCTGGGTAGTTTTTTGATTTGTTCTCTTTTACTAGTTACGTATAATGGTGATCAATTAACCACATGAAACATACGCATTCAATAACTATTCAGTCAGTTCCACAAGTAACGCATTGCTTCAATTTGACATCCCTTGGGATTTGGGAAGAGATTCAGGTGTTTTTTCTAACAGAGAAGCCGGTTCCGCATTACGCGAAGTTCACCGACAAGTGGAGCCATCTATCAACATCGTGGGACAACAGGGTATCGACATTCGACAGTCTGGCCGCCCTCGCCGCTAGCGTCCAACCCGTCCATCGCGAATTGAGGCCAGCAGAACAGAAACAAGAAGCAAGTATCAAGGGGTCAATAACTAGTAGTACAGATACTAGTCTTGCCGACGAGTAAATCTCCGACATTTGAACTAGAGGACAAACCGCAGATTTGTTTCTACCGAGTCATCGTGCGAGACTTTTGACACTACGCATCAACGCAAACAGTGTAAATGTGACCGTATACGTTGTATACTCCGATTTTGACATTCGATGCGATCGAGAAAGACAATATTCTGATGACTGAGACAAAATAATCTCAAAGAGTGACAGTTCTGTGAGAAACTCGCAGCCGAAGCTACCGGAGTTAATTTCCACTCGAAGATATTCAAATTATCTTAAGATGAGTGAAACGGAAGAAATCCAGTTGAACCTGAAGTGGGACAACTTCTCTTCCCACTTGGCGCTTTCTTTCGACTCGTGTTACGAGTCACAACAGTTTGTGGACGTTTCTTTGGTCTGTAAAGACGGGGAGGTTATTAAGGGCCACAAGATGATACTGGCCAACACGAGCAAATTCTTCCGTCGTTTGCTGACCGAAAACGAACATCCCCACCCTATGATCGTCCTCCACAACATAGACGCCGACGATCTCCGGAGCCTCATGACTTTTATGTACTGCGGCGAGGTCCAGGTCTTCCAGAACGATCTCAAAAAACTTTTAGAGATAGCGGACACCCTGGAGATAACGGGGTTGCAGCAAATCCAGGAATTCGATAACCCGGGGAACCGGTTCAGAGACAAAACCGAAACCCCTAAGAGCAGCGCTGAGTATGACATGGTTTCGTGCCGGTCTGGCAAGCCGGCCTCGAACCTTCTCAAGTACGTTTCAAGCCTTGGCCAAAAGACCCTCGACGGTTCCGGCCAGCCTTTTGCAAGCTCGAGTAAAAAGCTGCAGCAATTGGCCAGAAAATTTGAGAAGTGTTCCGCCATAGGGAGCTGGTCGTTCCTGCAGCAGACGCAGAACAGTAACGAAACTAGACTGAAGGAAGTAGTAAACGAGAGTGGAGCCGAATCGTGTCAAAGATTGCCGGAGGTGGAGTCTGAGGCTGGTTTGGCGTCGAAAAGTTCTAGCCGTAAATTACAGGAGATGGCGAGGCTGTTAGAGAGCATAAACAGGAATTCCAATTTGTCCGAAGTGTCAAAGGGGACTTCGGAGGGACATAAGAGATCTTTTGACTGTGATGAGATTGGGGAATCCAGAGCAAAGAAGCCTAATATGAGCAGGAGCAATCCGAATATATCAGAAGTAGAACCGGAAGGGGATATCATAACACTTGGAGCGGCAAGGGACAACCCTGGTCGGTCGATCGACGAGGAAACACTGATCCAAAACTGCAGTGTGTTTATCAAGGATGAAGTTGAGGTCAACACGGATTGTAGCACCAATCCAGATCTTGATACAGAAAACTTGCACACTGATAACTTGAACGTCAATAGCAACGGCGAACCTTCTGGGGCTGGCATGCTGGCTGCGGGGCTACTGAAAGCGGTCGCATTTGCGAATAAACGAAAAGGTTGGTAATGAATGTGGTCAAACTCCTTCACCTGTTACTTAGAAACAGGATAATAGATGGAAACTTTACTTTTAAGAAAACGCACTGCTCAAAATTATGGTCATTCTTTGGAGGAGTTGGATTGTTCCTAAAGATTCACTCTTTCGATTTGCTGAATCAATACTCAATTGAAGTACGATAGTTGAAGAGAAAAAGTATCAGTTTTTCCATCATGTACTGACCACAAGATTCAACAGAGTCCCTTTGTGTCAGCTAAAATTTATAATTTATGAACCAGCACGTCTCAGAGTAAAAGACTCTGATAAACTATTATTACTCGGTCTTAGACTTCAGATTTTTTTTCGATTCAATTGAGAATTAACATCTATCATTATCGTTGATACTGTGGAGCATTAAGAGCATGCTCCTGTGGAGCATTAAGAGCATGCTCCAGTCAGTCTTTACCGATCGTACCTGGTTTTCACTTGTTTTCACTGATATCAAAGCCCACGTATCACAATGGCGGAAAAGAAGGAGACATATACATATATCCAAAAACTTCTTCATGTCACACAACAATAACGACGTAGTATTAGAGACTGCCTGAAATGGTCATTGTTGATGTCAACAAAGGCAGTTTCTAATACCATGTTGTTATTGTTGTGTGAAATTAAGAAGTTTTTGGATATATATATGTTCGGAATCCAAGTTGGAGTTGCGCTAACTCCTTTTTTTCCGCCATTATGATACGCAGGATTTGATATCAGTGAAAACAAGTGAAAACCAGGTACGCTCGGTAAAGACTGACTGGAGCATGCTAGCCAAAGAAGAGTTTTGGGCTGTCTCAGCATTTCATATAGGTTGATTCTTCAACAAATGAAGGAAAAATCTAAAGTTCAAGCAACAATTGGTCAAAGTCTCTGTAGAGCGTATCATGTAAATTAGAGAGTGGTGCTGGTATTATAAATCTTGACTCTTTGCCTAATTATACTTGGAGAAACTAGTGATAGTAAGTAAATTGAGGAAAAAGTATTTCAAGACATACCAGTTTGTGAAAATCATTCTTCCTTATGGTGTATGTTGAGGTGTATGTATTATTTTCCTACTTGTTTATTGAATTCACATACCTAGTTTTACATTATCTTAAATGGCAATGTCATAACGAACTTACTGAATTTTCATATGTGCTCTTGACAATGCTCCTATGGCCTGAAATGTAGTGACCCCAATGTTTTTCCCGTATTGCTTGATTTACCATAGAAATTTAGTCGGTAAATTTCTTTTGTAGAAAGGATATCATTTAGCGTATCAGGATCATTGGTTCATCTCATAATGTAGGAAATGTGTTTGATTATGCTCAGTCTGATAATAAGATCATTATAGTCAGTTAGAAAAGAAGGTTGTACTCTTTGCTTCCTTCAATAGCAATGTCAACTTAATTCTTCATAGATGTTTTCGACATCAGAAACAGCAAGAACTCATAGAACTTGAGAGTTCTCATTGCAATATCATTCCTGCCCGATATCCATTCGTTGAACCGGGCAATGGAGTCGGGTGCTGAAAGATGGCCCACCTACTTATAATGCAAGAATTATTCTCGCTTCATATTGTATAGCTGTGATAACAGGAGGTTTTGAAGCATGCATGCGTTGACCGTTACGGTGAAGCACACTGACACCAAATGCCAAGACTTGCTTCGATTTGGAAGTAATGATTTGCAGAACTCTTGATAAAACCACAAAGCACAATCTCATAAACAGTTGAAACAGAATTTCCCGCGTATCAAGTCACAAACGTTGAGTGTTATTCACCATGATAATAGTGTGAAACATCGATCTCCAAAGCCAGCTGAAGTAAGTAGATCAGTAGAAAATATGAGCGATATTTATATTAAAAGAAAAAAAAATGTATTCAGTTAAAGTCTCTGCCGCTGTCGTCTTGCTTTTTGATACGAAATTGAAAAAAAAAAGTTTAAAAAGTGCAATGAAAAATTTATCTGTTATAGATGGAAAATTGCCTCTATTATCGGTACACCGTACTGGTACTGAATTTTGCTTCGATAAGATCCTCCAAAACTGATATCAAGCAACAACATAGGAATTAGATGTAGGTGGTATATAGATTCATTCTGCAAAATCTTTTCCAAAACGGAGGTAAACACGAAGATGTTAAAGATGTCCCATAGTAGCCACGTGAACGTCAAAGTCAACTTAATTAACTCATGCATTAGTGCAGATCGTCCCTACTGACCATGATGGCTCGGAATTCAAGAAAGGATCCGCAACCATTACATCAGCAAAGACGCTCAGACCAGTCAGACCAAGACAACTGGAGTGGTGATATTCCCCTATGAACCTGACTGCATTATATACAGACTGAGTTGTCTCTGGGTCCGAATGAGGGAGGGGCTTATCACTGCTAATGCCATAGGAAAGAGGGAGGGGCTTATCAATATCGGCATATGCCGTCCATACTAATAGGCTCCTCCCTCGTTCGGAGCCGGAGATAACTCGCCCTGTATAGCAGTAGAAATGACTAACTTACACTAAGTTAAATCTAAGGCTCCATTTCCTCTGTATAATCCCTCTGAGATCTTGTCCTCAGGTCAGCATAAACTGCGTCACTCTCTTATTCGATCATTTTATTCCGTTTGTTTGTAGTCATCTTTGAATGTTGTGATAAGATTCGCAGTATTGGGCATTTGGGTTCGTTTTTTGATTTTTACTTGCACTATTGAATCATCAGATTATCTGCTATGCGGTTGTAAGTGGCTTACTATTGCTCTGGTACCTATATCGCTTTCCCACTCCCTTGTAAATCTAAAAGAATAGCTTGTAAGGATGGAGTGTACAAGATTATCCCTTAGTTAGTGGCTTCGACACTTTCTCTTTGTGAATAAAGCGACCCTGGTTACTTCGCAGTCATTACTTTTGCTTGGCCGACCGGCTCCATTCCCTCACCTTGAATTTTATATCCAAAGTCCTGTTCTCCCATAAGAAAGAAATTTTCTGTGTCCATCACAGCGCGATTAACAAAGCGTCTATTTCGGTGCATAGAATTAATCACAAATCGTTATATTCAGGAGTATGAAGAGAATCAATTTTGTTCTGTTTTTATGTTGCAGATAATAGATCAGTGCACGATGCAATCAAAGAGCTGACTTATGAAGTACGACGTCAAAGTTATGAAATTCAAGAACTACGTAACTGTTTGAGACGTCGAGGGTTCTTGAATAAAAGTGAGACCGTTACCGTTCAAAGTTTTGCGGAAGAGCATGGGCTGAATCTGCATTTACAAACGGTCGAAGAGTTCAAAGACTTTGATCACCGCTTGAGAGAGGAAACAGAATTTTGTGCAAACTTCGTAAGTTTAATTTGCTCGAAGAATTAAAAATAAAAATTTGATTTTTCTATAGGTTTTTTTCGGTCCCACCAAGGTTTGCACGCTCGAATAGAGGAAGACTCTCTCCTTGGTGGGTACCAATAATTAACTAATTTGGTTCGCCTCGTCCGATAAATTCAAATATGTGAATTTAATTTGCTACAATTGTAAAATCAGTAGACGAGTACATTGAGATTCTCATTCACAGGTTTGTACCCTGGAGCATCTTCTTGAAAAAGAGATACAAAAAAGTATCACAGCGATATTGAAGAGCTACATAAGCAGAGACTTGGCAATATCCTGTACTGCGATTAGGAGATCCAACGACAAGATGATATTCAAGGGCACCAAATTCAACGACTGTCTATTTGGTAAAATAGTTGTGCCTCAGTATTTCATTATGAAATAAAATGAACCTTTGTATCTGAGCTGAGCTGAATTTACAGCTCTAATTTGCCAGTATCATCGAGGAGAGAGAGGCGAGCCTGTGACTGAAAAAGAATACTACCAAGCTTTGTCCAGCTGTTTGAGTAACGCCAAAGACTGGCACGGATACCGGTTGGTGCGTCGACAACAACAAGGCGCTGCTGTGCGCCGGAATGTAAGCGGAGACAAAGATTTCGGAAGGAACTCTTTGGCGAACGGTGAAAAACCCGATGAGCCAGGCGAACAAGACCTAGGGGGAAGCGTCAAACACGAATAATAGTGTTTAAAGACTGCCAAAGACTGTAAATATGGGATTTGAATCGGATGTCCGTGATCTGATGGACTTCTAAAACTGAGAACTTAATGTTTATTACGTTTTACTGTAGCTTAAGAATGCACTGTAGTATTTTATGTTAATCACTAAGAAGTTTCTGGAAAAAGGCCTCACCAATAAAGGTATCTAAGACCTAATTATTTATGTTTCTATGTTCTGTTTTCATGGCTTTAGACATAAGGACCAAAGTGTAGAATAGGATCAAAGTGAACAACCGATTTATTTCCGAAAATTCGCATCAAATACTTTCCCAAAAGCATCGTCATATTTTCAAATGGAGTAAAAATTAATATTACTTGAATATACTTTTTTCGATTCGGTTGTTGTCATCGAAAGCTGTGAAATTCTCCGAATCCCAGCACCTCGTCATCTATGAGCAGGCATCTATGGTGGATATTCACTGGCGCATATTTGAAACTTTACTTCTTTTTTTTCGTAGGAACAGTACCGGCTCGTAAATTAGAAAGATTATTTATTTAATGAATAAATCGTTTTTGTTACAGCAGCGGAAAGCGCTCTTGTCGAAGGAGCTTGCAGTGGATTCATCGGAGGTGTCATACCGGATCAAAATTTCGCTAGAAATATAGAAAAAAATCAAGAAAGAAAGTTGGCCTTTCATGAACCCAGGCCTTGCGATATCTGCAATCGAGTTTACAGGGACGCAGCAACCCTGAGACAGCATACGTTGACTATGCACTCCGCAGGAACTCATTTCTGTGGTTGCGGCGCTTACTTTTACACAAAGTACGATTTGCTCGCACACAAGAAACAGGCTCACTTCTGAAGTTGTTTGAAGTCGATGATAACAAGTTCGTAATAATTTATCGGTGTAAAAGAAAGAGACGGAAATTGTATATATTATATCTACTATAATAAGTACATATAATCTTCATAAAGCGTATATAAATAAATATGTGACCTCGTAGATTTATAAAACAGAAATTATTCAAAGATGTGCAATAATTGTATACGTCTATAGCGTAGTGATGACTTGTCAATATTTTCTGTATCGTCGGTCGGTTTTTGTCAAATTTACGTTCAATGCTCACTACTGCTGAATATCTGAGGGTCTATTGATCCCAGCTACCGCCTGTTGGAGGCAAAATTTCGTCCTCTATACCACAGTCGAGAAGACATGCGTTTCCATGGAGATCGAGAGTTGTTTGCTATCAACGAGGAACGACAGCAAACTCTATGCATACTTCCACTTCTGTTTGAAAATGGAGATCAGCGAGGAATCTGTGAACAACATGACCCGAGATTCCCACGTAACTGAAGAGGAATTTCAGAACTTCATGCATCGTGTGCATCAGGTTGGTGAGTGATTTTAAGACTTTTGGATAAGAAATAACAGTCATCTTCATCCCACGCATTGGAATATGATCGGTGATTGATTGGTATTCTTATACAAGAGAAAATCGTTAAAAAGCTGGCATCGGAAGACCCCAAGGAACAGGAACTCGGGACTATGCTTGCTGACGAGATCTTGGATCCGAAAGTGAAAACTGAGGTATCGGATGTTGGAGAATTGAGGGTCAAAAGTAGCAGAACAATAATCAACAGGCTTCCGGTGACCGAGGAAGAAACGGACCCCAATAAAATGTCTCAAGGTATCAAAATGAGAATGTTAAGGGTCACGATTCTCTGGTTCCGTTGAAATCTTTACCAATCTATTTCTAAATCTTGCAGAGGCGTTCATGAGAGGCGTGGAAAAGGATGCGAAGCAGAGGGCCGAGGATAGGAAAGTGAGAAACGAACGAGCAGACACGTTCGCGAGGATCGCCAACAAGGCGTTCAAAGAGGAGAACTTCGAGAAGGCTGTAACCTACTACAGCAAGGCTATAGAGCAGAAGAAAGATTCTGCGATGATCTGGAACAACAGAGCTCTCTCCTACATGAAGTTGGGCCTCTTTGAAAAAGCCCTTCACGACTGCGACTGGGCTCTGAAAGTGAATGACAGCAACGTCAAAGCACTTCTCAACGGTGCTAAATGCTACAAACGGTTGAGACAGTACAAACAGGCTGAAGAGTTCATCGAAAGAGCTAAAGAATCTAATCCCCATCACATAGACTTCATAAATGGTGAGATATTAACTTCTTCTGATTCGTTGATTAGAAGCAGGCAAAATGAAAATTGAGAGCTTTCATTCTGTTAACAGAATTCGCAGAGAACATGGACAAAGAGGCCGATGATCTACAGAACCAGGAGCTGGGCTACGATTAGTATTCGCTTAGTAGACACGAAACAGGGCAACGTGGACGAATTTTATTGAATCTCCGGAGTACTCGGCTTCAATAAAGTGCAATTTAATTTTAACAAACATCTTTCTTTATTCCGTGACATATAACTTTTCTTAAGACCTTTTTCATGTAATAAAATAACATGCGTGTATAAATAATGAGGGATTTCGATTAGGACTTAAATTTCACTCCATCTAAATTCACGCCGAGGGTCAGGACGGATTCAGGCTTTGAGCATAGGCTTCTTTCACTTCGGATAACGACCGAGGTTCGTGGAGAAAAACTGAGCATTCGATCCCCTGAAAATTAACAACAGAACAATGGATTATGAAACGGATGTGTAATTTAACAGATATCAGATTTTAGTCTCAGCATTACCTGCATCCTTGCGGCTCTAACAAATCCTTCATTGGCAGATACTGTAATGCTCTTCATATTCTCTCCAGTTGCAAAAACCAGCCTAGACCGGTCTTTGATTCTCCCACCGATGGGTAGAGTCCTCATGATCCTTTCGCAAGGGTCGTCAGGAACAACTTCCACCCTCCTCATGAGCTCTTCGCTCCTCAGAGTCTCGTTCGGTCCTCCAATAACGCTGATTATATTCGTAAAATTGTCGTAAGCAGTCCGGCAAATGATCAATTTCTTCCCTCTAAAAAGTTTTTCCAGAATTGGTTTCACCGGCCGACTTCTCTCCCACTCTGCTTGGGTGGTCAGCAGCGGTTCTCTGTACTCAAAATGGGCTTGACCGTTCGTCATGTTAGTGACATAAGCCAGAAGAGTTGAAACATCCAGATTCAAGATCTTGATCTCGTCTGTTGCTTGGGACGGCAAACTGAGCACATCGAGCATCGCCAGATCCGTCAACTCCTCATTATCGGAGTCGGAGTCACTCGACTCGTAGCTCTGGGCTTCCGCCGTGCCTGGGAATCCCTGCGTGAAGGAAACTGGATCCATGAGCGTAGTGGAAGGGATCTTCTGCCCTTCAACCACGATCCCCAATCGTTCCAGTCTCGTGGCTAGAGGCGCCTCTATGCCGTAAGCAAAGTGGAAGACTACTTCGGGCGGTTTATACATATGAGGATGCAAGGTTGTGCATTTCAGGTAAGACTCAGCCTGGTCCAACACAGACTTTTGACCGTATTCCCCGTTCCCAATGGATATCAGGGTCAACGCTCTAGCATTTCTCGCTATTACTTTCACCCAGGTGGATCCTCCGTTGTACACAATGTCCACTTCTAGTCGTGAGTTCTCAAACTTGAACGGTTTGATCACACTCACTGGATTTTCGGAAGACAGAAGCCGATCCACCAGCGCGCTCAAGTGGATCAAATTCGTACTCTGCAGGTGATCCTTCTTCACGTTTCCCCTGGATTGTACCTTTTCGGAAAATTACCCAATCAGATAAACAAGCAGATTGATGAATGGGAGTATAAGCCTTTGAATGGGTTGAAATGCTGAAGAAGAAATTAATTTGTTTCTCCGAATTGAACAATTGGACCTCACACACTGTTGTGATAATCCAAGGAAACATCGAGCACAATGATCAAATTCTCATTCCGACGGCAAAGGGAAGTTTCATGAATTTTTTTTATTCTCTCATCCGATAATTTGATGATTAGAATTTACGAAAAAGATATTCCACCTAATTGTTTGTTGTTGGTTTTCACGTGAGTCAAGTTTTCTCAATACAGCGTTTGAATTTCGCGGTTGCGTGTGACGTCATACAGTACCTTTTACGCGCAGTTTTACCGTCTGACGGCGCTGCGGACAACCATGGTCAACAGAATAACATGGCGGCGGAGGTACTGTGTGACGTCAAGTGGCGTTTGAAAATTTATAATTGTCAATTATTGTTTACAGTCACCGAAAGTTGATTCTATGATTCTTATAGTTTTTAAAAATTGTATTTAACTATCACGCACCCATTTGTCATGGATATTGGTTAAGATTCAATCTCAGGAAACTTCCGCATTTTGAGTTTGATTTGCAAATGCGATATGACGGTAAATTTCGAAGCAAAAACAGTCAAGCGCCCATTACACGCGATTAAGAAACGACAGTTTTATGATAGATTTCTGCGGCGTTCGATAAGAATTCGAATATTGAAATTTGAAAAAGCGCGGGAACGCAGGGAGGGCTCTGTATTACCGACCTCCGGGGATAACTCTGACAGAGAATTGATTTGGAACAAAGTGTATTTCGCAAACGAGCCTTTGCACGATGCAAGGTGTGTTCGATAAAAAGATACGAACAAATACGTGTTCGCGACGACCTGATGGCACTCACCTTCTCAAGGAATTTGATTTCTTGGTTAATCTTTCTAACAAACTTGTCAACTCCGTCAACATGTTCCAACGGTTTTAACCGTTCTATCATCTGTTTACCATCTTGTATTTTTTCTGCGAGTAGTTTCAACAGTTCTGTATTTTCGTCCATAATATAACGTATTGTATTAGCTAGGTGAACTAAACACAGCCGTTCTAACCTTTCTTCTTTTCTCAACTGTCAAACTGTTGACCAACGTAGTAGTTTACCGTCGGCCATTTTCCAATTAAAGTCGATACTGTCGGTCGGTTGGTTAGACTACTTGTCAAACACCGCTAACCTGCAACACGCCTATATTTTTATATAGAAATAATAAATACAGTAGAAACTCTGAGTATTGACACGGCGATAAATTATATCCAGACCATGAATCGATCTGCATTCAGTAGCACGAACCTCGATAAAGGAATAATTCGGTAAAACGCGCTTCGATATTTATACCGAGTTGAAATACACCAACGAATCGCTTTAACTAATCCTCAGTGTTTAGTTGCATCGTGAATCCGCAGCTATTATTCACTTCCATTATCATTAATCTGCTCAAATGTCAGCCTCGAAGACTATAGAAAACCCCGAAGTACCCGGTGAGTGATACACCTCGATGTTAATTGACTCTGGCACATTAGCATTGATACAGTCGATACCTTCGCAAAGCGCTCCCGTTTACCAACTATATTCGTAATAATCTATTGCAAAAAATAATAGTATGCGCATAGATGTGAAAAATATTTCGGTGCGACGACTTGCTTTACTAGAATATGTTCATTACATGCCTCAGATTTTTGCAGACATTTCAAAAACGGGATTTATAAAAAATGAAAAATGAAAAAAGAAACGATCGTTTTTGTAATAGATCGCGTTTTGTATTTTACGCGCGCTTTTTAATGGCATCAAAGTTCTTTTGTCTTCTTTCCGGTTCACTCGTAAAACGGCTTTCCATACATAATTAATCTAGTTCGAGAAGGCTTACATATCTAAACTTTGATCGGAATAATTATTTAGGAAAGGTCAGCCTCGGGTCAAGCCCATGTCGTCTATGCATGTAATCCCAATCGGATATATATCGAGTAGAAAGTGAAATGCGAGACTATAAGTCATTCTACCGATGTTTTACTCGCTTTGTTCCGTAAATCGTGAAATGGACGAAATATGAATGAGAATAAGTCGTATTTTCAGGACTAGAATGTCTTTTGCCACCTCCGCCTCCGCCACCTCCGGCAATATCGGCGCCAGTTGAGGCGAGCGTTATAGCGCCGGAAATCCAATCGCAAAAGTCTCCTCCCGATAATCAGCAATCCGTTGAAAATTCAGGAGCTTCGTGCACTGCAGTACTGGCTCCTAGTCAATTTTCGCCAGCCAGCGCGAATTCTCCTTATTATGTACATCCCCCGATACAAACACAAAGTCCAACGCCTTGGTGGATACCGAACGAAGCAGATTCCTCCGAACTTTACGAGTCTCAATACGCCCAGTGGTACGAAGCAACTTATAAAGTTCCGCCACCGGCTAACTTGGCTAGCAGTGCTAAATCCAAGTACTACAAACGAAAGAGCGAATTCATTGACCCGGCACAAGATGCAGGTAAATTATATCGTCGTTTCGAATCCGTGTACGTATTTCGTATTGTATAATTAATTATACTGTTTGGAACTGGTTCCAACAACTTATGTTGTGCTCTGGTGGAGCCCAGAGAGCAACGGGGCTTCTATGCTATTATATCACTAATGCCTTGTAATCAACTCTTAAGATAAACGGAAAAAAGCTACATCCCCATACTGAAAAAAATGAATGATTCTGTTATAGAAATATAAAAAACGAGATTAAACGTATTTTCGAAACAAATTCGTACTTGATAAGATTTGAATGTGATTGCTCGCGTTTTAGTCGTATCTTCTGTATTTCAACGAGAATGAATCAATTATTTTCGCGGGGTGTATGTTAATATCTAATTTGCTGACTCGATACTGTTGGTAAATTGGTGTTCAAAGTTCTTCCATTCCAACGAAGTCGCGATCTATTGATTCATCTGATTAAAAAATTTGTGTTATTCCAACAGAGGGCAATTTGCAAAAATACACAGAATAGAAACCTGTATCTGCCAATCTGAATCTCCTGAAAATTGGGATTGGGAAAATAGATTGAAATTACACGGTCCAGAAGAATTCTGATGGAACTCAATCCCTTTGCAAATATCACTTTTTCGGATATTTCCAGGGAGAGTCCCGCGATTGCATGTTTAAATTCTAATGTTGTGTGTGGATCAAATTGGTTCTAGAATCCGATGTTTGATGTTTCAATGTGAGATGCATATGACATTCAATTAACTCTTTTCAAACGTTGATGTATATCATATTTGAACCATCAATCGTATCGAGCACTAATCGCGGTTTTGATTGACTGGTCTCTCTCACTTTGTTATGTTACTTTCAGAGAAAGTTGCGAGCGCTCAAAGGGAACTGTCTGCCTTAATGAAACCTCTGAAATGCGATTTGTGCAACGCAGTTGTAAGATAATATTTCTGATAAACCGATTATGTTTCCATTATCCTTATCAAGCGATACACGTATATTGTTTCACAGATGAATTCAACCCTCCAGGCAAAATTACACTATGACGGTAAACCTCATCAAAAGAAGGTGTCCATGTTCTTGAACCAGAGCGTTAAAAAGTTAAAGACTGAAGACAGTGGAGGTCAACAAGTTTCCAGCACGACAGAAGCTGATTGGAATACTTACTGCGAGGTATATGACTGTAAAAACCTTGAACGAGGTATAATATAAAAACACTTGCTAATCTATTTCATCGCAGATTTGCAAGACTTGGTTCACCTCGCAGACAGACGCCAGTCAACACTACGCTGGCAAAAAACACCTCAGAGCAGCCAGTGGTGGCCCCCGGGTTAGGTGTGGACCAGAAACAAATGATTTCTCAATTCTTCTCTCAGTAAAAAAAAACCCCGTAGTAACATTAATCCCAAATCGTCTCACAGGCCATCGAAAAAGACACAAAATCAGTACAGCCAAGTAGACTCGACTGGAAGATTCGGAATTGGGATGGCGTTTCAGACAGATCCGGCACCTGTGGTTGTTCCACCGCTGGGAGAGGCTGCGATCATTGTGCCCGTCGTATCTCCAGTGCCTGTACCACCTACTCCGACACCAGTACCAGCCATTGTACCCGTGTATTCCCCTTCGCCCTTCTCAATACCACTCCGATGTGACCTTTGCGGTGTCTCTGCCAATCGACAAGATCAGCTAGACACACATCGACGAGGAGCTAGGCACCTCAGAATGCTGAGAATGAATGGCCTGTCGGTGCCTGATGCTGGTAAGCAAAGTTAGAATGAGTAGAGGTGTTGTACTTCTCATTTCTTATCACGATTTCAGTACCTGAGGCTGAAGTCTTGCCGGCAGCTAGTGGACCGATAGATTACTCGATTTATAGAACTCCATCGGGTACGTGTTACTAGTCTAGATAGATTATTGCGAGATTGAGGTAACGTGGTGTCTCTGTTTGTCATTCACTAGGACAATACTACTGCGCTCCGTGCAACGTGTCTCTGAATTCTGAGAGCAGTTTTGCTCAGCATGTGGAGAGCAAGAAACACAAGAACCAGTTGAACCCCAAATCTCCATCCTCGGCGGCTGCTACAGGAAAGAAAGCAAGGTTTAAGAAGAAATAGTGCAGTACATGAGTCGTAAAAATAACTGAATGAAATATTCGAACTGATACTGACAGTGCTAATGACGACGGAGAGCTTTTAAGTCTTTGACTATGGTTGGTGATTCGAATGTGAAACAAGTTTAATCACTCATTTCTGTGTCTTGTTATTTTTTCCCTAAAAGTAGGAGAGGTCTCAGCAAAGATATTCTATTTTTCTTTCTTTCTATCCTTGTTACGCGGTGCGTAGATCGATGTGAAACCACACTAAGAAAACAATGCACTTTTCGTTTGTTAATGATTATTGATAATTTAATTGAATAATATACAGTTTCTCCAAAATGCGAGCCGGAATTAAACCGCTGGTGCAATAATTCTCGTATGATCGATGTTATCATAATGATTTTTCATCATTCTTTGAAACGGGGGTCATCAGAGGAGACATGTTCGAGGCTGTGCGAATGATATAGTGTGGGTACTATAGGTATAATATGTGTAATTATATTTCGACGAAGCCACCAAATTCTATTGATATGAATAGATAACCAGTGTAAAATTTACTTCGCATCAGGTGCAGGGTCTTATTGACACACAATAAAAAAATTGAAAAATAATAATCAACGAATCGTACAAAATTTTATTTCGCGCCACTTTTCATTCCCTGATGAAAAAAAAATCCTCTTCCCAATTTGGAGCTTCACATCGACAGAGCAGGACTTTAGTTCTAACGTTGTCCAAGAGATGGTAGAACGTATCTTTACAGAAGTACGGCGGTGTAGAAATGCTTTGGGGGAGTCCCATGTTTGTTCATGTGGGGTCGTGACAAATTAATTTCGGATTAGTTCGAAATTCTAAACGGCAGTGTTATAATTTTTTTTTAGTATACAAAGCGATAGACAATTTTTCAGCACTTTCAAATTTACACATAAAGACTGAGTATCGATGGTTTGCGGTATTTGAAGAGGATTTTCAAATTTCAGTGAGCGGAATCATGAAAAATATAAAGCTGTGATTCAACAAATTCTAAATATTCCAGAAATCATTAATATCTTATCCAAAGTTCATTAGACAAAAAAAAATGGACTTTAAAAAAAATCACTTGTCGTAAGGTTTCAGACTCACGGTTTATTCGATTATGTTTCTCGACGACTAATTTTCTTCGGAAAGCAATTCTTCATCGTGTGAATGAGGGAAACCGAAAAAATAAAATCCTGTGATAAGTTATGGTCAGTTATCGAAATTTATCGACAATCTAGTCACTCTTTTGCTGATAACTTGGTCCAAAAAATTTGTTCTTTAGTTTCCCTCATTCGCACGACGAAGGATTGCTTTCCGAAGAAAATGAGACGTCGAGAGACATAATCGGATCAACCGTGTGCCCGAAATCTTGCGACAAGTGATTCTTGAAAGAGTCCATTTTTCGATGTGTGATCACTTTGGATAAGATATTCATGATTTTTGGAGTATGGAAAATTTGTTGAATGACGCTGTACTGGTCCCCTTAACGGAAGCCATTGAAGAGGGAAATTGAATAAGGCTTGTGCCTTGTGGTTCGAAGATAAAAAAGAAAACGAATACTCAAAATATTGATGACGACGCGGGTATTTGAAAGGAATGTTAATTTCTCCCGAATTTTTCATTCAAAGAGCGAACCGGTGCGCATTTAACCCGAAACACTTCCCTAAAGTTCTTCAATTAAGTAAAGCGGTAGCGAGCTTTCCTCGCGCGTGTAAATATATATAGGTATACAGAAGCACACATACCGAGCACGAGAGGCTATCTCAAACATGTTACAGCCTCCATTCGATTAAAATACCCGGCTACGTTACACCCTAATTTTTTAAACTCACGCAAAACACGTTGTTATCAAAGTAACGATCAGAACGAATCTTCCGAATAATTCGAACAACTGCATCTTCAGCTCATGTTATCATCACGTATGTTGCAGGTGTCAGAACTAAAATCTGGATAACGTGTAACTGCAGTACGCTGCACGGTGTACATTTTGTCACCGCAGTCGAGCACTCGCGGCAATTACAACCGGAAGAATTAACTGCGACACGAAGTCACACGACCACTCAACCTTAATTATCAATATACATATGTAATTATCTCACGTCGTCCGTGAAGAAATCGTTGATATTTTACTCTGATCTAATTAAAAATATTGCATCATACTCTGACGAAACGCTTGAAATTCTTTCATTCTTTCAATAATTTTATGAGTATTCAGTAATTAACTAAACTGAAGAATGTATATTTCTCAGGGTTTTTTTTTTTTTGGAAAACCTGCGTCGATTATTTCCCTTTTTTATTTAGGAAACAGGAAAGCCTGCGTGAAACAATTCCATGGCTTCGAACAGACCGTGAACATCTGCCGCCCCACAAAATGGTAATTATTGCTCAACGACGCTAAGTAAGTGTTTTTCAATTTGACCGTTATCGCACGCGATCGGGGGACGGAAAGATTTCACCCTTCGCGTACATATATACTTGATCCCCATATTGAGAATGAAAATATTGCTTTTCAGACGGTAGTGCGGCGGGTTTACCCTGCTGCAAATAGTGATCAAATCGTGTATAAATCCTTCCGGAATAGGGGAGCGCCGATCGACGATTGTTTTCGTAAACGTGAAATGGTGGAAGCGAAAGAGTAACTATTGTCCCCTCGCAGATTCTAAAGCCTTAGGCCTCATTCTACCCATGGCACGAAAAGCCATTGTAAAAGTTTTGTCCCTATCCGGATTAGCCCTGCGTGTAAAGCTACTTATAGAAGTTGGACTAAACAATTGTTACGAACTACCACTGTAACTCTGTATACATGTATACGCTTTTAGATTTGATAGTTAATTGCGGGGAATCGGATCAATCTATTATTTTATTCAAGAGGCAAACTCGACAATAATTTTGCAATTGGAGATAATATAGTCACGACGTGCAGTCCACGTGTCGATATGATTAACACCACGTGCCGTAGGGTGCACACGGGATTCATGATCAGTGGTTGTCCGTTACTGACACATACAAAATCCTTTACCGAAAACCCGTCCAAAAATTTCCGGATTTCCTACTGCATCCAGAATTATTGAAAGAAAAACAATATTTTTAACTTCCCGTTTCTCTGTTTTCAGAGAAAAAAAGGAAGTTATTGTGATCACCCCGAAAATGAAAATTTGAGTTTTCACTAAATCTTCACGTTTCGAGGTCCAAAGAATCACCTCCGACTATTTTCAGTTTGACGTCTGGGTCTGTGTGTGTGTGTGTGTGTGTATGTGCGTGACCACATTTTTGTCCGCGCGATATCTCGAGAACGCGCGGTTGGATTTCGATCGACTTGGTCTCAATCGACGGGGCATTGCTTAACTTAAAACTGATTAGATTTTGGCTTCGATCGGATTAGTACTTTTTGAACTATTCAAATAACAAAATTCTAAAAAACACAACAAAAATGACGATATCTTGAGAACGAATCAACGGATTTCAATGAAATTTGGTACCATATGGTTCTTTTGATCGCTGATTACGAATCTGAAGTCAGTTTTGAAAAATTTTCATTTGGCGTATTCGATATGCTGCAAAAAAACTAAAAACATTTGGATTTGGATGAAACTTGGTACTCGTAGGTTTTTTGGGTCACTGATCACGAATCTGAAGTCAGATTAGCAAAATTCAAAATGGCGAGTCCGATTTGCTGGAAAAAATACTAAAAACATTCGAAATCTTACGGAAATTTGTACTCGAAGGTTTTTTGAACCGCTGATCAAGAATCTGAGGTCAGATTTACAAATTTCAAAATAGCTGAGAACAAAATAAATAACGGGAGGTTCGAAGGCTGGCTCATAGTCAGCCCAAAACCGCTTGTTAATATCGCACCCAGATCAATAACAGAGCCATACCTTCGCGATTAGACTGCAAAATACGCTAATTTGTCGGTTAAATTGTGTGATGAAAATTGGTCTTACTCCGACGATTTGAAAGACCAGAATTTTCCGATCAACTTCCAGACCGTAGAAGGGTGAATTTTCTGATAGGATTGTAAATATATTAATTCACTATCAGACGTTGTCTAAATTACGTTCGGATTAAACCTCGATTAAATTTACAGTAAATTAGGCTGAAATTTAACCGTTAAGTAAGTAGATGTATATATATATATATTGTATATCTATATAGACATAGGTTTTGGTGTGTACGTGTACTTTAAGTGAGTTAGCTGACTTCGTCTTAACTAGCGGTCTAACCACCTACATTTATTCAATTACAAAATCATTAGTCTCCTCGGGCCTATCAGACCGGGGTAGCTGTCGCCTCTAAAACAAGGTTTAACCCCCACATGCAGAGATCTCTCTTTTCATCATAACAGCAGTGCAGAACTTTCCCGCAAATGAATATTGGTCCCAAAATAATTGACCTCAAACACTCATTGCTTGGCTAGTTGGGTATTTTAGTAACGTTTGTTCAACTGCAACTGATGATGCAATGAAAATGCATGCTTGAATGATTGATGGCGGGTCGAAGATAAGAAGAATGAGATTTTGTAATGCTTCTGTTTATGCAATTTCCGGGCATATCATTCCGACGTGTGTTGCACTTATAACGGGTTACGCAATATACTGCACAAGTTCCCAGATGGTGAGATATTTTCCCACCGTATTCGAAAGCAAAAGGGGACAATAAGTTGGTTGTTTCATTTTCTTTTTTGTATTCTTGTCTTTTCCTGACTTTTCGAGTTTTGACTTCTGAGAAGCACCGTTCACTTTGCATTCGTAATAGTCGAAACAAAACAGAGACGATTTTTGAATAAATTCAAACAACGACAATTTAGGTGCGTGCTGCTTTTTTTTAAAGCTTCGTTCTCGTATCAGCTGGGGATCTTCCCTGCTCCTCTAAGCCTTACGACGCGAGATTAGGATCTCTCTTGTAGAGTTGTAGGCAGAAGATACCCACCGAGTGTGCGCAGGTAGAACGATCGTGTGCGTGTCTGTACCAACACGAAAGTTTTACACACGTATCAGCTATATGCCTTGAATTTTACGACTTTGGCGTTCAGACTGAGAGTTGCTTCATTTTCTACGCTGTTCAAGCTTCTTTCGTCTCTTCTTCTCGACTCCTTCCTCCATCATGATTTTTTCTACATTTGCACGTACTTGATTATCGTCCAATTATATCCACCGTGCATAACAATTACTGGTTTAAACCACTAAAACAATAAATTGCCTGTTTACATTCACGTCTAATGATTATTATTCCTATACCATAAGCGTGTTATCGATGTAACAAGCGGTTATGCCAAACGGCTTCCCCTTTTTGCACGAGTCACGACTAATGAATCCAAAGATTCTAGAAATCCATAATATTGCTGCATCTTAAACATGCGAATAATTTGAGATTCGATCAATGGTCGGAAATCTGTTCAACTCCTGGCCCAATCTCGGTCATATCGGCTCAGCTCTTCTTCCATAGAATCGGGGATGTAGAAAACGTGAAACGAAAGGAAAAAAATCGGCTCGTTACCACAGGCAGACTCATTAAATTGGATTAGTATATTAGTCTGGTAATATTTTGAGTTTACCGGTAATTAATTTTTCCTCGGTTCGTTCTATTCCATCGTTACGTAAACTCCTGCCTCCCCGCCGCCACCCCCTATTCGCTCTATTAATATATAAATTACATTAACGTCCCGACAACTCATACCTATCCACGTTATCAACTTTACTCACGCAACACTGGAAGACACAGTTTATCCACATAATATCGGCAGGCTGTTGCTCTCTTCCAATTTTCGTCTTGCCTTATAAATTCATAATAGCTCTACTAATTGAGAAAACTGGTTGCCCAATCTTGAGAGTATCCCGTCACGAGTGAATATACATATACACGTATCAGCAGCAAATCAAGGAACGCGTTAAATAAAAGGAGACGAACTCGGTGTAAAAAAAAGCTTCGCGTTTATTATAAGAGCTGTAATTACCTGTATAAATACATGCGGTTACGTAATTTTATATACTCGAAGAATTAAGAGATTAAGCGACAGAGTCCAGACCTCCGCATTGGTCAATCTGCGAAGAAAATTGTCGGCAGGTACTACAAGCGGCGGCAGGATCTACCGTAATGGACTCGGATAACCGATATGCTTTATCTTATAATTCTCATTTCTTATAATTTCACGGTTTTTGCACTTGCCTTATTCTCCTCACACACACAGTGCGGACTAAATAAATGACCGGTTGGTGCACTTGAGCCACTCGGACATAGAGCCGAGTGTAAATACACATGCATGTATACGACAGTATGTATAACAGTACGTGATGCAGCTGTATTCTTTGAGGCGAGGAGGGAATACTCGGGTTGAAGGAAAGACTTTGACCGGCTATAACCAGCCGATATATAGAGTTAATTAAGTAACGTTTCCCATCGAACGTTTCCTAATAGCGAATTTAATTGATCGGGGATCTCCTGCCATGCGGTCTCGTTGAAACGGTTTCTACGCTCCAACTACGCCGAACGTTTATCTGTGTACACGTATTACACACGTGTCCATTATTCCCCTATATACGTATAATAACTACGAGCCCCGGTCAAAGTAGCTCTGGACTCGTAGCTCCGCCTAATACTGCTAATCAACTGCTAACGCTGTTAGCATGAGAACGCAGCGACGCAAGCGTCGGCAATCTTCTTTTGTTTCGTCGTTCCATTGTTCGTTGCGCGCGGAGCAGCCGCAGAGTCCTTTTCGGCGGGTAGGACCGAACGTAGACGGGGTTAGGTTAGGATACGAGGTAGGGGGAGCTGCGCGCGTTCAATTTTCAAAATTTCAAACAATTATTTCTCGATTAAGGGAATACCGTGGGGTTTTATGTCCACCTCGAGGAGAACTAATTGAGGAAGTTTTGTGGACAATTTTGAATTAATAAAGCTGTTTTGTAAGAGATAAGGTGGCACCGTCTCTACATATATACAGCGGATGAAGAAGAACGACGGAAAGAATTTCACTTTTTCTTCATCTTCATATACCTTATACACCGAGATATAGAAAATTACGGACTTCCTGTCAACCCCGGGATCGCATGTACCAGCCGAGTTGTTTGTTTTTTAGTTACTTTTTTTCCCTTCCGTTTTACCACCAACAATTTTTTCCCTACTATTTTTAGTTATTTATTTTTCTATTTCAATTCCAGGTAGGTCTCGCGTACCTCCACTGCACTCGACTGGCCCCCTCATCAGCGACGAACTCGAAGCCGCCTATATCGACTTCTATGTATCTTAGTTGACGAGTCTCCTGCGCGTATACCCGTAACGAACGCCCATTGGCACAGGCACACTTATAGCCACGCCGCAACCGGTGTTACCTTATTTCCTTTTTGTGTTCTTAACCCTTTTTTTTGTTTTGTTTTTCTAAATAGCTTTTTAATAGTCGCGTTATTGGTTATGGCGATAATGAACTGTGCAAACAATCTTCGTCCGAGTTCGAAGAACGAGGTAATGGCGGGAGCGTATTTGAAGAAGCGCTATTATGCTCCGCTAGATAACGTTACCCCGAAAAGAAATATGTTTCCTCGTAGGCGCGTCACGTTCTTCCGCGATACCCCTCTCTCTTGAACTACATCACGAGCACCCTGCAGGGCCAAACTTCTCCTAGAGGTTGACAATGACGAACGACCAGACTCGGTCCCCGGCGTGCGACCAGGGTGCCAAACACTACGGAAGCATATTTAACTTATGTACGTGCGAAGCTGCACTTGGGTCCAGTCATTATGTGCCGGAAGAATATTAGCTCGATTTTACTTTATACCCTCGCTTCCCGGTTATTGGAGGAAATAGTACATTTCAGACCGAGTGAGCGGGCGCAAAACGGAACTTTGCGCCCGAGGGCCGAAAAGATCTGTTTTGCACCCGCTCAAGAGGTATGAAAAGTGGCATTTTGCGACCGGGTGTGAGAAAATAATAAAGCCAAATAGCCCACGATATTTTTAATTACGTTAAGCCATTCTGGTATAACACGTTTATTATATACCCGGACAGCCTGTTTACTTGGGTGTATAATAATATAACAGGACCAGCTCCTGGGTAATTAGAACATTTCGTTGTATCTAATCAAAGATCAGGGATTTGTGAGCGTTCGAAACCTCGCAGGTTCGTTAGTCAATATTCCGCTAATTAATTATTATGTAAAAAAATCAAATCAACTAAAAACACATCATAGGGCGTTTCATCCAACGGTAATAAGAGGCTTTGCCGACATCCGCGGCAGGATTTAGTGAGATATAAAACAAAACAAAAACCTATTAGAAAAAAAAATTAAAAGATTGGTTATTAAATATGAAGTGGAAAATATAAGAGCTGAACGAAGGTCATCGAAAGCGTCTTTGTTTTTGGTCACGAGTTCGCGGAATGAGCTCGCCTCCGCGTCGCGTCTAGTCGTAAAATCCTTGCGAGACGACCGCGACGTCCGTCCTAGACGGACGCGGATGGACGTAGACTCGTCCAGGATCTCCGCTTCTCGTGTCCAACGGGACACTGCATGGACGAGTGTAAAAGGTGAACGACAATCAGGATAATTCACGCCTACGGACCTCCCTGAAACGTTATTCGAATTCGAGTACACTGTGTGAGGTTTTTTCTTCCTAACCCAGAAACAAGAAGAAAAAAACACACACACACAGAAGTTTAATTAATTTCAAACTTGCGCCCTCGGACCTCAGCCCTTTTGTTGATCGTTACCTTTTTTCCTACAGTATATAATACCACGAGGGCGTCTCGCTTCCTTTGTGTTTGTCCTTCCGATTATTCTTTTTTCACCTTCTTCTTCTTCTTCTTTCGTTCTTCACGTTTTCTTTCCTCTTATTTCATTATGCCCTTTTGCTGCTGTGAGGGAATAGGCGTGCTGGTGAGATCAAATAGGGGGTCGAGGGAATCGTGGAAAGGGAAATAGGGGGGGCCGAATGGTTCGCTGCAGGTGAACGAGCGGTCTTGCTTGAACGGTCCTGGAGGTCGATCAGGTGAAATAAGATCAGGTGAATCGGGTTCGATCCGCGTCGAAAATGGAGACGCAGCCTCATCAAAAGATCAACGCCGCCGCGATCGGAGAGTACCGGAAATCGGCACTCGGTGCGGCCGCCGCGGTCTGCTCTATCCAAATACACATAATACACAGCTGGCCAATAATCTTATAGAAACCGGGCGTTAATAGTGCCTCCGTCTACGTTCGTTTCTTACGCGACCACAATACGTGGGTATCGACTCGTCCACTCGTGGTTTAACAAAAAAATATTAGGTATATACCTAATACGCATGAATGTAACGGACTATCACGACACTCAGGCCATGCGGTGATCCGTCGCGAGGAATTTCGTAGCGTGGATTTTAGTTGAGAATTCAGGACAAAAAAGGCATTTGTTGTTGTTGTTGGGTAGATGGAGATGCGGAACGCGTTCAGAGATCCGTAGATAGAGAGGAAATCGAGTATCTCATTTTTGAGATATGTTGTAGGAAAACAATCCCGGAGTTCCCGGATTTTACGCGACGTGAATAACTGATCACCCTGTATACACGAACGGGAGTGAGGCGGTCAAACGTTTTGCTATCTCACGGAGCCCCCGTGGCTCGCAGAGCATTTGGTCGTTTTGCTGAAATTCCAGTTTACCCATTTTCAGGGGGCCACGTTTCAATCTGTTAACTTTTCGTCCCACTGCAGCTACTTCCTGCGGGTTTCGCGCCTTTTTTTACACTACCTTTCAGTCATCCTCGAGCAATTACTCTGGTGGAGTCCGAAATGACTGAACAATATATCTTCGTCCATGTTCGCCATGGCGTAAAAGGAAGAAAAGTTGTCGCAAGAGTTCCCTCCATATTGCGATATCGATGGACCCGGCGTCGAGGAAAGTTATTGTTTTATACTCTCCACGTGTCGAAATACGTAGGTAGAGAAAGAAAGGTTCTACTATAGGTGAATTTAAAGTGCATCAGACTCTCTTGCTGTTAAGTACGGTCTCACCTCACTGCACTGTACTCAGCCACCGTCCGTTTTCCTCTTTTATTTTCCACCTTTTTTTTCCACAGTATTTCACTCCCTCCCCCCTAGTCCTGCGCCTCTCCCCGAGCCTCTTTTTAGCTTCTTCTGGTTCGTTCGTCTTCACCGCGGTCCATTTTTCGGTTTAAATTATTTTCCATTGTCGCTGCGGTTTCCGGTCCTCTCCTCCCCCTCCCCTTCCCCCTTCCCCGAAAAAGTCCATCGAGCTGGGCCCCGCAGTCAAACTATATTGTGCGGGCCCCATAGCCCATAGCCCTGAACCCCGCGCGCACCTCTTGGTCACGTCGCGAGTCGTCTGTCTTTTGTTTATTTTTTCTAATTTATCTTCATTATCTCGCCGAGTGAGTAGGCCAACCGAGACTATGATGTCTGCGATCCAGCTGAGACAGAACTTGATGTATGTGGGTTCCGCGTCACATACACATATACATATATAAACCAGCCTCGAAAATTATATCATGTTGTTTTTTTTTTTTTTCCAACTTTTAATTCATTCCAATTCCAGCCGTATTTCATATATTTTTCTCCCGCATTATTATTATTATTATTATTATTAATATTATACGGTATTATAGCTGATACAGGAAACGAGCGACGACTCTCGAATCGTCAAGGGAATGTCATCGGGTTCTGCAGCATTACGTCGTTTCTTGGTTATTCGATATTATAGAATCTGGAGCAGCGAGTCTGCTCGACTATTTCAGTCTAATAAATCAATTTCCAGAATAATTTTCACGAATTAATTTCGCGTTACCGCTAATTAGAATGCTAGAGCTCTCTGTTCAGCGGCTGTAATAACTTGGGTATATGAATTTTAACCACAGAGGAATGAATTTGTAAACATTTTTCACCTTTCCTCTCTCTCACTTTTGCTGCAGCAAACTGCTACACCGTGAATCAGTTTAATTGTAGAAAAAGGAGAAAATAATAATAATAATAATAATATGTTATAAATTAATGACACCGCACCTGTCGATAAATACTCAGCTGTTGACTGTGACGTATATTTCAAACTATTCCTATGTGCAAGTAATTTGCGGCTGCTGCACGGTCTGCACCGAGTGCAGCAGAGAGTTTGCAATCGTAAATGTGTGTGAATAAGTGTGCACCGAGTTTCCACGCTAACGGCTAGAAAGGAGTGATGCGATTTAACGTGGGATTTGTTAAAGACGAATCAGAGTTGCCAAGGAAGCAAACTCTGTTTAAAGCAAGATTTTCCTATTTCGGAATTAAACAAAGTTTTCCGCTGAACAAACGACTCACAGGTATAATGTATAATCGAAGAGTCATAGCTGTGCGTAAGTCGCCTTCTTTCCAGATAAGATTGCAAATAATCTCCTTATTCGCCAATAAGGCGATACGGCCATCTACCCGTACAAATATAATAAAGCAATTCGATCAACAAACGGGCATAGATAAGGATCGTTTATTCATTTATTCATTTGTTATCTTTACATCTCAATAATAGGACCAGCGACATAGTTTATAGAAGCGACAAATAATCGGCGAGGTAATAAAGAGCAAAATAAGGCACTCAGAAACGGGGCGAAAATCGAATAGATTTTCATCCCTGCGCCGAGAGCTGTTTATTTACATTATGCGTGCAGCCCGGGCGTTGAGAAGAGGCTCGAAACAACTGAGCATCGGCGATCGAACGGCTTGTCGGGTAGCGGAGTGATTCCCCATTGGCAAAAGTCAAGGAATTCAAACCTCGTATATTCTGGATGAGTAGGAGTAGGTTTCCGTACGTCAAAACGGCCAAAGTCAACCTGGAGTTTCGCGCATGCGCGCGGATTACACTTGAGCCTATGAAAAAAATCAATGATCTTATAAACGTTCGTATCTCGTTCGTAGGTGCGAATTCCGCCAAAACAACTCCAACTAATGGTGTGGATAAAAATCCCGGGAATATTCGACTCCCAAACACCGTTCATCCAGGATCCCCAATTTCGAAGCAACGGTCAATCTCTCCGTACCCCAATGGCGGCGCTAGTGTAAGGCTGCCGTGTAGCGGTAAGCGAGGTTTCCCTCCGTAGAAAACCAGCCTGTCAGGTCTGGGGGTCGGTCGGCTTGGGATTCAGCGTGAACGTGAACGTTCAGTTGGAAGCTCGTCGTTGAGCAGTGCAGCTCGGCACGAGAGGTTTTGTCGACACTGCGCGAACGCAGCTAAACCCAAAGTTGATAGAATTAAAAGAGAATAATAAAGGAGAGGGTATTTTAATCAAAAGTTGAAGAATATAAGCGTCGAACTGTGAACACACACCAACGACTTTTGCTTTGAACCGAACCCAGGCGACAATAGTTAACAAAACAAAAGAGGTACGTTCAGTTTTATGCAGTGATCATCGATACAATTTAATAAAAAAACTGGTTGTTTATTTTTTTTTTATTTTTTATTGGAAGCGATATGTATATTAATATTGTACGCAGTTATTCGATACTGTGAAAGACACTGCGGACGAGCAACGACGATTGAAGAAAAGGTGGCCAGCGAGGACGCGAGTGTGTTTTGCGAAAGGATAGAGGCTGTGTTTATACTGAAATATTGAATGATAAAAATAATAATAGCGTAAAAACCCAACCGATTTTGTATTCGTATTTCATTTATTAATCCTGTGTTTTGCTGTTGTTGATTTTTAATGCAGTTGATAAAATGGCGGTTGCATTCGCTCGCGAGCACCCTTATCGACCGTAACAAGTAAATTTCGACAAAACAAAAGAAAATCCCAATAAATACAACCTGTGCACCGTGTGAAACAAATTACCCTTTTTTTTCTCTTCTGTTTTGTTTTTTCGTTGGTTTTTGTGATTCGTTGAAACGAATAAAAAATTAAACACAATTTTCTTCGAGACTGCTGTTGTCGTGTGATCAGTGGATAGTATATACCTTGTGAACCCAAGCGGATTTTTGAAAATAAAAGGAAGACACGGTTAGCTGAACAGGAACCTGGAGGTAAGTGTCTTCGACTCACGTCAGCGAACGTTCTTCATTTGAAAAATCAGAAGCGGTCTTTCATCTATCCTAATATCGTATAAGCAATCAGGCTCGCCTTTTAGTATCTGTTTATAGTCGCGTTTATGACGAATATATTCGTAGATTAAAGAAGCTTTTGATCTCCTTTTTTATTTTACGCTGCGATATTTAATGGCTCTAAAATGACGAAATTCGGAACGTTGTTTGTAACAGGTGTTTGTCAAGTTGTGAAATAATTATTTCGGGAAAGTCCAGATTCTGGTACCGAGAATTCTCCAAACTCTGTGTATACACGATGGGAGCGAATTTTCGCCGAAATATATCGTGCCTCGAGGCGGAGTGGGCATAAAGAGCGAGATGTACCTGAAGTCAGGTAAATATACCTGCGGTTAATTAACCTTCCGTCGAGTAGTTACCTCTGCCACTGCGGTACCTTTTTACCTTTTACGCGCTTTTACCGCGTCGTGTGTAGCGTGTGGCCAAAGTTTGAGCCCGTCGAAACGGTGATAACCGTAGGCCGAGGCCGAGGCCGGGGCAGGGAAAAGTTTAAACCTACTTGTTTACACAACTTACGGCTTAAAATTATGTTTGATCTTAAGTTTTTAGACAAATATTTTTCAGCCTCAAACACTCGTGATAAGTTTCCTCCTTCCTATCCGAGCACCCCGGCGGTTGTACCGCACGCCTAGGCCACCGCTCGCGTGTTTTGCAACTCTACCGGCTCGGCTGTTTACCGGCAGTACACAAAAAACATTATACCGTAATGTACGATTTAATGCCATACCCTATGAACCAAACCCGTGTTCAAACATGTACGGATGCGTACAAACACAATGTAAACGTTAAAATATCGTTTTCTACCACACGGGCGTGGGGCACTCGGAATATCTACGTGATTTGAAATAATATCGATTCCCGGGGTCTCATTATCTTGCCATAAAACCAGAACCCCGGTACGACATCGACGAGAGAGTCTATGCCGTTGTTGCGAGCTATTACACGGCTAATTTTAAGTTGTTGGTAACGATAATTGAAGAAGACGATGCGGAAACCACGAGCTCAACGTTCGCAAAACTGAATAGATCAGAATCTAGTTTTTAGAGTTTCTCCGCGTAGGACAGACGCTGTAAATCATACGCCATGAGCCGTGAGGCGGAGACTCGGTCTGGTATGTATGAGAGTATATCTCAGATCTAGGATCTACGAGATGTATTCACTTCGGCAGTCCCACTGTACCCACTGTCCCCAGTCAGTTATGTGAACACGGGCGGCGGCGGGCAGTGGCACATAACCTATCGCACGATCTTGACAGAGTATTATTCGCAAGGCCATATTTTGACCCGAGATATGACGCGATAGCGGAACAGCCTACCTCTTCGGCTGGGGGTTTCCCCTAATGGCCACGCACTCATGACAATTGTATCGAGAGACAATGAGGAGGTTCGCGCAGCAGGTTCATTCGGAGACACATAAACCCTACTCTGTTTTAAAAACGGGTGGAACGGATGACATTTTTTATCTCTCTCTCTCTCTCTCTCTCTCTTCTTTCGTCTCTTGTCCGCGGAGTGGAGATAGAGTTATGCGACGTTACTTGATCATCTTGGATAACGTACCTGTCGCATAGTCGTCGTCGTGAAATTAAGAAGAATTTCTTCATCTTCTTCTTCGTCTCATTCTTCTTCGTTCTTATAACTATTTATAATATATCCTGCCGCATAGTCCGACGTTCGTTGCGACCCGGGATTCCTGGAAGTCTACTCAAAACGCGCTCAAGATTTACAACGTCGTGGCGGACTGCACACCCGAGCCCTTCGTGCACCGCGTGAACGAAAGAAACTACCGCAATTACCTTGATTCTTGGGATCCGAAGTAGCTGATGAGAGGATATAAAAAACATATGATAACACCAGAGAACGAAGGAAGGGTAGGAAGTGGAAGTGGAAGTGAAAGGACATGTTGAACAAACGCATTACCTCCAGAGGTATGAGGTATTACCAATTCCGTGTGACGAAAACAGAGTACGTGGAGGATCAGAATTTCCTACTTGTCAATCAATAGGAAGAAACAAGAATGAGGATCGGTCAAGCGCGTGCAGTGTATCAATTAACAGAGAATTCTTTATAATTTATGTATCTTTACCTGGCCATAAACCGTTCGACTGACACGGTTGTTCAAATAAACCTGTGTAAATTATTTAGATGACAGAGAAGAAAGGCTTCGAATGCGCTTCGGTTTCTTTTCTTTTCTTTTCGCTTCTTCTTTATCACTTTTATTTATTCATAAAGACTGGTATATCCGAGTATATAACCTCTGCTATAACATAACGATACGGATTATGTATGGATACCGTTGGAATTCCATCAGACAAAGAATCATTTCTTCAAGGATTATAGTTTCTGTTTATATATACCTTTTTTTCTGAATATTCAATTTTCTTCATTTCTGGACGAATAAAAGCGCGACAAACGGATACAAATGGCGAACAACAACAATATAACCGGATGTTTGCGGGGACTCGGAGAAGAGGTGGAACTGGGACACCCCGTATACGTATAAATATATACATTTGTATCTGTCGTCGCGAGAGAGGCATATAGCCACATCGATATGCCCACCCGTATGAACCTATAGACGACGCATGCCTGTCCATGTGTCAAATCACGTTACAATATCTGACAAGTTTTCTTGAAATCGGGACCAGATACCGGTAATATTATACTATAGAGAGCATAACAGAGGAAAACACACAAAGAGATACTAAAGTCTGCAGCGAGAGTATAAAGGCACATTCGTAGGTATCGCAGACGTAGTAAATATTCACTAATTTATTTATTTACTCGGGCAATTAAACTCCCATTCTTTGATCATCAAAATATTATCACTCGCCTTGTTAGCAGCTGTAAAATACTATCCGACGAACGACGAGACGGATTATGGTTTGTTCACTTTGTTCACTTTGTTCACTTTGTTCCTGGTAAATTAATTATACAACCAGTCTCTTCTCTATTCCGTGTGAACGTTTAAATATTAAACTTAAACTCGTTAAATGTTTGTTTGAACTTGGCGCCCAACGGATGAGTGGACCTGTCCGTATATGTTGATTTGTGCCTGTGCGGCATGGTGCTGTGCTTCGTAGATATACGGTTGATGTAAGCTGATGCAAGAGAAATTTATAGATACACCGCTACTCTGTTGGTTATGTATGAATTTCGTCGAATCGCTATTAGGTATAAGTCTCCTCGATTATAATGGTAGTTTTAAGCTCCCAGTGAATTATAATCATGTTATACGGCAACTGTCTGTCTCAGTTGTTAAACTATTAGCATCTCATATTATATAGTCGAAGAATTTCTTCCACCTAATCCCCTTGATTTGATTTGAGAAAATGAAAAAAAGAAAGAAGAAGAAAATTGAACGTAAAAACTTTGAGACCCGAAATTCCAGGCTCATTAAATCTGCACGACGTTTGCCATATAAGTTTGGCTAATCGGCCATACGCGCGTGATGGTCGTATATGTAAATAATATACTGATCTGGTAGTAACGTCAGCTAACAGGGGGTTCGAAGCATGAAAGAAGAAGGAACAAAAAGACGTAGAAGACAATAAAACCGAGAGACCGGAGAGAGACAGAGTGGGGAAACAGAGAAACAAATTAGCTTTGAAAAATAACCGCTGCTAGCTAAGCCACATGTCAGAATGTCAATCCAACAGGCAGCATCTTGCGACAAAGTGAAAGCGCCAAAGTATGCGTAGCATCTTAAAATCTCTTGTCACAAATTTGACCTCTGAACGGTTGATCATCATCGACTTTCTGTACAAGTAGTCGATCTACGTGAATGTGTATCCAATACTGTATATTTAACGGTCGAATATTAAAAGTAAAATTATTGTACAGATGTCGAATAAAGAAGTGGAGAGTTTTTTTTACAATTAGCGATTTTGGCAAGGCGCCGTCCGTTCCACGGACCCATCGTGCTGATCATATTGCTTTTAAAATCAAGGTTCTCGCACACACAGGAGGAAACTTGAGCCAACCACTCCTGCAGACGGTGAATGAGCTTTTATTAATTCCACTCGAAAGTATCCGTGCCTCGTATAAATCCGTGTGGGTATCACACAGGCTGCAGATCTCACGAGTAATGGTGTGTACCTACGGTCGTCTTCGCATATTTGAGGGCGTGGAGGGAGAAGAAACGAGGACCGAGGTGGAATCGGTGGGTTCCTTCGTAACGAAAATAAAATGGAAAAAAAAATTGGAGAGGTCGTAAATTTCTGACAATCAAAAAGGGTCCCGCGCGAGCGCGAGCAACAATGTCCAGGATGTATGCCTTAGGTAACATAACCCCGAAGCCTCGTGGTTATGGCTAGTTATGGGCGTTCTTAAAGGAGATTCACTTGTGGGTATACACATATAACTATACACTAGCGTGCATCGCGTACATACATTAGATATATAACCTACCTATACAAAGTACCTGCCTGTCTACCTACCTTATACCTACCCATATCCAGAGAAAGAGAGACTCGCGCGCGACATTTCGTGCTCCTTACGCGCACTACGCTGCATAAGAGACCCGCGAAGGAGAAACGAATAGAGAACAATACCCCGAAGTATAAGAAGAAGAGGACGAAAAAATAGGAGGAGAAAGAAAGAAAAGAGACCGGAAAGTTACGCCCACTTCCCGAAAAATTCTTCTCCTTAGCCGCCGGTTGTCCACTCTAGATAAAAAAAAAAAAAAAAGAATGAGGAAAAACAGAAGCGAAAAAGCTTTGTGAATAAAAGAAGTGTGACACGCCCGGAACAACTAGACAACTCTTGTTCTCTTACCTTCCTCGGGCTCGGGATCAAAAAGTGGAGGACCCGAGGGGTGACACGGCACGTAGGTTCTTATGCAACGAGGGACGTTGTGCTCTGCAGCATTGGCGAGGAAAGGAGTGATCTCCACCTCTTCCCACGAAATCTGAGCCGTGGCCCCCGTCCATCCTATGCCAGGTTCAGGATCCAAGGATTTAAAGTTGAGACGCTCCTTCGATAACCTAGCTCAACCCGCCCCTCTTAACCTAACCTAATCGATTCTGCACTTATAGCCTTTCACCACGCCTCGAAAATCGGAGCGAGAGGGTACCCATAGACGAAGAGAAGCGGTGATTTTCTTTGCTGGCAAATTCTATCGCGCCAATTCCAGAGTTTCTCAGAGGCAGATGTGGATGCAGTTCGGATATCAAATATTTGACTTTCCTGAGAAATGGGGAGAGCACTGAGGGTATACTATATCTGGTCCACCTCACCACGAAATTCAAACATAGAGAAGCCTGGTGAATACCAGAAGAGGCAAAGAACTAAGAGAGGAATCTCTTTTGAATCTTGAGGTTTGCAACCTCGACCTGCATGCCGAGGAGTCTTGCGCTCCTCTTTCTCAACCTACCGCTAACTCCTTCTATAACCGGGGAAAGACGATGAGGGCAGGAATCAAACGCAAACACGGATATCTCCGAAGATCCTTTACAAACATCCCCCACCCATACCATACATATGTCGAAGGTATAGCGTGGTCGGCCTGCTTCTGAGGACGATGCAGTGGTACGTACAGGGCTTTGAATTGCGAACATAACGACGCGAGCTACCCGAGCCAAGCCAAGCCAAGCCAAGCCACCAGCCGCTGCGAGGTTGGTGCTTCTATTCAACGAAATTTTACGCCAACGGTTTTATATGCCTTGCTGCTGCGATCGTCTCTGAATTTAAAACAACCAGAAGAAAGAAAATGTATAAATATCAATAAATATATGAAAAAATAAAAATATACGGACAAACAATCGACTGTCGCACGAGCTTGTCATAAAGTTTAACGATCAACGTTCCTCTCCGAGGGCATCGATCAAACGGGCTTTTCATCGTTATCTCTTTCGTATTTTTTTTTCTCACTCTCTTTTTCTTTTGCCTGGTATTACAGTAGTGCGGGAGTTCTTGAATTTCTCTCATCTTCAGTACTGCTTCAACTTACTTGTCCCTTTTTTTTATTCTCTTTTGTTTGTTTGCGTACCATCATGTCTTTTGACATGCTATAAGGAGTTTTTACTCCTTCGGAAGCTCTACTCTGCACTTTGTTCACTGAGGTATCTTGTTCTCGCGATCTTTTAATCTTTGAAGAAAATTTATATCTCTTCTCTTCATTCAATGGTCACCGGTAAAGGACCCTTTACAGGAATCCCTTGAATAGGCACGAAGTCGTACCGATAGCAACTGTTTCGGCACGGTAGCTGGTATCGGAACAAAAGGGTTTCCTAATTATCCCCGGATCACAGAGTCTGAGAAGAAACACTAAGGTGCGATTTTATCGTGCAATAAACCCCACGCTGCTGGGGGGTTGGGCAAATTCAATTTGGCCAAGGCGCCGCGAGACCGTGCTGCAACCACTCCATGCACATACCTACTCCACAGTATCCGTAACTACACACCTACAAAATTGTATAGCTGTGTGTATAAGGAGTGTCTTATCGATCGGTGACACGTACCAGCTGCACGTAAAACTGGAGGAAACTATTCGGCGAACTCTAGCAGACCCGTAATTGCAATTAATTAACTAATTTCGTCGACTATTGTCTCGTTACTGAAACGTAAATAGCTGCCATGCCAACCTGTCAATTAATACGAAGAGCTGATACAAACGGTGGTATAACTATACGGTAATAATCTTGTTACAAAAACCAGTATGCCTATGATGATACTGGTATTAATTAACGACGGGAGGTTTATTGCCTCCAATCACACACTCTCTAAATTTGAATCAGTGAAAATTTCACTAATTGAATCAGTGACTTTGTATTTCACTGCAGAAACAGTGACTTGAACCCTTTTTCACTGGAGTATCAGTGAAGTCCATTTCAGCAGTGATTTGACCACTGCTAAACCAGTGCATAACTTCACTGTTTCGTCAGTGATTTTTGTGACGAACGCTAGGGGCGCCGCGTATGCCGAGTCTCTAACCGCCATAGAGCTGCCTACTAACCGCCAAATCGTTCGCGTTCATATGTTGCGTGCTCATTTGAGCGTCGGTTCAACCACGTGAACTGTTCAGTAAAAATCATAACGTAAGTACACATGCGGATTTATAAAATTCTTCACAATTTGGCTTGTTAGTTGCAAATAATCAATGAATTGTGTGAATATTGCTGTTCACTGTCTTACATTGAATTCCTCATACTTTTGGTAGGTTAGGTTTTCGTACTGCGTCCAGTCTTGGCTCGTTCCGACGAGATGGGAAACGGAGAAGTTTCATCTGCGTTTGGAGTCTGTTTTTTCTTTACTTGCAATAAATACTCGCGAAACAAAAATGTGTCGAATATACCGTATTGTCTTTCCGTTTCGAGAATATCTTCAACCGGATCAAATATATATAAGAACCAATAATTTTCGCTGATTCAATCAGTGAAAATTTCACTATTTGAATCAGTGATTCAAATTCACTGGATAAATTAGTGACTTTTCACTGATTTCCAGTGGTATACTTATTATAACTGGAGGCATCAGTGACTATTCGCTGATGATCAGTGACTATTCACTGATTCAAATTTAGAGAGCATCGACTCTGATTCAAACCGTTTCTTATTCCCCCGAATATTATCCCCTTGTGTGTAACGGAGTGTGGAATTATCGGGCACAATTAAAGTGTGCCGAAGACAGCTATCCAGCCGTAGAAATCCTGATATCTGATGCTTTTCACGTCAACGAGGAACCCCTGCGTGCCTCACCTTTGTGGGTTATATGCCTTGCCTATATATACAGGGTGAAATAGCGCCTGGGAGAATTGTGCAATCGTCCATTAGCACACGGACGTGTTTGCCCGAATTTTACGCCATTTAGATATTGTACGATGAGAACGAGAATAACTCGCTTTGTCAGCTCGCCCCGTTATATTATTTCTTTGTCGGCGTTTCTCCCGCCGTCGGGGTTCCCCACGTCAAAATTCCTGCCTTACCTTACCCAGTCAACCGGGGACGCGATCTTTGCGAGAAAAACTTTTAGGCGTCTTTTTAAATAAATTTTCTCAATCAAATGTTATCCTATAACATGAGATTTTTTGTTTGAACTGAGGGCTCGTGTGATTTCAATAAATGATATTTTCTGGGTCTCGTTTTTCTGCTGCATCCGCTGCAGCGCTGAGAGCACAAATGTATTTGTATACACGGAGTTACGGTGTGCAGAACGCTAAATAGCTACCGATCGTCTTTTGTCATTGTTAGACACCTGGCGAACCCCGACTCGTATAATGGAAAGGTTGCCAAGCGAGCCTCGGGGTTTAGAATGGAAGCGGAACTAACCTTGCGAATGACTGGAGGGATTTTACCCTCTGGTCAATTTGTCGAAGGAACTATAAATCCGGGTCTAGAATTATAGCCTACGGTTAACACTCTGCACCGAGGTGAAGCGAAACGATTCTATAGTCGGGGGAGAGAAATGAGAAAGAAAATAAGAGAAGATATAAAGAAAGAAAGAAAAAAAAGAGAGAAATGACAGTAGAGACAAATGCAAAGCGAGGAATGATTAATAGTCAAGACGTAAGATTCTTCTTACTTAAATAGAATCTTATCCTGTGGCTCATTTTTCTTTCTCCTATCGCCTTCTCTCTCTATCCTACTTGTGTTCTATACATATATTCATGAAAGTAGGTTAAGTCGTGTGGCGATACATCCCCTATAACAGAAGCAATTTAAAAAGTCAATTAACGCTGCTTCCTAACTAGAGTATGTACAAGCTCTCATTTGGGATTACAGGTAAGTCGATATGTAAAGGCTAAATAGTTCGTTGGAAAACACACATGCGATCATTGATATATTTTAGAGTCTCGTCATCGCCTAAGAACTTGACTACTCTCTAAATTTGAATCAGTGAAAATTTCACTAATTGAATCAGTGACTTGGTATTTCACTGCAGAAACAGTGACTTGAACCCTTTTTCACTGGAGTATCAGTGAAGTCCATTTCAGCAGTGAGTTTACCACTGCTAAACCAGTGCGTAAATTCACTGTTTCGTCAGTGATTTTCGTGACGAACGCTAGGGGCGCCGCGTACGCCGAGCCTCTAACCGCCATGGAGCTGCCTACTAACCGCCAAATCGTTCGCGTTCATATGTTGCGTGCTGATTTGGGCGTCGGTTCAACCACGTGAACTGTTCAGTAAAAATCATAACGTAAGTACACATGCGGATTTATAAAATTCTTCACAATTTGGCTTGTTAGTTGCAAATAATCAATGAATTGTGCGAATATTGCTGTTCACTGTCTTACATTGAATTCCTCATACTTTTGGTAGGTTAGGTTTTCTCACTGCGTCCAGTCTTGGCTCGCTCCGACGAGATGGGAAACGGAGAAGTTTCATCTGCGTTAGGAGTCTGTTTTCTTTTACTTGCAATAAAGACTCGCGAAACAAAAATGTGTCGAATATACCATATTGTCTTTCCGTTTCGAGAATATCTTCAACCGGATTAAATATATATAAGAACCAATAATTTTGGCTGATTCAATCAGTGAAAATTTCACTATTTGAATCAGTGATTCAAATTCACTGGATAAATTAGTGAGTTTTCACTGATTTCCGGTAGCGGTATACTTATAACTGGGGGCATCAGTGACTATTCACTGATTCAAATTTAGAGAGTATGTTTCAAGTAGTAGCTGCGTATTAAGGCGCGGTAATAATCATGATAGTGAAATCGCCACTTGTGTAAAATTTCTAAAGACTCTCGGCGAAGATCGAAGAAACCCGCGGAGAGATATTCGTGAATATCGTTTAGGCGGAATGAATAATATCCACTCGTACGTATACCTAGATATACCCATAATCACTCTGTACCCGGTTACGGAAGCAACTCCCGACGATTAAGAAGTCACAAACGCCTAAAGGGCCATACTGCCTACTAGCCGCAACGCCGTTGTACGGTTCAGGAATATATTTTTATATTCGTCGGCTACATTAGCCTTTGTAGATAGGGCTAAGTGCTCGTCGATAATCTCAGAGCGAGTGCCGGGCGACGTGGGCCCGGCGTCATCCCGACTCTGGGTCCAGGTCCAGATCCAGGTCCAACGAGAAAAGGCCTGCCGCATCAAAGACGATTCGATCGGACGGACCGAGAATAAAGGCGTCTGCTAAGGCGCCAGTTTACTTATGCTTCGCTATATGAGGAACATTTTTACCCGTTCAAATTGGAATCGCATGTCTATTTCTTGATTGGGTATAAAAATATCCTACCACGTGATGGTGGTGAGTTGCGGAAGTTAAATTAACTTCCTGACATCCGTATAAAAAACGGTAAAAGCGAGACTTGTTGTAAAAACAAACGAATTGGGGGTTGTCACAGTTTGTTTGTTTTTAGTGAAGTTTGGGGCAACGATTAAAAAAAAAAGAAGAAGAGGGAGAGAGAGAGAGAGATAACGAACTCTCGCCAACGTCATGCTATTTACCACAACGAGAAAACTCCCAAATGGCAACAAACTTTGTATATATGCCCCTAGCGTACAGGCGCCGGTGATAAAAATATTAAAAGGGAAAGGGAGTTTTGCTCCGGCAGTGCCCTCGTAAAAATGCTATAGTTTATTTTCCCTTACATCTGGATTCCTACGCTGGTCCGCTGAAATGTTCTAGTCTCCAACCACATGAGAGTATCTTTCTATCTCTCTCTGACCGATCGTTAAATACAGGGGTGTAACTAACCTGACATAACTTAACGAAACTTATCGTTATTCTTTTGTTGGGTATAGGTAGTCTGGATGGCTTCTAGCCTACGGCTCATTAGTAGAAGGTTGGAAATTTTCTAGAGATCGGTTTCGACCCGTACGTCCCAAAGCGTTAAAGTGACAGAATAGTCGTCTGGTGACGTTCGCTCCGTGATGTCGTCTGACTAATTAAGTCACATGTAACCACTGGACGATATTATATTATTTTCTTTTTACTTTTATTCATTTATAACCTATACGCTTCGACGATGCGACGAGTGACTGAATATGCATGTATATAAGAGAAAAAGGTAGCGTTAGATTTTGTTCTTTTTTTTTTTTTAATTGCTGGAAAATGAACATCGCCCAGCGATCCTTTCCTAATTAACGCTCCTAGTCGGTCGTTCTTCTTTCGTATATCAGGCGGTTGGTTTCTCTTGGACAAAGTAATACTATATATCCGTTGAATCGATGGAACGGAATGTTTCAATCGTAACAAAATTAATGACAAATCGATCCTCTTAAAATTCCTCCGGCTTAACCAACCCCCCGCTTGTACGGAATTAACGAAAACTAACCGCTGCAGTAGGCAGTAGAGGAAGGTTTCCAGGAATGTAAATACGGTGGTCTTGTCTGTCCCAAAGCACTTTCATAATGAATTCACATAGAGACAATTTACCTATACACGAAAGCCCACTTTGGAAAATTTTCAAATATTTTCAATACGCTAAAAAATTTTCGCTACTTCTAAGATCGCTATCGCCGTTAAGTGGGCTGCGCTGTACCTCTGAGTTCGCCTGTCGCTTTACTCTTGGTCTGTGTTTCTCCGTTGGGTTTGCCCGGCTACGGGGTACGGGGGACGGGTTGTCCTCGCGATGGAATTGCAAAACATGGACCCAGTCCCTCCCTTTTCCCTTTTTTCCCCCTATACTCCGCTGATTCCCTCTTCCCTCTTTCCTCTTCTCTCTTCTCTCTTCTCTACGGTCGCCAAACGAAAGCCGACTGACTGGTGGAGCCAGCGGTGATCGAGGAACAAATTTCTTTAATCAATTATATCTCCGGAGATTTTAATTGTCTCTGAAGAATATCTCTCCGCGTGCAACAGTTTTGAAAGGCGATCCTTTTCTTCATCTCCCCGTTGCGTATCGGATGTTTCTTTTCTCCGAGCATGGAGCGTAAAAGTATCATAAGCCCGCCTTTTTCTTTTCGTTTTAAAGGATTATTACAGTGGATAGTAGAGATGAGATCGAGGACGTTGGGCTAGAGTGAATAAAAATCCGACCGTATGATATTCGATCGATTCCGACTGCGTACCGGATTAATATATTATGCACGTGAATGGTTCAGAGTACTCCGGGTCTCGTTTTTTTTTTGGTTTTACAGTTAATCACTTCATTTCCGAATCATGTTTTATTCACCGTCACGGTTATCAGTGATTACATCAATGCAGAAGGATGAATCAATTCGTACCACAATCAAACGAATAAACTGTTTTACAAATTTCATAAATGTAACAAATAAAGAGTACGAGATGTAGCCAAGGATTACTGCAGCATGGTCACATCTCGCCATCTGAGCGATACGACTTTTCTGTATAAAAGAGAGATAAAGATAGAGAGAGAAAAGAAGAAAAAAAAAGAACAAACGCCGAGGTGCAACGCCGTGTGTGAAACTTGTACGAAGCTAAGAGAAGCGAGAAGGGCGTTAGTAACCGCGTCGGTATGCGGTCCCTACATCTCCGCACACATTTCTATATGAGAGCCACTGCTCAGTCGGGAGCAGTCTGATCGTGTCTTTTTTTTTTTGTCTTATTCTTATTTTGTTTTTGTTTTGTTTTTGTCCGCCTTCATCTTTTTTCAACTCTTCTCTTCTCCCTCCCCCACTACACCGACGAGCCTTCGTCCTCTCGGTAATTCCCTCTCTCTCTCTCTCTCTCTCTCTCTTTCGGTCGCCCCGCCGCTCGTAATTGGCGTGACATGCTCCACGCTGGCTTCGCGGACGCTGAGACCGGCCAGCCAGCCAGAGAGCCAAAGGCAAACGCTGGCTGAGGCGATCGCTCCGTGGTGCCCTTAGGTATTATATGACCCAACACTAACACACGGGTACAGTACGGTTGGTATGTGTTTGTGCCGGGGTGAGCGCGATTTGCGATAATTACGTCATCGATCTTCATTTGTTTTCGCGAGGAAATATCGACGCGATATCTCATCCGACACGAATTGCGCCTCATCAGTCGGTTCGGTATTATTTAACGCCGCACTGTGTACTCTCTCGATGCCACCGCGCAGTGCTCTCTGCTGTTAATATGGTACCGTGATGACGATTAGTAGGGTCAGAGGAGGAGGGGGGTAGTACGGCTGGTATTAAACCTATATCGACTAAGCTATGCATGGGGGAGTCGCACGCGGGCACGTGCATAGTGGCATAGATATCGTTGAGGGGTCAAACGACATCACGCGAGGAGGAATCCTTTATCAATTAATCTATCGATCCCACGATTCGTTTAAAGAGCCATACGGGATGGAAATTAACAGCCATCGACCTTTGGTCAATGATGCGATTATAGTTCTTTTATCACTGGCACTTATTAACGCAACATTTGTCACATAATGTTACGTGTCGTTAGAGTTGTACGTAAATTTAATTTCGCTTGCATCATCGGCGCAGGGTTGATTGTTATTCGTTATTGTTTGGAACGGGAATGTAACAATGAAAGTAACTTTATATAGTGCGAAGTTTGTTCAATTTCATACGTTTTCGAAACTTTGTGCTATTGTTTTCGCAATTATCTCCCTAGCGTTGCGGCCCGCTCACAGCAGCGTGCGAGGGTGTATTTACTATGCTTTTTCGTTCAAACTCTTTTCTTTTTTTCTTTATACAAACGATAAAGATGAGTTTAAAACCACGTTCGCGGCTGGTCTTTTGCCTCGGATATTTTACTCCTCGGTTCTTCGTTCAGACGTTTAAAATTTCTCCATAAAAGTTAAAAGCGAGCATCTTACAACGAGTATAACTATTACTCTGCAATATCGACACTTACAATAGCGGTAATAAAAACTTACCGACAAAAATTGTAGTGATTATACTCGCGCGGTTAAATGTGTCATCGATTTTTTTTTTACTTCGTTCGAACTCTGTTTCATAGACGTTCATTATAGGATCGACTTTATCTTTGTATTAACAAAACGAAGGGCGGGGAAAGAGAAAGAGGAAGAAATACCTACCGCCGGGGTCTTATCGCCACGCGATTCAAACTGGGTTCCCGGAATATATCTCCGGTCAAATAGAGAGAGAGAGAGAGAGAGAGAAAGAGAAGGGCGGGATCAACGCGGTTCGGAATCACTGCGAGTGGAGTGTAATTAGAAGGGTGGAGATGTAGTAGCCAGTTTCGGTATAAGACACGCTACTCCCGTAAAACTTTACCGAGGACTTTTTTTTTACCGCCCTTTTACTCCCCGCGTTGGTCCATTCCTTAGATTATCTTCTTATGCTTCATTTCCGTCCGTGAGCTCCGTCACCGTTGATGGCTCTTCTCGTCCGTCCGCTACTCTCTCGACTTTGTCTATTCTTTATTTTATTCTATTTCTTCTTATTTTTCGTCCGCTCTTTTTACCAGATCTCCCGTTTCTCTTTCTCACTCTCGATCCCTTCCAACCTTATCCTCCGGCGTTTAGCCAGGTTGATTCTGAGGCACAGGCACCTGCTGCCGTTCCTGGTTCTTGCTGCCGACGCTCAGCATCGCGTCGCCGTTCCCTCGCGATGTGCCATCAGGCCACGAACGAATCGTTCCATCGCCGATCCTTAGACCCGACATTCGTTTATATTTAGGTTTCCCTCGTTCAGAAAATAATCTCTTAATGGATTCTTAATGACTTGCCTGTGCAGTGGTCGCGAAGGATGTTCGGAGTGCATATGACGCGATGAATTCCCATTCTTTTTCTTCTTTTTTTTCCCAACAGTACTAACAGCTGATATAATCTCTTGAATTTTAGACATTTCTCATTACGATTCCATTTCTTCGTCAGCTTGGTTCACACAGTCGTAAGTCATCATTTGGAGGCAGTTTTTTTTTTTTTTTATTCTTCTAGCTTCGATTTCGAAGAAATATATCAGAGAAATGTCGGAAAATAGCAGAGTTCGGAGGTATTTAGAACATGATTAGATACTGTAAGAATTTCAAGTTTTTAGTGTTAATTTTAATTCGAGATTTACTCTCTAAATTTGAATCAGTGAAAATTTCACTAATTGAATCAGTGACTTGGTATTTCACTGCAGAAACAGTGACTTGAACCCTTTTTCACTGGAGTATCAGTGAAGTCCATTTCAGCAGTGATTTTACCACTGCTAAACCAGTGCATAACTTCACTGTTTCGTCAGTGACTTTTGTGACGAACGCTAGGGGCGCCGCGTACGCCGAGTCTCTAACCGCCATGGAGCTGCCTACTAACCGCCAAATCGTTCGCGTTCATATGTTGCGTGCTGATTTGGGCGTCGGTTCAACCACGTGAACTGTTCAGTAAAAATCATAACGTAAGTACACATGCGGATTTATAAAATTCTTCACAATTTGGCTTGTTAGTTGCAAATAATCAATGAATTGTGCGAATATTGCTGTTCACTGTCTTACATTGAATTCCTTATACTTTTGGTAGGTTAGGTTTTCTCACTGCGTCCAGTCTTGGCTCGCTCCGACGAGATGGGAAACGGAGAAGTTTCATCTGCGTTAGGAGTCTGTTTTTTCTTTACTTGCAATAAAGACTCGCGAAACAAAAATGTGTCGAATATACCATATTGTCTTTCCGTTTCGAGAATATCTTCAACCGGATCAAATATATATAAGAACCAATAATTTTCGCTGGTTCGATCAGTGAAAATTTCACTATTTGAATCAGTGATTCAAATTCACTGGATAAATTAGTGACTTTTCACTGATTTCCAGTGGTATACTTATAACTGGAGGCATCCGTGACTATTCGCTGATGATCCGCGACTATTCACTGATTCAAATTTAGAGAGTAGATGGACTGTGCCAGGATCGATTACAGAAAAAATGAACGTGTTCAGAATTTTGATTATATTTGGTAAAATCTCTTGACGAATTTCACCTTTACTTTGGACACAATAAGTTCTCGAAAAGTTCAGAAAAATGATGGAGTGTAAGTGTGGCTTTGTACACTGATTCAATGAAAGCGGAGTAACTTCTACAATTTTTCAAACTCCCCAATCGTTCTTAAGCCCCATAAATTCTTGAGAGATTCGGCTACTTGAATATGAAAAAAAAGAAATTGATAACTGCATGCTCCCCCAATACTTACATCCTGGGAGTGGGAAGGTCGGTGTTTCAACCCCCCCAGAGGCATATGGTTGGTCCCAAGACGAAATTTGACCCGTTGTTCCCCGTTACCAAAATTATTGTATGTACTGCGTTATGGAGTAGCAAGTTCCCGATTCCCACAGGAACCGGGGTTCGGCGTTGCTTCGCGTCCCTAAATTATACCCGGCTGAGTGAAGCTACTCTGTGCTGGTGGTGCTCTGGGTCCCCGTCCCAGAGGAAGCGATGGCAGCATGGGGTTTCCGTCGGTGTACCTACTCCAGACCCCTAGTGTAATTCTAACGACCGGACCGTACGGGGGAGACCTCTGACTCTCGAGCTATACCAGTAACGGTTAATTAGTTATTTACCAGCAGGACGCGAGCTAACAGATTCGAGCACCTGACCGATGCGTCTGAAAATTTAACCATCTAAAAACAAAGATATATGGAACCGGGTGTTTTCCAAATATAGAAGAAAAAAACGTGACGGATATGTCGAACCGCCCCATAACCAGAGCCAGGGAAGCTGCAGCGACGGGGTCTCCGGGGAGAGATAAAATTGAACAAATACCATATGGCCCTGAAGAAGAAGAAGAAGAAGAAGCTGAATTGGTGGATGGCTGGCCCGGAGGAAGGGAAAAAAACAACGCCTAGTTTTACCCCCCTGATATACACGTCCGACGGTCCTAAATTTCTTTATACTCCGACAGAGAGTCAGCCATGCGCGTGTATCTACGAGTTTTTCGATAAATATTATTTAGCCCAAGCTTAAACGTACAGGGGGAAACGTACGTTATGAGGATCTACGAAGAAGAGAAGGAAAAAAAAGAAGAAGTAACTCAAAAGTTACGATTATGTTGAAAATATCTCACCGTCTGCAAGACTGAACTTTAAATTTATCAACTAAACGCGGTATTTCACCGTTATTCACCCTCTAATCGTGGTGAAAGTTCACACCGCTTTGAGATATTAGAAGATCTAAATTATTACTGGTAATAACCTAGATCCACGGCAACGATATAGGCCCAAAAATATTCTGTATACAGAAAACTACAAAAAAAAAAAAAAATACCATGGTCTAGTCGTATAGTATAGTTACGCTGACATACTAATGGCTAAACTTTTTGGACACTTTGCTCGATATCTCTTCTCTCTGGAGATAAAAAAAAAAAAAAACCTAAGGACGAGGGGAAGGAAAAAAAAGGACAAAATTACGGATCGTCATCTTTATCTTAATCGCGTCCCTCTCGACTCTCCTGCCTACCGGACAGTTAGTCCAACGGCCGTTGGTCACCTTGTGACGCCCGGCGGGGATCCCTGGTGGCGAAACCCCACGGTCGTTTAAGATAACCGAGGAAACAAACACGAGGGATTCGAATTGTGAGTGTGAGTGGCCTACTCGACTTCTGAAGCAGGGCGTAGGTAGTGAGGGAAGTGTGGCCACTGTCGTCGAGTCTTAAACGAGTTCCGCGAACCACCCCCGATGAACGAACGGTCCATGGACTCTCGAGATGCTCGGATGTACATTTGAGAAGACGGAGAACACCGCGGGACGCGTCACGTGTTCAGAGAGTAGGAAACGGGCATGGCGGACATCTGGAACGACGTAAGGTTCGTGACTTGGTGCCCACCTGTCACCCCGATCGACTCTCCTCTCCTTCGTACCCGGAAAAACGGCGTGCCTTCAAAACCAGACCTGCAGCCGTTGCATGGAGCTCTCTATACGCGAAACAAAAGACTCTCATGGTTCGGGATAATGTGACCACCGTCTTCTGATGACGCCGCTGCATAGGCCAGATGACGCTTATTATCATGCCTTATAACCTGATGCATCCATGGATGTTATTTATATTTACGGACTCCTATTTTTTTTCCCACTTTTTCACCCTCGAGAACGGGGACGGGAATCATATCTCTTGACCTTTCGATGCTCGTTGGTAAATCAAGCTTTCATTCAGAGAAGTTGTCATCCTTTCCTTGGCTCTAATACATAAATACTAGCTTTGACCTTTAATTTGTACACATATTTCTTTACAGTTTTTTCTATTTTAAAATCAATCTCGTGGTTAAAGAGCGTCGCAACGACACTCCCGCGTTGAAAAGGGTGTTAATTTTGACAGGGATATACATCCTGGGTATATAAGGAGGGCGTGGTGTTTGAGACCCTTTTTTGGACTAGAGTCGTCATAAACTAGAAATCTGTCCACCTTCGTTTAAAAAAATTTGTTCCATATACTCGTAGCCTCTCCTAGTATCCGATTTATGACCTGGTTTTATCTACTTTCACAGTATTTTTTCAAGTATCTAAAGATCTTTCCGATAAGTTTTACTTCAATTCCAGCATCGTTAAAGTCAATTCGTTGGTTACAATCGCGCGTAGGACGTGTCAGGTTATGAAGTGTGCGGTTAATTCGCAGAGTTACGTGACCACGTCGTCGCGGTATTACACCTTGGGCATATTTCAATTTTCGAAATCGATAAATTTCTCTGTATTATACGCCACGGCGATATTGAAAAACGGCCAATTAAACCGCTTGCTGTAAGTTTAAATAAGCGGACCCGTCGCGTCGTCGACACCGGCTGCTCATGCTCACTCGCTCACTTGCTTACTTACTTACCTTAGCTGCAAGGTCCGCGTCCAAGACTTGGTTGACTTTCACCACGAGGAATGATTATTACGAAACTCTAATCCCCCTCGCTCCCCGTTACAAGCTACTCGCAATGCACTAACACGTATATCGATACGCACGCCGAGCTTCGACTCGCTTAGCTTGATACAAAAACCCCCCGGTACTCTCTAAATTTGAATCAGTCAATAGTCACTGATCATCAGCGAATAGTCACTGATGCCTCCAGTTATAAGTATACCACTGGAAATCAGTGAAAAGTCACTAATTTATCCAGTGAATTTGAATCACTGATTCAAATAGTGAAATTTTCACTGATTGAATCAGCGAAAATTATTGGTTCTTATATATATTTGATCCGGTTGAGAATATTCTCGAAACGGAAAGACAATATGGTATATTCGACACATTTTTGTTTCGCGAGTCTTTATTGCAAGTAAAGAAAAAACAGACTCCTAACGCAGATGAAACTTCTCCGTTTCCTATCTCGTCGGAGCGAGCCAAGACTGGACGCAGTGAGAAAACCTAACCTACCAAAAGTATAAGGAATTCAATGTAAGACAGTGAACAGCAATATTCGCACAATTCATCGATTATTTGCAACAAGCCAAATTGTGAAGAATTTTATAAATCCGCATGTGTACTTACGTTATGATTTTTACTGAACAGTTCACGTGGTTGAACCGACACCCAAATCAGCACGCAACATATGAACGCGAACGATTTGGCGGTTAGTAGGCAGCTCCATGGCGGTTAGAGACTCGGCGTACGCGGCGCCCCTAGCGTTCGTCACAAAAGTCACTGACGAAACAGTGAAGTTATGCAATGGTTTAGCAGTGGTAAAATCACTGCTGAAATGGACTTCACTGATACTCCAGTGAAAAAGGGTTCAAGTCACTGTTTCTGCAGTGAAATACCAAGTCACTGATTCAATTAGTGAAATTTTCACTGATTCAAATTTAGAGAGTATGTCTTCCATCTAGTCTCTAAAGTAGCTGCAGAGGTCCGATCTCGCATTGAGCGGAAATTGGGAAATTAAGCAGATGAAATTATAATAGGAGGCTTAGAGTTGAGAAAAAAAAATCAAAGACAAACAAAAGAAAACTCGAAAAAGGAGAACGACTCATTCTTTTCCGTTCGGAGGGTACCTCGCGGTGTCTTATAACGTAGAGAGAGAGAGAGAGAGAGAGAGAGAGAGAGAGAGAGAGAGAGAGAGTCCGATTTCACCGAAATTGATTGCAAAAAGCGGCTGGAGGGGCACATTATAATTTTAATTACGTGCGGAGGTTTTACAAAAATAAATAAGGAAATAAATAAAACTAAAGGAGACCAAGAGAGGGGCCAACACCCGTCGATTATAACTAACGAGTGAGCGAGTGAACGGGCGAGTGCGAGACGTAGAAAAAATTTCTATTATTCTTCCGTGCGACGCGAACGCTAAACGCGAAAGCTCAACAGAGAAAACGAGAAGCAAAATGCGCTGGGTTGTAGATTAAATTCGAGGCCTCAGACCTCAGACCGTCGGTTTATTCGAAATTCAAAAGGCTATTTTTAAATTCGTACCCAACCGAGCTGCGAGGACATCAGGCCCACCGAGTTTAGTTTCAGCTGCGTTTGTTATAGCATGAACCGTAAGATAAATCCTAAACAAGAGTCGTCGGTTGACGGGTGTCTTAAATTAATCGGAAATAAAATTTGTCACTGGGACACGACGCGAGACACCGAGGATAGGCGGAGCTCGCACGCCTCGAGAACATCTCTTGTATAGTAGGTACTGCTAGGCGGAATAGGCGCCCAAACTCGTAAGAGACGGGAGAACACTAACTCTGACATTCTCAACCACCCGTAAGGGGATACTGTATATGCTTTCCACCCAGTCAGAAATGGTTCCGGGATTCCTCGTATTCCGCTTATGTTCGGTTCACGTTTGGGTTATAACCTCAAAGTGCAGAATTACGTCTATTTTGATACTATCATTGCTCCCTCGACTATCTCAGTATCGTATTTTCAAAAGAAAAGGGGCAAGAATGTAAATTGCGATTGAGAATTGTCGAAATTTGCTATCCGGAGTTTTCCTCGAGTCGCTGATCACGAATCTAATTATGGGTCATATTTTGAAAATTTGAAAAATAACTGGTCGTGAGAATTTTTTTAGTTACGAAGTTCGTGATCACGCATTGCCTCCATTGTTCAAGATTCTGGAAATCTGACTTCGTACTCGTGATTTGCAGTGACCCCAAAAAACCACGAATTTCACTGAATTCCGTCTAAGACGTTAAACGCATCGCCTCTACATCCGTGTGATGTTGAAAAGGTGCTGATCCCGATTTTCAACTTTTATCTCGCATTTTTTCTCATGAGATTTGGACCTTTCCATCAGTCTGAATCGCCGCTACCGCAGGATTCGATGACTTAAAATCACATCCCTACTCTCTAAATTTGAATCAGTGAATAGTCACTGATCATCAGCGAATAGTCACTGATGCCTCCAGTTATAAGTATACCACTGGAAATCAGTGAAAAGTCACTAATTTATCCAGTGAATTTGAATCACTGATTCAAATAGTGAAATTTTCACTGATTGAATCAGCGAAAATTATTGGTTCTTATATATATTTGATCCGGTTGAAGATATTCTCGAAACGGAAAGACAATATGGTATATTCGACACATTTTTGTTTCGCGAATCTTTATTGCAAGTAAAGAAAAAACAGACTCCTAACGCGGATGAAACTTCTCCGTTTCCCATCTAGTCGGAGCGAGCCAAGACTGGACGCAGTGAGAAAACCTAACCTACCAAAAGTATAAGGAATTCAATGTAAGACAGTGAACAGCAATATTCACACAATTCATTGATTATTTGCAACTAACAAGCCAAATTGTGAAGAATTTTATAAACCCGCATGTCCACTTACGTTATGATTTTTACTGAACAGTTCACGTGGTTGAACCGACCCCCAAATCAGCACGCAACATATGAACGCGAACGATTTGGCGGTTAGAGACTCGGCGTACGCGGCGCCCCTAGCGTTCGTCACAAAAGTCACTGACGAAACAGTGAAGTTATGCACTGGTTTAGCAGTGGTAAAATCACTGCTGAAATGGACTTCACTGATACTCCAGTGAAAAAGGGTTCAAGTCACTGTTTCTGCAGTGAAATACCAAGTCACTGATTCAATTAGTGAAATTTTCACTGATTCAAATTTAGAGAGTATATTCCCGCGGAAAATGTATTGACGTGATAAAAGTATGTAGGGTCCCCCGATGAGGTGATTCGTTGTTCGTTGAGTGTTACAAAGCGATTCGTAAGACGTGTTACAATAATCGATTCACTCGAACGAACGGTGAGGGGTGGTCGAGGGTGGAAATCCCCCTCTCGAAACGATATTTCATATCTGGCGCAAATCCAATCCTATGAATATAATTTTCCGCCCCAGGAAAGTTTTATTATATATAATCGTAAATCCGTCTGTAAATTGTCCTACGCTATCAATAACTGTGCGCAATGTCGATCGCTTGGGCCCATTGCACACTGCCTGCTCATCCTGGTGCAACGGCGAAAGAATGAACCTTGACCGAAAATTTACAGCAATAGAACTGGAATTATATCCACAAGGGGCCGCATGGTCTTCTATAGAGCGGATAAAAAGCGATCGCAAGCGGTTTTTGAGTGACTTTGAGCAAATTGGTGCGATTTAAAAATCATTTCAAATACCTCCGGATTATGGATCGCATGGGGTTATTCTGAGTTGCGTCTGCTCAGTGGAGGTTGAAAATGCATGCGTAAGGATACAAAATGACACGCGTCGTTACCTCAGATCGTGACCTGATTCCGCTCTAACCAATGGAGTCTGGACGCTTCCTTGGAAGACGGCACCACCCACACCTGTTACTCGAAGCATTTCAGCACCGACAACGACTTGTTCTCTGTCCGCAGAGAAGAGGACTCCTCCTCGAGGATCCGTGACGCGAAAACCCTTGGAAACGCAGTCGAGTCGATCCTCCCCTGTAACAGTGCAAACATTTCGTATAATGTTTGACGCGTGACTTATTGCCCTGTAATGAGACACCGAAATGACGATGAGAATAATCCGGGGGTCGGAATAATGACTCGTGGGAAGGCAAAGACACGTAGCTTTCAATGGGTGGTGGTATCCAGGAATTCGATCCTTAGGTGCTATATACACCGGGTATAAATCTTCCCGGCAGTTTAATGAGACTAATTCTAACACTTGGGAATATTCATGACCCCATTATCGCTGATGAGACTCTGTTATATCATTAGAAGAATCGCCTCCGCGTTATCCTATAAGCACGGATGAACTTGATTGTATAGAGGGCAGAAATTGGAGATGAAAAGGAAAGAATCCACCCCCAGAAGATGTATGGAGTAACAAGTGGAAATTTTGTCATTTTAGTTCGTTTTTTTGTTTTTGCGAAATATATTACAAATCTGATAAAAACGAAAATACATAAATTGGTTATCGATGGGAAAGAAAAGTTATGGCGCTGCAAGAGATGCTAAAAAAGCTCAAAACAGCTGAAATTAGACTATAGTAAAATACTGTAATAGGGTGAAACGAAAAAGAGAAATAAAATACAGTTTCTGTAACACCTGCTTGGAAAGTACGATTTCGTACGATTTCTCATTTTCAAACGGGCGTACGAACAGTTTTACTTCCCGCACCAGGGCTTTTTTCGTTTCACTTTTCACACTTGGGCTTTTTTTATTTTACTTTCCACACTACGGCTTCTTTATCAAATTAAACTTCCCATAGCGCGAGCTATTCGTTATACTCGATGGATATCGGATTCCGTACTTGCAACACGATATGCTATTATTCTATACTGTAATTACTGTAACAACTGTGAAAAAATATATTTTCCCACTTATTATAGAGTATGATTGATTAAAAATGGGAGCTTTTTATTAGTCTACTATATTCAGAATCAAGGACTTCGTGATATTTAGTCATATTGAGTGAGAAATAATTTTCCTTGAAACACAATTTTCTGAGATAACATTTTTTCTTCGTGTCTAATTGCAGTATTGTTTTAGGGGTGTGAATGGTATGTGACGGATTTTTACCTAGTGTAAACCTGGCGAGGAGTCGGCCATCCTTGGCTCTCGCAGAGGCAGTAAAATTGCTCCAAGATTCCAAAATCAGATTTCTCCCTCTCCGAGATTTTACCGAAGACGCTACCAACGCGTCCAAGATGGTGGCTTCTCCTCTGAGCTCGAGTCCTCCAGGAACAACTCTTAGAGATCCTATTCCTTCCTGGAATCATAAAAGTGAGGAAACACGATTAATAGAAGAAGGATCAACGATCTGTTGAAACGATTATATGTATATCCCCACCTATATATATATAAAAATGAGTATACTGAAAGGTTGACCTGACCCTGGGTTTTCGGGTATCTGGGGATTATTGCACACGCACGACAAGCTTTTTTCTACATCAGCACCAAGTGAAACCGAATTCACCGTGTGAAAAGGGTAAAGGTATTTTTGTCCCTTCTATCACCAAACAAGAGATATGTTTGCGTCGTCTATATTGGTTTCCAATGATTGGCCACTCTATCGGAAGCAATTGCTACCAACGTGGCCGCCCCGTGACCGTCCTCCACAATTCTCATTTTTGTACTCCGTTCTGTTCCCCCTGTTTATCCCTGTGTGTACAAAGCTTGGAAAGTGTTACAGTTTCGTGATGCACAAATAGCAAGTACCGCAAGTACCGTTGGTGCATCCATGGAGTCCCGAGTGTCACCGTTGCAGTTTCAGTTTCAGTATATGCCAGCAAACTTGAACCAACGCAAATAACATTCAACGAAGCGAAGTACTCGGGGAGCAGCACCAGCCACTGTACCCTGCGTGTACCAGCTACTCGATTAGCCAAATCGTTCAGAAAATGATACCGTTCTCTTTGTTCTACTTAACGTTACCATAAACTTAATGGGCAACCAGTAGTCTCTCCTATTGTGTATCCAATGCCAACGACTATATTAACGCTCATCGTGCTGATGCAGTCATTTTCGGGAATTAATCTCTTCCGATTGGGTGATCTTGTCAATCTTGATTTAAAAAAAAAAACGTTCTATTTATGCGATGACGACGTATCTAGAATTCAACATCGAATTATCAGACCAAATTACTCGCGGGCTACGGACTAGTTGACCGGAGCTAATAATAATTTTCACTTCCATCATCGTAATTCAAATCCGTAGGGCAGTTACAGCGACGTTACGATCACCCGTAAATGCGTGGGACTAATAATTATCAAAATTTATCGTCCCATTTCTATTTCGAGACTCAAATTTCTGCAGAGATATTATGGAGAGGTTAATTTTAAAGCTCGATATATACATGACACGTTGTAAATTAGCCAATTTTTATTCATCCGACCCAATTGTCGGACGTAAAATTACGTAATTTATGATCACACTAAGGATGGTGTTGGACGCATCGAGGTGCTATTTACAATTCTATAAAATTTGGTGAAATTTCCTAATTTTCGATCAAGAAAGTGAGAATTCGAATTCGCAGCTGTATGTGGGTCATGTACGTATCCGGAGTAATCGAATATCTATAATTTTATCCTCGGGATCTAATTCTGCCATTACCTCACCCGTTCGTGTGGGAATAACACGTGGGGTTAAAAGCAAGGTTGAATATATACGAGTTATAAAGCTCTTTTAGAAAGAAGAATGATGCGTTGTCAATGATCATACCACAGAGAAAGAAAACAAAAAGACTCAAACGGGAATATAATCTGAACGCGTTGACTGATCTTCAAAAGCTTTTTCTCTCTGAAAGGAAGATAGATGGACTTTAATTCCATGTTTATCAAGTCAAAAAATGATCATTCGCCGCAAGAGATACGCGCTCTACAAAAAAATATTTCAAAAATGTCTCGGATAAGATGAATAAAAAGTTTGAATGAGTAGCGATATTTTCGTTCGGTACGTATGAAATTTTGGAAAATTCACACAAGGTATTTTATTTGTTCAGTCATTGTTCAAATACCTGTTTCTCAAAACTGTGAATCAAGATTTTTATACTTCAAAGTGAAATGAAAACTTCATTCGTCTATTTTCTTGGGAAAAAAACTTTTCCAAAATCGATCAATGCGTTTAGATTTCAGTCACGTTCCTAAATTATCTGATTCTTTCGTATCGTATAGCTGTCACTTTCAATCTGTCTATAAGCTACAACTTTTGGTTAACCATGAAATGAGCTCATTTGGCTGCCCATGTGCCAAGCCTTTGAACTTTGAACTTGAATTTGAGGAAATTGAACAACAAATTCGTGATCAGCGACCCGAGATGCGTACGGGTGCCGTTTCCAATCAAAATGCGATTACTTTCAGATTCTGGTCAGGATATTGGATTCGCCTTTGCGAATCCTGCGAATCTGAGTTCAGGTTCGTTATCGGCAGCCCGAAAAACCTTTCAAATTCCGGTGATCCGTTCTCAAGACATCATCATTTGTAATTATAATTTTCGGGAATTTTGTTACTTGAATGATTCGAAGAATTCTGAATCAAACCCAGAATCTTATAAGAGATTGAGTGAAAACTCAAACTTTCTCTTTTCTCTGAAAAACTTTTAGAGTCGTCAACGAGTGTCGTTACTGACCTTCCAAACCCAAGAAAGAATTCAAACAATTTCAGTTTTCCTCTGGAAAATTATCCTGCGTTTTGGAATTCTTAACCACATTTTCGCTAATTATCACAAACAGAAGTTTTCCCATTGATTCATGCACCGTCCGGATCGATCGGCCTCCATTCCCGTACTTGTATTTATCTCTTTCCGTTGACTTTCGGAGCTACCGCAAATCAACCCTGCTCCAATGTGGTCGACCCGTGTGGCTGAGGGGTAATTCCCTCCTGGTATGGTGTACGGTTTGATTTCAATCGTAAATTACGTAAAAACCGTGAATACGTCTAACCTAACGTACACGAATGTTGCGAGAGTGAAGGTAAAGCCAAGTGTACCGCCTATTGTAAATAATCTCGGTATATCCCGAGGTATTAGGGCCTCTAGACCTCGCGATATAATCCCTCGCTCCGAGTGAAATAAAACGAAAATGAAAATTTTACTGAGCAATGGGCAGCGTCGCGAGGGGCTGGAAGTTGGAAGCTGGAAGCTGGAAGCTCGAGGGTAGAGGGTGGAGTGTCGGAGAGATTAGTCGCACAACAGAAGTTAGGCGCCTCTGTCCGGTTGAGATAATTATGTGAGTTGCATTAGCGTACTTCGTACAGTAGCACAGAGAGGTGGAGAATGGGATATGGTTAAACCTGTACCTGAACCGTGCCTTCCCTCTGTTTCGCGGAGCACAGCGCCCAGAGACCGGCCAAATTACTTACTTGAGACCATGCCGAAATACGTATATATATCGTAGTTATACTCAGAATGGTCGTGGTCTGGGGCGAACCTCTCGTCGTGTCCCTCTTTGCAAACTACTCAGTTTACGTTGAGGGATTAGCTACTCGTCCGTCTTCTCTACGTGAATTACGTGTAGAATTAGTGAGTTTTTCATTTCGTTGAAATTTCGATTTGATTATGATTATGATTAAAATATTTCTCACTTATTTAGAACAATTTTTCGATGGTAGGGGGAAATAAATGGACAGGAAATATTTTTTCAATCCAATTAAGTACTCAAAAATAAGATAAAAATGTTGTCTGCTTTTTATAAATAACGTTCAATTTGCGAAAAATGTGTAATTGCTGGTCAAAGATGTAGGTACATTGAAAAACAGAGGTCCTATCGAGGGTCTTCAACAGTGTTGGGCAGCAGCAAATTACATGGTGTAATTAATTACATTCCCATTACAAATTACAGCTGTGATTTGTAATTTAGAAAAAAATCGTAGTGTGGCATTACATGATGTAATTATTTACATTTCCATTATAGCTGTAATTTATAATTGAAAAAAAGATGAATTATTAATTATTTAAATTTCCATTAGAGCTGTAATTTGTAATTAAAAAAAATCAATTACAAATTTCTTTAGTAATTTGTCATTGAACTCAAATCCATAAACCATTACATTTGTAATTTGTAATTCAATTCGAATCCATTAACCATTATAATTGTAATTTGTAATTAAATTAAAATTCACCAACCACTACACTTTTAATACGTAATTAAACCGAAATACATTAACCATTACAATTTGAAAAGGTAATTAAACCGGAAAGCATTGACCATTACAATTTAATATTATATACAAATTACAAATTGCAACTTATTGTTTTTTATTATACAATTTATTATTTATAATTAATTAATTACAAATTATGTAATTTGTAATTAATTAATTAAAATTTCGCCCAACACTGGTCTCCAATTCAAAGGGAAGTCAAGTAGGGGGCTACCAGGTTCAAAAAGGGTCAAAGTAGGTTCAAATAATACCAAGAGCGTCAAAGTAGAGTCTGAGTAGAACTAAGAGCATCAAAGTAGAGTCTAAATTTCGACTCGGGCAAATTCAAGGAAATTATAAGTCTGTCTCGCCAGTGCTCGCCAGTCGACCTCGTTCTCTCGAGCAGCAAACATCATTGTTTCGCCATTGAAAAGAATATCCCGAGTCGATATAAAAACGATCGAGAGAGAGTTTATCGCGTACATCAGCAGTGCTGAATACAGTGAAAGAAGAGTGAAAGAGAAAAAACGGCCCTTCTCAGGGCCACGAAAGTATTATCAAGTGAAGTGCAAATCCGAGTGTTGCAGCGCACCCGTGATTCTTAAATCTAGCATTTCAGTTGTTTTTATCGTATACAGACAAGTGTGAGAGACAAGAGTTGGTTCGTTTGTGAAGGATAAGGAACAACGACGACCTGACACGAGAGAAAAACAGCCGAGGTAAGTGTCGAATTTCGTGTGTTGCCTCGTGGTCTGGTATCTGCGGCGTAGTAGTCGAGACGACCTCGATTCGGCCACCGATAGTTTACAGCTGAGGGAATGTTGCGATTTTAGCTGAAAATCTTGTGGTTTTTTTTTTATTCTAATCAAAACATCAGAGTCTTGGTCGCGAGTCGTTATTTGATGACGAACAAAACGATATTCGTACAATAGCCGGCGTGGTCTTTCGCGGCCATCTTGTGGCGTCCTCTTCTCCCGTCCATCTTGCCACAGCCTGTTGTAAACATGCTACGGCCTTCGCGATATCTCGGAAACTTGAAAAATATATTATATTTAAGATTCAAACGCGGACACGTGGATTCAAATACCCATATATGTATACCGTGACATTTCGTGGAAGGCGAACGCTTCGGGGGTGCCACCTGAAACTCGCTCGGCAAAAGTCCCTAGCCCTAAGTTGGTATCCCTAGCGTTCGGTGTTTGACGTGGTTCGACCATATCCTGTTCAAGCTAACTTGATTCGGGTCGAACTCGAGAATAGCGCGCGTAAAATTTGAAGGTTGAACGCATTTTGTTAAACGGAGCGGAACGGAAGAACAAGAACAACGAATTCTGCTCGTGCAGGAATTATTCTGCGAATATTAACCTCTATATCGTGATTGTATATATAGATATACATTTGCATGTGATTTCGCTGGTTTACCTATTTTGGTCCACGATTTTTGTTCGGTGAAGTCATTTCCGTGTAGTTGAAGGTTGAATTGAGCAGGTTCGCACAATGGCCAAAACGCACCGATGATACCAAAAAAAAGTGTTATGGGCTCCCGGTCAGGTTTGTCACAATCAGGGAGAGAGGGAGGGATCCATGTACATAATATTGATAGTGGGAGACCAAGCATAGAGTATCAAATAGATATAGAAAGCTAGAATATAAGTAGACAGCTACGTAGGTAATACAGGCTAATGCCTCTTGATAACAGAGGAATAGATTGTGCTGAGATGTTCTACATCCTGCCTTAAGTTGACAGAGTTTGAATGGCCGACAATGTTACACATTTCAAGAAGCAAACGCCTGTAATACCTTGGCTCTTCATCAATAATACTAGTTTGGTCATAATTAAAGCTATGATTAAGTTCAATAACATGTTTAGTGAGGGCTGTATGGTTATCATCTACATCATTGACATTATTTTGATGTTCTTTAATCCGCGTACGGAGCTGTCTACATATAAGTCTGGCCAATGTAGACACCATTACAGTCGTTACACGGGATCTTATAAATTACGTTTGAACGTTTATCCACAGGTAGAGAGTCCTTGCCCGAATCGAAAACACAGTTCAGATCATTAATGCAGCTACCAACAAATTTCATGTTATATTTGGCGAAAATCCTGTTGAGGGATTCGAAAAGGCCAGCTACATACGGAATAGAGACGAATTTTTTGATCACAGAATCAAGGGCGTCATCGTTGTTGTTGGGATTCCTAGTAGTGATAATCGAGTGGTATCTTCAGTGGATATGTTTTTTAAGTGAAATTGGGGGATAATCGTTCAACCGTAGTACATCAAATATCAAATTCAGATTTTTCTGGTGGAATTCAGGAACGGATAATTTGTCAGCACGATCAACCAAGTTGAGAATAGAGCCAATCTTGTAAGACATAGGTCTTGTAAGACATAGGATGATGGGATTGAAAGTTCAAGTATCTCTGTGACCAAGACGCTTTATGATACCAATCCGTCTTGATGGTGGAATGATCATTTATTACATTGACATCCGGAAAGCTCAAAGAGCCCCCTTGTTCAGTTTCACAAGTAAATTGGAGTCTTGGATGGTAACTATTGAAAACGTGTAACAAATGGATAATAGAGTCACGTGGAGCAGCTGTGAGAATATCGTCAACGTATCGATAATAAAACGGAAGTTCAAATTCTAGTTGACAAATGCAATACTGTTCAAGGTCATCCATCACTAGGTCTGACAAGATAGGCGAGAAAGGAGAAACCATAGGTAGTCCATATTGTTGCGCATAAGTGATGTCATTAAACTTGAAAATGGCCGCTTTTTTTTCTGTATATGTATACGGTCGGGAGTAATGAGAGAAGCGTGAACGGGTGAGAGTGATGGCAAAAGCCGGAGTGCGAAATTAGAATCACGTCGAAACGAGTAACTAATCCAACCTAATCATTGTTTTCGTTTGATGAAGTTACGAAATGCGTAAATAAAAATTAATTGTAAAAATAAAAGTAAATTTTTTACTAGTGAGTACAGTGCGTGATTATTTTCACTATTCATATTCTTTTGTTTGTTTTGTTAATCCATTTATATCCGGTGAAATGAATATTCAATAGTGTATGAGATGAACAAAAAAATTAGAAGAAGACGATAATATAAAAACGAAGTATATTTTTTCTTTATAATTGATTTTGAAAATATTGTTGGAAAAAAAAGGAAAAAGAAAACAGAGGATAAGAGAGGGAAAATAGATAATAACGAATAAGTAGCTCAACAATGTAATTATTCCGATCGTAAGTTTTTGTTCTTCTTGTCCGTGTGCAATTGTTTGAAATAATAATAATAACAATGTAATATACTTTGCTTCTTACCACATCTTTTTTTATTTTTATTTTGCTACCTGATAGCGATTAGATTCATTATCAGATTTTCTTTACAAAAAATTGGGAATAAACATGAAATCTAAATATTATTCCGCTCTCCGTGCAAATTGATGGAATAATAATTACATCATCGTAAGAAATTTGCACAGAGTTGGTACACATTTTATCGTATAGGTAAAACATTTATCAAATTTCGGTATTTTTTTTTTCGAATTCGTACGTCGCGGAAAAGTCGTAGCTTCTGTTATCGGGTATCGGTACACCTAGAATTTTTATATACATACAAGATGCAGCATCTCCAATAATAGAACAACTTATATTTTTTCATGACCATGCTGTAACAATTTTAATTTTAATCACAACATCAATTTTATACATCATAATTTACATATTTATTAATGAATCAAAAAATAAAAATTTATTAAACCACCAAAATATTGAAATTATTTCTTTCTTTTGTAAAATATCATCATTGGAGAAATCGTATGATCAATTATGAAATATAAAGTATGCATTATAACACGAATAAGTAGGCCATGTAAGGAATCACACGTGAAATCATAAGATAAATCACGTGATAAAAGTGAACCTGCGGAATCTCCCATAAGAGCATACGAGCGAGGTGCACATGATAGATTTCCTTCTTTTTCATGACATTGATGACGTGAACTTTTTCACTATGACGTTTAAATCTATCTTTCGGATAATTTCTTCAACATCTCGGATCCTCCCCCGAACTAATCCATTCTGTTTTCTCTTTCTGCTCGCAGAACCTCATCGTGTAGAGATGGGAAGAAGGAAGAAGCCCGACGATACGCCTCCGAAATCAAAGGGGAAGAAGAGGCCACCCCCGAAGGTCGTAGTCTGCCCGTTCTGCCAGAAAGTTGGCCACAAGTCACGCAAGAGCAAAGAATGCGGCAGATCTTATAGGAAACCGGAGAACGCAGAACCACTCCCAGGTACCAGCACGGAAATGCAATGTGCCTCGTGCGGGGAGTATGGCCACAGAAGAGCGTCGTACCGCAAATGCAAGAACCATCAACCACGTGCGGCGCAGCAGAGCACAGGGTTGTCGAAAAAGGATCGAGATACCTATTCGATAAAGTGCGGTTTTCGAAGCATTTGCAAAAACCAACTCGTGTTCGATCTCGTGAATGAGGATGTACTCGTCATTTCGAGATTCCTCATCGAGTCCTCGTACCTAATCGAGTACTGCGTCCGCGACCCGAAACGATGGCTCGTTGGCGAATGGAAGACGATGGACGCTCAGCCCGACATACGGGTGTTGATGATGCATCTGACCCTTGGATACACTCCGGACGCGAAGAATAGACCGGGCCAACAATTCTACAGCCTTTTCGAGGAGTACATTGCGATGCGTGACGAGCACAGCGGCGGTCCATTGTACGAGAACATGCATCGGAGTCCGTTGTACGCCCAGGCTTGTGCGGAATTAACGCGAAATTTCGCAACAAACGTAACGACGCACGCCGGAGTACGTGTGCGTAATTACCTCATCAAGATAGTGGGCATGCCACGAACGGAAGCGTACGACAGTGTCGACGCGCTGTTTGAAACCGACGCATGCCCTGTGATCGTTGACGACGCGGAGGGCAACCCGTTCAACGACTTCGACGACCTTGACTTCACCGAAATTCACACCAAGTGGTGGAAGTTTATCGGGTTCTACCAACGGCTACTGCAGTGGATGCTGGAACCAGCGACGGAAGCGGTCCAGCAAAGGGACACGGAACGTCGAGCCGCGGCTGAAGTACGTCGAGCGGAAGCTGAGGTCCGTCGGCTAGCGAGGGCTAGAGAACGGGAAGCTAGAAACCCACGGAAAAGAAAGTCGTTGGCCACCGCGACGGAGATTAAAAAAACCCAAAGTGCCGGCTGCGAAGGTGCAAACCTGTGGCAAAGGATTCGTCCTGGTCCCCGTTTACAACCTGGGCGGCAAGCATGTGATATACGACTCGGGGGCGGCCCATCAGCTGCTTATAGGTGCAGACGACGCGAGCGGCGACCAGCCCCCGTTTTCAGAGTCTCCGGAGCCGGTGCACAAAATGGTGAGCGCTTATTCGCACGAACCGCTGGTGCTGTGGAGAAAGTGCTTCCAGATACCGGAAAAGCTGATTCGGGATAAGAAGTTTGCCTGCTCCGTGTCCACCAACGGCGTAGACGTCTCGATCCACTGCGCTCGACCGAAGCCGGACGACGAGAAAGACGCCACTCTGTCGAAACGTCACAAGCTCAGATTTTCGGCAAGTGCGTCATCGCGGGATCCTCCTCCTGTTCGTCAGCAGGTCCCTTTCCTTTCCCCGTCTTCGCGGACTTGGGACGGCGGATCTCAAAATCGCTTCCCTTTGCACCACTGGTACCGTCATCAGAATCCTCGTCGATGCTCAGATTTCCGGCGAGTGCCTCGACAAGCGTCATCGCGGGATCCTGCTCCTGTTCGTCAGCAGGTCCCTTTCCTTTCCCCGTCTTCGCGGACTTGGGACGGCGGATCTCAAAATCGCTGTCCTTTGCACCACTGGTACCGTCATCAGAATCCTCGTCGATGCTCAGATTTCCGGCGAGTGCCTCGACAAGCGTCATCGCGGGATCCTGCTCCTGTTCGTCAGCAGGTCCCTTTCCTTTCCCCGTCTTCGCGGACTTGGGACGGCGGATCTCAAAATCGCGGTCCTTTGCACCGCTGGTACCGTCATCAGAATCCTCGTCGATGCTCAGATTTCCGGCGAGTGCCTCGACGAGCGTCATCGCGGGATCCTGCTCCTGTTCGTCAGCAGGTCCCTTTCCTTTCCCCGTCTTCGCGGACTTGGGACGGCGGATCTCAAAATCGCGGTCCCTTTGCACCACTGGTACCGTCATCAGAATCCTCGTCGATGCTCAGATTTCCGGCAAGTGCCTCGACGAGCGTCATCGCGGGATCCTGCTCCTGTTCGTCAGCAGGTCCCTTTCCTTTCCCCGTCTTCGCGGACTTGGGACGGCGGATCTCAAAATCGCTGTCCTTTGCACCACTGGTACCGTCATCAGAATCCTCGTCGATGCTCAGATTTCCGGCGAGTGCCTCGACAAGCGTCATCGCGGGATCCTGCTCCTGTTCGTCAGCAGGTCCCTTTCCTTTCCCCGTCTTCGCGGACTTGGGACGGCGGATCTCAAAATCGCGGTCCTTTGCACCGCTGGTACCGTCATCAGAATCCTCGTCGATGCTCAGATTTCCGGCGAGTGCCTCGACAAGCGTCATCGCGGGATCCTGCTCCTGTTCGTCAGCAGGTCCCTTTCCTTTCCCCGTCTTCGCGGACTTGGGACGGCGGATCTCAAAATCGCTTCCTTTGCACCACTGGTACCGTCATCAGAATCCTCGTCGATGCTCAGATTTCCGGCGAGTGCCTCGACAAGCGTCATCGCGGGATCCTGCTCCTGTTCGTCAGCAGGTCCCTTTCCTTTCCCCGTCTTCGCGGACTTGGGACGGCGGATCTCAAAATCGCTGTCCTTTGCACCGCTGGTACCGTCATCAGAATCCTCGTCGATGCTCAGATTTCCGGCGAGTGCCTCGACAAGCGTCATCGCGGGATCCTGCTCCTGTTCGTCAGCAGGTCCCTTTCCTTTCCCCGTCTTCGCGGACTTGGGACGGCGGATCTCAAAATCGCTTCCTTTGCACCGCTGGTACCGTCATCAGAATCCTCGTCGATGCTCAGATTTCCGGCGAGTGCCTCGACAAGCGTCATCGCGGGATCCTGCTCCTGTTCGTCAGCAGGTCCCTTTCCTTTCCCCGTCTTCGCGGACTTGGGACGGCGGATCTCAAAATCGCTTCCTTTGCACCACTGGTACCGTCATCAGAATCCTCGTCGATGCTCAGATTTCCGGCGAGTGCCTCGACAAGCGTCATCGCGGGATCCTGCTCCTGTTCGTCAGCAGGTCCCTTTCCTTTCCCCGTCTTCGCGGACTTGGGACGGCGGATCTCAAAATCGCGGTCCTTTGCACCGCTGATACCGTCATCAGAATCCTCGTCGATGCTCAGATTTCCGGCAAGTGCCTCGACGAGCGTCATCGCGGGATCCTGCTCCTGTTCGTCAGCAGGTCCCTTTCCTTTCCCCGTCTTCGCGGACTTGGGACGGCGGATCTCAAAATCGCTGTCCTTTGCACCACTGGTACCGTCATCAGAATCCTCGTCAATGCTCAGATTTCCGGCGAGTGCCTCGACGAGCGTCATCGCGGGATCCTGCTCCTGTTCGTCAGCAGGTCCCTTTCCTTTCCCCGTCTTCGCGGACTTGGGACGGCGGATCTCAAAATCGCGGTCCTTTGCACCGCTGATACCGTCATCAGAATCCTCGTCGATGCTCAGATTTCCGGCAAGTGCCTCGACGAGCGTCATCGCGGGATCCTGCTCCTGTTCGTCAGCAGGTCCCTTTCCTTTCCCCGTCTTCGCGGACTTGGGACGGCGGATCTCAAAATCGCTTCCCTTTGCACCACTGGTACCGTCATCAGAATCCTCGTCGATGCTCAGATTTCCGGCGAGTGCCTCGACAAGCGTCATCGCGGGATCCTGCTCCTGTTCGTCAGCAGGTCCCTTTCCTTTCCCCGTCTTCGCGGACTTGGGACGGCGGATCTCAAAATCGCTGTCCTTTGCACCGCTGGTACCGTCATCAGAATCCTCGTCGATGCTCAGATTTCCGGCGAGTGCCTCGATAAGCGTCATCGCGGGATCCTGCTCCTGTTCGTCAGCAGGCTTCTGTCTTCTCCTTCTTCTCTTCCGAGCATGTCGTTTTTGCTTCTGTTTATCCTCTCCCGTGGACAGATAATTGACCAATCTGTCCGTGGTCTGCTGTGTACGCCACTTCTTTTGCCAGTGCAGCCGAGTTACCGCCCTCTTCTCGTACGTGGCATAACTTGAATTGACGCAGGCGGTATTCCGTGACGATCGCGTACCTGTCGGGGTCATTTGTGTTTAGCCCCATGAATCTCTCCGTAGCGAGAAGATTCTGCCGTGACAAGTCGACAGTCCCGGTCAACTTGACGCGCTGCTTCTCCCGCTTGTAAAACCCGCTGTTGAACCGGAACACCGCGGTGCTCAGGCAGATCCTCTGCTGATTATTTTTCGCCCGCTTATCGACGGCGTCGGTATCCTCGTCGTCCAAGTCCGCGAAGACGGGGAGAGGAAAGGGACCTGCAGCCAAGACCGTCACCGAGAAGCAAGAGTCGGCACTTCTAGGACCTTCTACGTCAGCCGAGACGCAGCAGAGAGCAAAGGTGAGCACACTGTGATTGATCCCGACGGGGTGAATAGTTTAATGTAATAATACTGAATACGAGTGCATAATTCCGACATCTTTTCAGGCAACGATGAGCAGCACTCCGTCGACGAAGAGAAAATCCGAATCCGGCCAAGGAAAGGTTCAGACTCTCGTCGTTTTGGGGCAGTTCAAGATCCCCAAGGGCACGAAAGGGAGTCCCGGAGCACCGCTCACGAAGCTGCTCAAGCGATTCAATGACCGTGCACACCGTGGCCAGAAAGATATACACATCGTCATCGCTGACGAATTCCGAACCACGATGAACTGCAGCCAGTGCAATCGCAAGTGCACCAAGATATCCACCGGCAGAGACAGATACCTGTACTGCGCGCCGTGTGGAATCACTTGGAACAGGGACGTGAACGCCGGCCAAAACATTCTGAACCTCGGCCTCGTCCGCAACGGATTGGTTCCGGACGGGTACATGCCCGACGCCGAGAACTTCAGTCGCAGCCGCAGAGTTGCCCGATAATTATTAACTATTTGTTATTGCAACAAATGCGTTCCGAACGCCGATTTCGCGATCGGTTGACTCGGTGCGTCAGCGATGTCTCACGACCGCTGTAATTCTCTTATAAACTATTATTGCAACAAATGCGTTCCGAACGTCGATTTAGCGGTTTACTCGGTGCGTCAGCGATGTCTCACGACCGCTCTAATACAAAATTTGTGTATTACGTGTATTTCTGTAAATCCGTAGTATCTTCTGGATGGGACGCTGGGTACCGTTTTCAACAATGCTTTGCGGGATACTAGCTTTCCCCTATCTATCGGAGATTTATTCACACCGGTCCTAATATCGTACTCGCGGTACTTGGATTTGAATCGATACCGTCCCAAGTCTCCAACGATCCCTGAAATAACAGGATTAACATAGTTTGGACACAAACTTTGATGCCCAATGTCTACTGATTCTCATAACACGTAATTTTTATGTACAATTGTCCGAAAAATGTGTAGATAAAACCTTGCTGACCTTGCGATGCCCGTTGGTCAAGTCAAAAAATGATGTATGTATACCGAGTATTTTTTTAACGAAGACAGACTACCAAACGTTATTCTTGGGTGTATTGTCCGTATAATAACGAGGTAACAAAGGGTGTAGGCGGAGTAGAGTTCTGTATAATAACATTTATATTATCATCATTGTGTGAAATATACGAAGAGAAGAGAATTCCCCGTTTGTTTCCATACCGCACGCACACATTGGCGAGATTGCAGTAAATATTCTCAATTTAATACTCGTGTGGAATAATATTCCGCTGGTATTTCAGTATATTTGTATGAAAATAAAATAAAGAAATGAGAAAAAATGTCTTAGAAAAACGAAAAGTTACATTGCCCGAAGGCATCATTAACGTATCCTTTCTTACGATATTTTCATTGTATCTCTTTTCTCCTCATTCATTCAAATTTTTTCTTAATATAATAATTTATTGTATTTTTCATCGTCTAATTAATCTTTACCCTCGAGGTAGAGTTTATTAAATAAAATAAATTCACGTTCTGACCTCAAGAGAACTTTTTTCTCATACCAACATCTCCGCTATATTTCGATACAACCGGGTCTCCGGGACACCGTAAATCGATATCAAACGATATTTACTTTTTACCTTTTTACACAATACGTATATACTCTGTAAATAAACTTTTGTGGAAATATCTGCATCTTAAATCGGAAAGAATGACTGATTTCATAAGTATTATTACGATATCACAAACGGAATGGGCGCTGGAAGAATATAAGTCGCATATTTTAATGAGAATAAAAAACAAAATGAAAGAACGATTATTAATTAAACTTTGCCTCAATCACTTGTCATCAGATTATGCACACATTTGTCAATCACAAGGGCTCCATTAGACAAATTGATTAAGTCTTTTGAAAATTGGGAGACTGCCTGCAGGATCTTGTGAAGAAACAATACCGTTCCTTATTCGTTTTCATTCGGGCCGATTATTCGATTATATCCGTCTTGTTCGCAATTGTTGTAGTTGTTGCAAGGTTTCAAAGTTGTTGAAAACATGCGATTGGCACTTTAGCGAGAGAATAAAATCGTTGTTTTTGCATGAAAGCGTTTTCCGCCAAAACGTTATGAAACGCGAACGCTCCGACCGCAAATCCCTTTTAACTCGTATGTGACCTTTTCAGCTATATACACAAAGAAAAATAAGATAACCAGCTGACATTCAACACCTGAAGCACTTCACAATAATAACACTGACGGTTTTTCTAAATCACGATTACAACTTTTGTCAATGTACCAGAATCGTGGTAACGATTGTCCAACTTTTACATTTCCAACAGCAGTACAGAACGTTATTAAAAAAAGCCAAATTTTTAACACCTTGATACGTGACACACGTCGTGACATCCACCGCACACGCCGTTATGATGTACTTTTTGCAATAATGCAATAGTCTGAATTCTGACAGCAATGCAATAATGCATTTCACTGCATGTCATTCATCCAAATCCCACGCGTCACACGATAGGTTTATCACTTGAGAAAAAGGCACACACCAGACTTCATAGATCTCGAAAGATTTCACAATAACTCCACAGGACTTCATAGACTTCGTGGGATCTCATCATACTTCATAGGAATTCCGAGGCTTTAGAGATTCTGAAGGATTTCGTGAAGCTTTATCGAGTGGCATGACACTTAAATGGTGGTTTGGGGAACTTTATGCAACCTTTTGGGACTTCATAGAACTTTGTAGGACTTCGTGAGACTTCGTCGGACTTCATATTTCATAAAACTTTAAGGAACACATGTCATGATACTTTATGGAACCTTGTGGAACTTTTTGGGACTCTGTAGGACTTCGTGTGATGTTATCGGACTTTGGAAGATTGCGATGACTTCATGATGACTCCAAACCCCAAGGATTATATAATATATGACTCCTCGGTGTGCCATAATCTTCTACCTTGTTCTCTGAAAAAACTTGTCAATATTTTCAAACGTTTGTTACATCGCTTCACTTCCCTTCCTTTTCCGACTGTTTGAAATTTGTCATCAGCCCTTATTATTTCTCAGGACCGAAAACCTGGTTACCGCTAGAATCGATTCTGCATAACCAATGTCGTACAACTATCCTGAGTACAAGGGGGGTGGAAGGGACGGTTTGGTTTACCCCGAAGTAATAACAGTGACTTGAGAAGTTAGTTTCGGGCTTTACTCCTTTGTCCACTCAAAATTCATGGACCTGACGTCCGTTAGCGCAGCTGTATCACATATTGCACTTGTACCTATACTTCGGGAATAATACAGTCTTGATATAGTGCCGGCAATATACACGAATAATCTATATCGCGTCTGGGTGTGTGGAGAATTTCAGCCATTATGACATCGATATAGCATCCTACTGCAAATGCAGCTCTATGCAGCTGTGTGCACCCCATGGTTGATCGTGCGTTCGTAACGAGTCACCTGGAGACCATGAAACGGTTAAATCTTAACGCCATTGTGATGCTGGCCAATGATACCAAAGTAATCGTAAATTCCGGTGGCCATAACCAAGGGATCCACCGAGCCGCTATTACCTTGTTGAAATAGCGAATTACTCCGATAGCAATCGCTTTTTCTAAAAAAACCCAAAGAACTTCATTTTTTGGCTCTAGAAAGTGAACAGATCAGAAGTCGACATAAAATCGTAGTAAAATTGATTCTTCTGGATTACATAAGGGAAAAAATCTTGGAAATATATATCAGCGCGTTTGGAATTCGTTCAGGTTTTCAATTGGGCTCGTATTCCGAGACAACCTGTAGAATGAGTACCTAATCATAAAGGACTCGTGAAGGGACAAACGTCTATGTCAACTATTTCGATTAAACTATAGAGATGTTATGAGATGTGGTACACTGAGAGACTTTTCATACGAATAATTGGTAAAACTATGTCAAAGTTTGATATGCTACCGACGGAAGTAGAGAAGCCCGGCGTTGCTTGTCAAAAATTCATATGGTGCATACTGATGAGTAGAATTGATATTTTCCTTTCAATGAATGAAAAAGGTACGTCAATATATGATCCAGAACAGAGTAGTATTTGAAACGCACCATGTCAATGTTGTATAAGAGCAACCTGACAAGCACGACTAATACACTGAATGTGAAAGATTGGAATAATCGTTTCACGCGACGTCACGAGAATATCAGTTTTTCGTACGGACCATACGAAAAATTATGACTCATCGCTGCAAAATAAAAGAAGTGAACGCCGGGGACTTCACACACACAGAAATTGCTACACGTAGCGGGGTAGATACACATATGCTTCACACAAGTCTACCACACAATACACACATAAATTAGAACGGGACTTAAACCTGATACATTTACACATACACATATACATACAATACAATGCGATACAATTACATGCCGGAGATTTTCGGAAACTTGTATATATACTGAGCGTAGAATAATCCACCGCCTGTGAGAAAGGTTTCCGGGTTATTCCTTGAATGAATCAATAATCATTGGGTTTTTTTTTTCAAACTGCCTTAACAAAGTGGACTTTATTTTGAAATGTTGATTTGATAGCCGAAATTTTTTTTAATTCGAATTGAAAATTTCTTCATGATGCTTTTATATTGATTTTTTATTCAAACATTCGAAAATAGAAAAAAGCATTCCAATTCAAGCAATATTCAGAATAAAATATTTTCTTGTTCAAAATTAATACCGATAATTTGACAGTTTAAAGGTTCTTCTTCTTCTTCCTTTAGTGGCTTCGTCCTGTTTAAAGGTTCATCACTCGTATAGGATTAGAGTCGGTATGCCACTGCAGCATCGGTATCCTCGTGCGTTCTCGGCGAAGATCGTAGTCACTCGTGGAAACTCGGGAGACACTTTAATACGGACCATACGAATAATCGACACTCCTCGTTGCAATTCTTACTATTCTTTTCGGTTTCACGGCTAGTTAATATAGAGACCATGTCAATTTTTTGAATATTTGTCTCAGTTATTGACATACACCCTACCAATGACTGGCATAATTTGGTATACAAATTGGAAAGAAGAATATCAATTTTTACTACGGTTCATTTTGACATGCAGTATAATCTTATTTCATATTCACTATACTAAGTTTTCGTATTATTTTGTCAAAGACTATTACAGCGATGTCAAACTTCGATATGGCGCTATGAATAATTACTATTTTTTCCGTTCTCTTCACTACTTCCGTCGGTAGCATATCAAACTTTGACATAGTTTTACCAATTATTCGCATGAAAAGTCTCTCAGTGTATCTGCTATCTGCCAAGCCCTCATGCACTTTGTCCGCTCTACTAGTTTTGGCATGCGCAATTTTCACCCAAGGGTTTTTTTGGCGCACATGCGGACTTCGAAATCACTAAGTGACGACATCGGATGTGAGCGATTCGTCAGATTAACAAAGGCAGAATTTTGTTTCATAGAGACTCGAATCGGATCCTAGCCTACAGTGGCGCCATCGAGCGTGAGCAATGCGTTATTGCAAGCTCCACACCCATCGGATATCGCTCACTTTTCGCACTAGCCCCAGGATCTACGATTTTTCCTCCTCTTTTTCACGTGTAAAAATTGATCCTATTCGTCATTTATTTTTTTCTTTGTTTCAAGGAATTGTTTTGACTGTTTGTCTGCACCCTGATAATTAATTAAACCGTCGCGTTGTAGCCTCAGAGATGAAAGCGTCGTGCTGAAGATAAGATAATCAGCTGTTGAATTACTGTCGTCAAATTCTGAAAGCAGGCTTTTATCTCTAATTAGATATCGTGTGAAGTGAATGCGATTGTCAGTGATTCGTCGATCGTAATTGCAGTATTTAGCGCATCTCTTATTTTCTGTTGTGTGGTTGCTCTTTTCTCTCCATTCCATTCCTGCTTTGTGAAATGTCAAATTCTTCGTTCGATATGATCAGACCGTTGTCAGGGTGTTTCTACGTTCGATCATTAAGTTGAACGCCGCGGGTGTCTCCCGGATTTGGCATTCTGGGATCAGGTTTGAAATTTCTTGTCCCCTTTGACGAGATAGGAATTCGAGTTTCCACGGCATTTATATTACAAGGAAGAAGTTCGTTCTGATTATTAATTTCATCCCCAAAACTCCGGTTGTTGAAGCACTAAGACAGCTAAAACACGGCTCTGTCCCGTTTCTACAAAACTTTACGAAATCCTCAGAGACAGATATCAGCCGATTCGTCAATAACTGATTCATGAAAAAATTGAATAAATTCAGAGAGCACAAGAAAGATGAGATGAATGACGTGTGAAACGTTTTTAGGCCGGCTGAAGGTGCATGAGCATACTCTGTACAACGTGTGGTAAAAGCTTGTGGAGTAGAAAACTTCCCGAACAGTATCAACGGGGAGAATATCTCAGAATATTTTCTCTTATTCAATTTTAAAAGTTTTTCCAGAAAATTATTCCGGTACCAGGGTAATCGGAAATCTCTTCAGTTCACTATTTGCTACGTGATATGATACATACGCCGCTATTCTCTCCAACTTTTCTTAGTCCGGAAAATTTAATTATAGGATTTCATAATCTCACGATTTACATTATACACTAACGATAAGACCGGGAGTATAAATTCTCTAATCAAATATTATCATCTCGTACAATTTCGACGCAGAATTTGAAAATTTCGATGCAGACAGACGAAAGTGGACAGAGAGAAACTGCGGTGGGGTGTAGAGGGTTAAATCGGGGAGGGCTATATATGGAAGCTCTGTGAGCCGGTAACGTACATTTCCCACGAGGAATCCGGAAGCCTGGGTATAAGACCGGAGTCCTTACTTACCGATTGATACCCAATTTCCATCGAGTTTAGCCCCTATCGAGGGATCATTGCACAAGATCTGAAGGAGGGGTATCAATTTCAAATAAATTCAATAAAATCAAGTAGGGGTAGGTAAGGACGATATCAAATATGCGAAGCTGCTAGACGAGTCGTTCCACCAAATCCCATCGGACTTGTGGAATCGGAAGGCTGCGAAAGCTCTCCGTTATTTTTACCGTACTAAACAAACCATTTTTAACGTAATTTCGTAGCGTATTTTTTCACGGACGTTGATGAGAAACAATGGATTCAACGAGGAACGAAAGCAGCGTTCGATATCTGCTCTGATTTACGGACGGTATACAATTGAAAGCGATTTGCGCCTGGACCGCGGTGCCAACCGTCACGCAGTTTTACAATTGCAAATTCTAACTGCCCCGTTACTTTCGCTTTATATTCTACGATATTATCGTTACCGAAACGAGGCTTGGAACTACTACGCAACCCGGCCTATGGGTTGCAGATGTTTTGCTGAACTGAGGCAAAGATATAGGCTTTGATTAAACCTGCTGGTCAATTACAAGTTTGCTGAAACGTTTCTACTTCTTTGACCAGCGCAAGTTTCTTTAGAATATGAAAGAAAAAAAAAACGGTGGTAGGCAGTATTTATTAGATAATTAGTTGAGTTTAGAAACACACGCGTTTAAAACTTTTCGGGAATGGTGAAACGGTGGTAGCTGGTAGCTTAATATTTCTCCCATAAAGTTAGAGTAGATTTTCATAAGAATGCGACGGCAATTCCATGGAATTATAATAACCAACACCGGTTCTTGTTATTCCCCGGTGCGAGAGTAACTGGGGTGAAACTAATTTTAAGCCGCAAGACAGAAGTCGACTTTAATAGCTGTCCAAAGTTACAAACGGTTTCCCAGTTCATCCCCTTCCCCTTCCCCGGTATTACCCCCGACCATCGATATCTCGGCGTCTCGAGTTTTATCAAAGAATAAAATAAGTCGATCGAATAAGCTCCTTTTGTCGGCAGAACCTTCCCCAGCAACTGATGGATGCTATGGCTGAAAATTTCTTCCGTTGAACAGAAAAACTAACCAACCAAACTATGCGAAGCTATGATGAGCGAGCCTCAGGCACATCTTCAAGTGACACAATGTACCCTTAAGTGGCAATTTCGAGTGAATCGCCAAAAATGTTTGAAACAATTTCGTGAAACGAAACGCTGTCGTAAGTAGTTTCAGACCGTCGGTATAACTTCGTAGCACAAATTCCAATGTCACTTTTCGAAAATCCCCAACTAAATTTTCACTCACCGAGCTAAACTCCATGACTTTAAGAAGCCACAGCGTCAGAGCCATGTTGAGGATGACCATCACGACGAGGGCGAGCACCAACGAGTAAAGACACCGTTTTCTCCATCCATAAACACCTAATCTAAACCCAGTGCAATTTGTGGTCGATTCATTACTCCTCGTACTCGTCGGCGCCGACGGACCAGCGGCTGATGGTGAAACTGAATGACGAGCCGAGTTGTTTGAGGTAACCGGTTCTTCCGACCAGTCTACCTGTCCCCTCTGCATTCTGTAATAAAAAATGAAAAATAAAAAATAGAGTCATCCCATTCAGAAAAGGTAGAAATGGAAGATTTTTTTTTTTCATGTCCCGTACGGAGGTGTAATACGTATACTCGTTGGCAAATCAGTGGTGAATGATCATTCTTAAGCTAGAGCTGCTGGCAGGTTCAAGAAATAGTGGCTAGTTAACGCCAGCACAGCAGGATGGAAAACTTATGCAAAGCTTAATGGTTCGCCGCAAAATGCCTGACATAACTTTCGTCCTAATCCCTGCCTGCCCATAGCAACAGGAACTGGAGGCGGCCATACCGATTGTTTTTATTTTCTCATAGCAAGAGCCCGGCTAGAGGGTGAAATATTCAGGGTGGCTCGTTTTAGCAGGAGGGTAATTATACCCGCGTGCCTATAAAAAGCTTTCGTCGCAAAATTAAAAGCTCGAAGATAGATCCTCCGTTCCGGTAGAAGTTATGAGCGAGGAGGAGAAGAGATCTTTGAGGTAGGAGGATAGGAAGAGGATGGAAAATTGGAGAAGGAAGTCTGTCTGCCCCCGCGGTAGTCTTCCAAGGCTTCTCTTTAATGAAAGCCTTTAATCCAAAGGCTTTTCGGATTCCAGCACGATTCTCGATATCAATTTCTGAAGGGGCGTCGAAGTAAAGGAATAGTCAAATAACACAAGAATGAGGGTACGAGGAACGGAACGCGTTCCTAGACTTATTGACCCGTATATCGATCAGATTACATATTGATATCGATTTCCAATAAGCCAATTTCGTTCCATTCATTTATCCTAATCATTATTTCAGACCTCTTCGCATTATTTCAGTTAATACTGTCCGAATTGACTTGAGGTTCTTGACGCGTTGGGCGCTTCAACCGATTAACTACGAGAAGCACTCCTTGGCAGGTACTAAGTCAACTAAGTTACTCGAGAAGGCAACTCAATCTGTGGCCACTTTGCTTGATTACCTCACCTCACCTCGATTCTTATTCTCTAATTCTCGTCTGCAGTCGCTTCCAACTCGTCCAGTTGCAATACCAAGATTTGAAAAACTACGACAAATAATTAATGAACTCCACTGTTCGTCAGAGTTTCTCCTCAGATTTCCTCAAAACTACGTATTCACCTTATTTTTCAAAATTTCAAACAATTTCCAAGGTAACCTCAACGACACAAAAATTCATTTCTTCTTTTCTCGTTTCTACACGGTAAAGGGACCATTTCGAGAGCCTATAACAAATGCCCCGAGTGATTTATCATCAATGATACAACTCAAACTTCTGCATGGATTACATGAATTGCACTTACAAAATGTCTGATTATTCAGTGATATTCGTGAGGCTCTAGAAATAATCTCCTAATCTGTGTCGAATCAAGAAAATACGAATACGAATATGCAGTCAATGAAGTCATCCAGAAAACTTTCCAGTACATCCCCTTAAAAAGATCAATATGAATTGGAATTAATAATTTCTCTTCAAAATGTGATTTTCGTTTCAGGAAATATCGTATTTTTCTTGTTTCCGAAATCTGAACCCCACCCCTGACAGAGTGGATTGGTGGTCACGGTTTGTCCACTAAATATTTCAGGCTCCGTAGGGTCTGATTCCCGGTGGGACACAACCAACAGATTAGTGGCATTGGTGACCTGATATAACTGCACAGATTGAAGTCCCGAATTCCTCATACCGATCCTGAGTCCTTCCTCGAGTCTCTTCGGACTTATCGCTATCAAAATCGTCGCAGCTTCGATTTCTTCCACTTTTTTTTTCACCATCATTGAAAGACATCCGGAACTAACCGAGTCAATTATTTATCGAGCTTTGCGCAGCTGATCGGTCGGTTACCACAGAAGACCGCAGCTCGGTGGTATCCTCTGTGTACCAGGGTTCGGATCGGGAATGGTATGAGGGTACGTGGCCGAGCCACAGAGGCCAAACATAGTTCAACTCGAATTACCGCTAATAGAGTCGTTCGTCATACCTAGAACGGCCTCTACCACTTCTCTTGCGTTAAATTGCTCGGTAATTTCAGTGAAAAATGCGATGATTAGAGTCCGTCTCTATTAGCCCATTCGAACCGTCGCGTTATTCCAATGGGCACACATGGGATTCAATTACAAGAACTTTCCTATACGTCCAGTGGTCAAGGATTCCCAGGATGTCCTCGGTAGCTCGAGAGTAGAGTAAATCGTTCGGAGGCCAGGTATTAGGGGTTCGGATATTTCCCAGGGGGTAAAATTCTTCGAGTATGGGAACGTTGGTCGGTTATTGGCTACATGATTCAATCAAAAGATCAAACGCCGATTCCCCCGGGTGGTAAAACCTGTTGAGACGATTGTCAGGCGCGACGTTTTTCCTCCCCTGATCCAAGCGGTGGACAATAAAACTGCCTTAAAATAATATAGAAACAAAAAAACAGGAAATGAGAAAAGGTATCGGTTCACCGTTTCTTCAGAAATCAAGCTTGCTTGGCTTGACCCTCCCCCGGGAAATGAATGCTTTTTCTCGTGCCAAATCTGGGAACCACGGTTTTTTTTCTTCAGATTTTCTTTCCAACTTTGCGACTGCATCTTCGATCAGAAGGAAACAGGCTCATATTTTATTATTGATGACATCGACAACGTTGTGGCCAATAATTGAGCAGATCCAGCTGATCAATTGGTTTGATAGAGTGTGTATGGTATATACTTTTTTTTTATTCTTTTCACTGTTTTCAGACTATAAATTGGAAACATGACGGATAGATGCTATGAATGATTTTGCGATAGCGTAGTTTTTAATTATCGCGAGAACCGCATCGACCAGGATAATTGATATAACGCAATTTGTTAAATGATTCACGGTAGAGCGAGCGGTAATGAAAGTTGAATTAACAGAAGCGATTATTAGCTAGAGGGCAACGAAAATAGTACTGCATTGATAAAATCAAATTTTTGATTGTCGAGGCGGAAAATTTTAATCCAAATTCACGCTCTTCGATTTCATATGTAGAATAAATAAAAATCGCGCACATTCGGTTCGCTCGCGTAGTTAAAATTATGCGATCATAGACTTTATCAGTCAGTAAAAAAGACGCTTATTTTTATCAGCATTGACAAAGTCATTTGGTCTTATCGCGTTTTCAAATAGGTTTTTATGTACGTAACAACGTGCAAGTCTGCGACTTTATTGAAAAATGTTAAATAGGAGGGACCATTTTGATGTATCCGATTGAAACGGGAATCAACGTCGATTATTATCGGTTTTCATCAAAATCGTAAAGCACTAAGTTTAGTAAAGTCGGTGAGACTCAATTCCGCAATACCGTATTCGCGGCTTTTCAAAACTCTATTGGCGAGAGTTGGATAGAAATTTCGCAAATCGAATTACACCCGATACCAGCTCTCGTCGTCGTGTATCGAATATCCGTATAACGTATCTGTAATATATTCAAATATGAATATACATGCATATTTTCCAGATACCAAGAATCCTCGGAATAGTAGATTCAAGTTATCTAAGAAGGAGATGTGGGAAATGGTATTCTCAAAATTTCACATCTTCCTTACGTAACACGATCATAAACCACTAATCGTATATTCAATTGGATAAATTTATGCTATTGTCATTGTATATATCACAATGCTATTGTCTAATCTCGTATTACCGCAGTTGCCCTGGAGCCAAATGCGTACCGACAACTTTTGGCTACTCGAGTACATTAAACTCTTACTTTGGCTGGCTACCAAAATATCAGTCGGTGATATTAGGTATTTCGAGATTCTCAGATACCGGCCATTCGGAGTTAATCGTTAGACCGTCTTCAATTTAGGTCCCAAGTTTTGGGTAAACTGTCTGTATTATTCCTCCGCAACGACTTATCATTTAAATGTAAATTTATCAGGACGTTTTTCGACAGAGCTTAACACTGATAGCCTCGAGCATGGGAATAACGCTAAAAGCTCAAACCGCGGGATGCCAAAATGACCAAATTTCCATCAATTATAGTCAATTTAGAAGGCACAGTTTAAATATTGAATGAGGATTAATTTTCAACAAGAATATTAGTCGTCTGATCCGGTTCGGTTCGTGCAGTGTACCAATACAATAGGTGTGTTAGAATTTGATATCAAAATTGCTATGATAAAAAATAATCCGATTTGAATGAATTTTTATGCTTTGAGAGTTTTGGTTCTCAATTGATGAATGTAGAACATGAGTTAATGACCGAAGAATTTATAATGACACGAATAAAAATTGCATGAGTGCGTTGTTTAGCGTTTATTAATCGTAGAAAGTCCAAGATGTAAAATATTCACAATAATATCGGATAATTTTCCGACCATCACTTTGGATTTTCCAATTATCAAATGAAATTCGAATTCGGAAAATCCGGAAACGGTACCTAGATCAATTTTTATGTAGATTGAATGATTTGATACTTGAAGTCCCATGGTGCAGTGATTGAATAATTTTCACATCCATTTACAGATTGTGTGAATGACTGGTTAAGAATTCAGTTACGATCAGGGTTATTACCGTCATTATTATTATTCCATTAAAGTTTAATCTGACGTTTCTACCATCGGTGCGCAATCAGAGGGTCATTTAGTTAAACGTGAGCTTCTGGTGCAGCCTGTGACAGGTGGTACAGTGCTATTAAGTTAAACTCGTTGTTTTTCATCTCGCCTTTATCTCTAGCGTTATTATGCTAAAGTAACGCAAAGACGAGACCAAAATAACAACTAAACTAACGGATTTAATGCATTCACTCACGGACGTTGTTTTACTCCTATATTTTATTGTTTCAGCAGCGTTATTTTACTACACAAGAATAATTAAACTGGACATTATACTCAAGAATTAAATGAAACCACGATTCGTCTCCTATTCCCATCGCAAGACCAGAGACAACCTCGACTAAAGTAATTTGTCAATTTTTTCCATTTTCTTGGGTGCAGAGATTTATTGTTCTATTTTTTACTATCTGGCACTATGATGCGTCCAGCGATTAAATAGTCGAATTTTTTTCCTTCGTTTGTGGTGTTTAAATTAGACGAATCCGGGCATTGAGTTCCCCCAGATGATCCTTCAATAACGATTTTGTCGATTTTCTAAATTTAGGAAAATCGCAAGCTATAAGATATCTGACACGATACATTGTCCGGAATGATGAACTTAGTGTTCACTCCAAATTTCATCCAAAAATATTCAGAATCGTCGGAGTTATTTGGCTGTACAGCAGAAACTATGAACTATGTAGGTACATGGCTTCGATTGATCGAAATTTCATACAATGAGTCTGTATTTTTCAAATTCAAAGAATTCAAGTTACATAGGAATCAGATGTAATCTCGCAGGTAATTACCGGTTGTTTAAAGTGGATGGATAGAAGAGGTTGAAACAAAGACGAAGACAAAGAGGTGCGAAAATCCCCCCGAGGAACGTAAAGCCAAATACGTTGGGGGTAGGTGTACGCATGGGGTAGGGTATGGTAAGACAAATCAGTTTAGAGGCTTTTGGAAAGACTAGGGTTGATCTCGTTACCGGCTCAACCCGAAGCTTAAGTACAGGCGTACCCTTTGGCGCCGTTCCTTGTCGATTTCTGGATCCTGCGGCCTTCTTTACCTCCTTACAGAAAATAAGGGAAAAGGAAAGGGGCTGAGGGCGGGGAAGGAGAAGGGGAACCCTTATAGTACAAACCCAATATTGTTGGCTGCTTCACCCCACCAGCGAGCTTCACCTTTCTCCTTTCTCCCTTTACTTTCCCTATTTTGCCTCATCCTATATATTCCGGCTGAGACCTTATTTCATTTCGCCTGGAATTTATATTTTATGGGTAAAAGACCATTACCTCGTAGAGATAAATGACGCCCGTCTACCTACCACCGCGACCTGTTATTCCATTCAAAGCGATCATTCCTCTCCAGTCTACACGGGCATTGATACTAATTTTCTATTGTCGGTTGATCCCGATTGTTAACACTTTAATTTATGTCCTTAGGTCGATTCACCGAGTTGTCAAGATCGGTTTAATTATTTCATTGTTAATCGTAGCAGCATCTTTTGAAACATGTATTCCTACAGTTTCTCAATGGAAAGAAATAATAACCTTGATGCGTTGATGTGATCATGTTTCTAATCTAATCTAATAACTTTTGAAATTAAAAAAGCCGCGTTGATTGAGATAAAATTTTATGAAAACCTAATGACTACTGCTTTCTTGTAACTTTCAGTGACTCGAATGTTTCTATGAAAACAGAGGAACAGGAAGTTGACAGAACGCATTCAGAAGTGAAACACGGACTGTGATATTACAGGTAGATCCTGGGGTCGAAATCTGACACTGGCATCTGCCGGAAATAGACATCCCCTGGCGTTTTATGTTGTCGATGTGATATCTCGAGTTGGGTAAGTGTGAATAGTGCAGGTTGGCTCCTATGCCGTATCCCAGACGGACCTGAAGCCCCCGAAGACTCTGAAATGGGTCAATTTTTCATGCTGCACTCAGAAAGCTTTTGCAACTGTCTCTAAGACACATTGTATATCGCTGATCATCCGAGTATCCGAACAAATGATTGCGGTTGTCGATTTGAGAGAGAGAACGAGATAGGGAGGGTTGAGGTGGTGAATTTGTATTCTCGTGAAAGCTCGTGTCCTTTAAGCGTGTAAACTTCTGCAGGCTTTCGCGCGGCGACCTTTTCGCCTCCATGCGAAACAGGGAAAAAAGCTTTTGACTTCCTCCCGACTTTGGGCGAGCAGAGATTGATGTTGGGATCGGTCAATGGTCGTTGTGCTTCGGTGTACCTCCGTCCTCCGCGAAGTAGTAGAGGGTGGCGTGGCACGGCGGTGCTCCCTGGTGCTGCTCTGGGTCTATGGGACCAGACGTAAAGGTGTTGGGGGTTTTTCTGTGAACGGGAAGCTCGGGGGGGCAGCGCGAGGTTGCCAAGGGTCCAGAGTAGGCGGGTGTATATATTTCAGAGGGTCACTGAAAGCCCTAAGTGGGTTACTCCAGTGCCCCGGTCTCCGAAGCGAGCGACTTTCGGCTCTTGACGCCGCCTTCTGCCAGGAAGCTGGGGGATTCCTAGTGCCTATTTTCGAGGAAAGTGCGGGGTTCTCCTGGACCAGAAACGTCGATTATTAATCGAACAACAAAGATGAGGGGGTCGTGTGTCGAGGTCGGGACCCGAATCTGTGGTCTGAATGAACCGATAGGGGTGAAATAAAAAAAAAAATTGACCGGATTTTTCAACTTTCAGAGTTTTCTTTATTTCCTACACCTTGAAAAATCGCGTGGCACACCAATAACGCGCCGATCACGAGGTATCAGCTGCTGACTAAATTTGCAACAAGAAAAAAATTTATGAGTAAGAGGTAATCATTTCCCCATTTCTTCTTTTTTAACTTTATTCTTTGTTACATGCATATCTCAATAAAGTCGAGAAAAAGGATATTAAATATTGATAGATTTTTCATAAATGTTTAAACATGAGGATCAGTTGAAGAAATGTTAGGAATAGAATTTAAAAATAGACCCTCCAGATTATACGTCAAGCACCAAGAATTCTAGAGTTTATCAAACTTTTAACCTGAAGTCAGTAAATTATACTTTGATATGAACTAGAAAAAGTCTGATAACCATCCTCAGAATGTTTCAGAATCTCTGGTAATCTCAATATGTCATAACTAGTCAGTGGGTTTTGTTTTAAAATATAAATTGAAATAATGCAGAGGTAACATTCCATTCCTATTTTTGTACTCATGTGTTAAAATATTCATCACTTTTCCTAGGAATTGAAGTCTGTTGGACAGCTCCGAAAGTTCAGAACTGAGCAACTACGAAATTTGAGATCTGGATCTATTCCTGCACCGCAGGATATAATTATAATTGACAATGAGAGGTCTGATTATTAAAGGCAATTTCAAAACTGGATTCTTTCTCCTTTAATTTTTATTTATTTTCAACGAATATTTGAATTTGATGAGATAAAAATGGAGAGTGTCGCGCACGGGTCCATGGCCGGACATTCAACGCGAATGAGCAGGGGCATGAATAAATCCATCCGTCGATATCTCTTCGCTCGGATTAGTGTCTGCATTCACACCTTTCCCGGAAACCATCTCATAAATCCATTACGACTTGTTGTAAATCCAACCAGCCAACGATGCACAAATCTGGTGAAATCTCTTTTTCGGAAAAGTATTTACGCTCCTATCAGCACCGAGATTCTGTAAATATCCGATTTCCAAACATCAAAGTAGGTTTTTCAATTTTCAACCCCATTCCGTGCAAAGACATTTGTTCATTTCAAACAAATGAAGTCTAAGAATCAATGGTAATTTCTTGACTCGATTTCATACCCTGTGCAGGATCACGACACAATTTTTTATCTGAAGATTTCACTGTTCATGATACTTATGTTCATGCATATGGTTATTGATTCATGATATTTTTTACAGTTCCTTTCACGAAAAATAAAATTTGATTTCCTACTGTGACGTCGCCTCAAAAACATTCGTAAAATTTGCAATTCAAGGCACCTCAACGAAATGCCTTTGCTCGTTGAGTTCTAGAAGTCATTCAATTGATTAGTAGTAGAAGCTTGTGTGATGCACAATTCGGTGTATCTCTCATTCCGCGTGAGAAGTTATCTCCGATCCATGTTTGGGTTAACAATTTCACTCCCACGAGAGCTCAGCCGATGGTATATCTGAGTATATATTCGGGTTTCAGTTTCAGAGGATTAGTTTACATAAAATGATACGAAAGCACCTACTGGTGGCTAAGTTTTGACGGATATCGGAACCCAGCATCGATCAGAACCGTGGCTAGCACGCAAATAAGTTTAAAATTTCTCTAGATCACCAGAAGCTTCGCCAAGAAAATGGACCGGTCGACTTTCAATGAAATATCAAACGTTCTTTTGCGAGAGGAATAACAGCCGCGGTCGGAGATGTACCGAGGTCCCTTCAGCGGTCAATCCGTGTCCCACGGAAATTTATTATTAAGGGATGGGGGTCGGAAACAGTTTACGACTTTCCACGGATTCAGGTCCCGCACATAACGCGTGTGTAAAGTGTAACTCGTACAAGGGAATCGTACGTGTCTCGGACGTTCAAGGATGATACAATTACACGGCACGTACTGTGGATTCATGGTGTCCCCGAAAATACGCGACCCGCGCACACCATGAAAAACAATTTTACTACCACTATTCGATTGTCGCAATGATCCTAATCTTTGACTCGTTGATATTCACCGTTCGTATCACACATTCTGTTTCTTTTTTCATTTTTATTACAACGCTCGTAGTGGGACACCCTGAATACCAAAGGCCACGTTATAATTCTACACTGTTGTAAATACAAAAGAGCACAAATGGACCGGTGTAATTCGCCGAAGGAAATGACCTACCCTCATTCAAAACTACGGTACACAATCGTCCCATTCTCTCGACGTGACCATTTTTCATACCACTGAATTTCTGCAAGTGGTTATCATATCGTATGTTGGGACTGGAACGAATCTTGAAGATTCATCGAATTTTTCTGACGATACCAGAGCGAAAAATTCGCAGATCGCACAAAATCCGAGTCAGTGATTTATTTTGGAAAAATGTTGATGCACTGACGTGTCATAGCAAACTCTAATCTCATCTAGGTCTGCACCAGCTCCATTAATCCTAAGCTTGCTCACGCTTGTCCAGAAGTTGGGTAAGGTCAGGCTAGGGTTAGGTAACGTTGAACAGATTGTGGTACAGTTTGCAGAGTGATGTGTGACTTCGCGGATTGAGTTTGGAGAAAATATAAGGTCAAGTTGGTACAATCGTACAGATATAACTGTGGATTAAAAAAGCAGCGCGCGACAAGCAGCCTAATGATTACTCTCTACTTTCGGTTGAAACTTCTCCAGTTTGGAGGTTCGGCTGAAGGGATGAAGAGAGTGAGCGAGAGAGACGGAGGATCGTGCAAAGCGACATCCGAGACGGAACTCAAACATTGGCATAGCCTCACACACAAAGTCAAACCGACTCAAGAGCAACTTTGTGGATACCCAGATACACGTACATAGATACAACCTGTGTGTATACATGGAGAAGGTTATATTATCTAGTTACCCTGCACAGGGCTTACACCCCAAACAAACGGTCGGATAGAGAAGCCTCGAGTCAAGTAGTTCCAGCACCCTGCCAATCTGTCTTTCGGTCTCTACGTGCGTATCTTGAGTTCGGATAATACCCTTTGTTGGGATTAGTTATGCCCCTCGAATTTGTCTATGCATCAGACTAGCCTCGATTTTGGAGAATTCGTCACTTTTCTTTTTCCCATCTTTATGGCATCGCACACATCTTCGAGCTTCTCGCAAACGGCACGTGGTAACGAATGCTGGTAGAACTGAGAATTTACTACGTTGTAAACTTTCAAGAAACTTCGGTAATGCGCTAATTTGGCAGTTACTGGAACACGTATCCGTACTTCACGTAACGTTGAAATAGTGACCTTACATCCAAGGAAAAGTTTGATTACAGAGGTGATTCGGAGTTCATTCGCATCGCAAACTATGTATCACCACCATTTATCGCATTTGATAGTTGCCTGCAGGTTTTCATTTTTCAAATACACTCGATCACGATCACGAATCAATGCTTGTTTCTTTTTATCACTTTATTCCAATGGGTGGTTGGGTAAAGTCGGGAGAAGCTGCATTCCGTATTCGTTCGCTACCCTCTGATTTCAAACATCGCAATTCCTAACTACTCGGTGTTTGTTGTTCCGGAAGTTATTTGGCACAAGAATCGTGGGGGACCGGAAATCTCTCGAGTATCATTAGACCAATATTCATATTAGAACTTCTAAAATGAATATCAAAGTTGCTATAGTAGAAAAAGAACGTCAATGTGAAGCGAATTAACAGGTATCAACTGGTCAATGAAATTCGAACATAAATTGATTCGACTGAACATAAAGACTGAATTATTTACTTCGCGACAGTGATTGTGTATCTCTCATAACGTCAGGCAAAGATAATTGGAGGAAAGTGGATGAGCTTTTTATCGACTTTCTGATTCCTCACGAGCTGGAGACGAATCGTACGAATTCTGCTCGCTCAACAAATTTTTTATCCCATTGTTTCACGTTTCTTTATAAAACCGTCAATTTCTTTTGTACAACTGTACCGATACGTATAATCCAATTTTTGGATCGTGAGAACAGGGAAGAAGACGGGATGCGAACAATGGAACGATTTCGACCCCCAACTGTAATGCGAATAAACCCGAACAATCGATTGCCTGCATCCTCCAATGTCAGGAAATAATGATCATTTAGTCAGTGAGTGGGAGAACGCTTTTCCAGATTCGAAATCCAATTAGCGTTAATGGGAATCGATATTGACATAATTAAAAAAAAATAAATTAGACGTACTAAATATCACTTTTTTATCTATACACCAAGATTTCCTCTTCCAGTCGTGAGATGGTTTGGCAAACTCTCTTGTCACGAATGAAGAAGGAGAGTAACGTATAACCACCAGTATCTAATTTACTTAGGGATTATTATTCGTCTAATTAATTAAACGTAAATATGAAAAGATTTAACTAAACCTCGGCCACATTTACCTCAGTGACGTCTCGTCAAAGCTAACATTGTCAATTGTACAATGTTACCGTATGCGTGTTATGACAGTAATCAGAAAGCTCTGTGCGTCGACGACGTCTGGTATTACTCGAAAAACTCAAAAGCTGCTTGAAAAAAAGAAAACCCCTCATTAACCTTAATACTATTGAATAAATTATAAATATTCCACTTCCCTTCGCCCGAAGGGAAGTGGAATATCTTCCTGATCACCGTATCGGACTAGGGGTGCATTTGTATTCGTACTGTGGTAAAGCAGCGGTAGTGGAAGCTGGTAGACAGTGGGTACCCGCACAGACTCCACTCGTAGGCAACCCCGTGACCCGTTTCTTGTTAAATTACTCGACAAATATGTATGTTCACGTATACGAAAGCGACATTACACAATACACTTGGAACGGATTTAATTAGTCAGCAACGAGTCTCTGCATCTAGCTTCACTTCGAGAATTTCATTTGAACCTATTATTGTAATATACAGGGGATTGCCGATCGCTTTTTTTTTTCTAGAATCGACGTCTTGGCTTCGATTCAGTCCACAATTAAGAAACTTGAACAATGAACTGTTTTAATTTTGTATTACTCCGTATCAACGATCTCGAGCAAAACTCTGACTTTGACGTCAATGTTATATTAGACATTGCGTAAAATTTGGTATGCTACAATTTTTTGAATTGTTTATTTTGACTTTGACATCAGATATGAAAAACTAAAAATGGCGGTCAAAAACGGCAAGGTAAGAGGTCCAAAAATCGTTCGATTCTTTTAATGAATGAATGCTAGACAGGAGATCAATACCAGAAATTAATAATTTTTATACAAATCGTATGATTCCGTGGATCTTTTTCACGTTTTAGACTATGCACCAACCGAGCTTATACGTCATCGTCGTGTGACGTCGCCGGAAGCTCTAAGTTTCCAAACTTGGTAGGACCAAACTTAAAGACAGGGCGTTCGATACCGATAGATCGGTAGATTCGTATTTGAATTCGTAAACCTATGTGTAGGCGACTGACTGACTCTGGCTCGGCTTGAGTTAAGGGAAGTAATAAGTTAGGTTAGCGTGGCGTGGCGTGGGCTTGGTATATATACAGAGAAACGCGCCAGTCTGTGAAAACTCGGAGCCACACCGTAGGTGTACGAGTGGGGTAGAATAGAGTCGACACACGAGGGGTTAACTCTTGGAGTGGTAAACGCAGTTTGGTTCCATCCCCCTACCCCATCCCTAGATTCGAACTAAACTTTGTTTGTCACCAACGTAGTCCTGCTGTCTATTGTCTCTACGTGATAACACATTCTCTATTATATCATCTGCCCCGGATAACTGTTACACTTTTTACTCACTTCACACGTGAACCTCATACGTGATCGACTCACGAGATAAAAACATTTCGAATGCTCCAAAGTCTTGAAAATGAAATTAGGTAAATTTCTTGCCAATCAAGTTTTTTAAAGAAAAACTCTTATCTATTCTCTGCACACTGTCTAAACTTCGGAACACTAGAAAAAAAAAATCGAGGGTTTAATAGAATTTTTCATTCAATTTAGTGCCGCTATGAAGCTTTGGTGACTTTCTTGTAATAGGTAGGAGGGTCTGATATGAGCCGCCTCTGCGGGGGCTGGGTAAATTTTTTTTTTTTTGTTTTTTTTTCATATATATATAGAGAAGATATTAGCGGTAGTTGGTTGTTGCAGGGTAGCATATAGCACAGCGCGGGTGAAAATTGAAACATCGTATCGACTTTGCTCAAAGCTCAAGCTTGCGAGCGGGGTAGTTTTAGCCCTATCTCGGCTCACCACTCTTTCCACACGATTTTTAGATATAAAGACTCAATTTCCCTCGTCCATGGTATACCGGCTTAAAGAGTGATAAAAAATTGAGAAAAGTAGTGCAGCTAGACGCAGATCCTCGAAGACAAGATTAGCTACGTAAATTTCAGCCACTGCCGCCATAACACTCGAAATACCAAGATTAAGTCATTTTTTTCACTCTTACATCGAAATTTGAGAATTTTGGGATCAATTTTTGTAAAAAATTATCAGAGGAAATCAATTGATCCACTATGTAAAATTCGGGTGCAAAAAAGTGGATCATGCAAACGATATAGTACATTTTCAGAGCAACCAGTGCACACAGGAGCATGGAGAAGCTTTTTCTGGCATTGAACTAGAAGGCAGAGAGATTCAACGTTACAAATAAAGGTTGAGGAGTATGTAACAAATGTGACATTAACCAACTGATTATTTTAAATTAACGCTGTGTTGGATAGAATTGAGGGATCGATGATATCGTCTGCAAGCACTCAATTTTTCTGAAACTTTGAAGGCAAAGTTGTGTACTAAAATATCGTCACTTCAAAGGATACATTTCTGTATCGTTTATACGATTGTTTATTTACAAATAAATTAATATACTGATAATAATTGATAAAAATAATGAGGCATTATCTCAAATAGAATGAAAGAGAAATCGAAAAAGAAAGCAAAAAGTTCACCAGCTGAGTTTTTGCACAAAAGTGGATGGTATTTGGGGTAGATGAGCCAGAGGCGAAGAGAGAGAGAGAGAGAGAGAGAGAGAGAGAAGGCTGGTATTTCGAGGACTGTGAAGACCAATTTGTTAGAAACTCTCCGCAAGCCAGACACAATATAAAGATGGTAACAATAGAAAGAGGAAAAGTTGTATCAGTATAGAAATTCGGGATATTCATTACTATTTCGTGGTAGTCTACCAGGCAGTTTGGATAAAAGTTCATTTCCAAATAAATGCGATTCAACGTGAGCTTTTACTCCGTGGATGAAATGTCTCGTGCTAAATGAAATGGATAAAATCCCAACAGCTACGTAGCCATGCGACCGAGTTCCGGAATACCGGAGTACACAAACTACGACCAACGTACTCTCCCGTCGTCTATCATGGACAATAGACACGGTCTCGTCAAAATAATGGTACCATGTTGTCCAGACGGCAGAAAAAAAAGTTTAACGGATGCGTATTCCATTATTAGTTATATTTTGGTAACTCGTCGACACGCAGAATTGAACAATGCATAATAACCAAACTCAACCGACATGATTTTAGATTTGAAAACTGGTGGCTCGAAGCTGGGGGAATTTGACTGAGGTTTCATACGGAAATTCCTAGGTATCTTGAATTTTCGATGCAATACCGCGCTAGTCAAAGAGCAGTGTGTCATGACTGCACTGTTATTAGGTTACAAGCCATTCCAACCGAGCTACAAGGGCTCGCCCCGTAACGTCGATCCAAAAAAAAAAAAAGAAAACCAACAATACCATCACGGTTGGTATTTGCTTAATAAAATGCATCTAAGGCGGGGTCTTCAAGTGGGCAAAGCTCCTCTGTACCCGACCAGGAACACCAGGAATCTCTTTATAATCTGATACCGAGTTCTTACTCCTTTCAAGACATCCTCTTTTAACCGCTGCTCTTCCCTTTACTACCGATCTTCGTTGGGTCGAATTTTCCATGGATGTCGATGGCCAGCGATCCTTCTTCTTCTTCTTCCTTCGAAGAACGCTCGCTGGAGGTCGATTCTGCGTTGCTTGTGAAATTACTCAGATCAAAGATTTTCTTTCTTCTTCTTTTCAGTCGGCGTTATGCCATGGCGTTTATGCGTCCACTTGGTAATTGGACTATTCGGTCTTACGAAAATAATCATTCCTTACGGCATAGCGTGTAATAAAGGAGCTTAGGTTGGCAATTAAATTTAACGCTAGTAGCTGGTATAAAAATCTTTTTTATGTCTGTCACATGTATTTTTGCTTTCCAAATTGGGCCCTGGCTGCAGGTTCCCTAACGAAGTCAGGGACTGCGGGGTACTTCGCGGTTTATGATTACGATAAAAGGTCACCCCAAAAAAGTTACATCGTGGTTCTCGACAGAAATTTCGTTCCTAATTGTAATGACGAAAAACATTCAGTCTTACACGTATTTCAGATCATTAAACACGAGCATTTTGCTATACAAATAGCATGGCACTTGATTCTTGGAGAAACTGTCTGAACTCCGTATCAAAACCGTTAATATGACGATTGATATCTGCGCGCAGAAACGACTAGGACAGCGTTTCGTTTATAATTCATAATCTGGACACAAAGGCAGATGGCCGTCAGGTATGAGGTTCAATTCATCTCTGATTTAGTCAATTAGTACTTCAAAGCACGAAGTTCTTGGTAGGTATATTCTTAAGAAAATATAGAAAACTGATCTTCTTTTCACAGAATTGTTTCAGCTGGCTTATCAAATTTGACTAATTATGACACTCTAATTACTGAGTTAATGATGCCGACCGAAAGTTATGCTGCTTCTGCTGAAGTTCAGATAAAATTCAGTTCAATGATACCTGAGTTTCTATTTTCTTAAGTGATACTAAAAGCACGCATCAGAGCAGTCTCGATGCGTTCTTTCGAGAATGCATACCTTGGCGACAAAAATGTGTGAGAGGTCGTCCCGAGCTTTCGTAAGGCACGCACTTAAACTTGAAAAAATTCAAAAACTTTGCTCAGGCTAAGCTCTCTGCCCAGATGTTTCTCCTGTCAGTTCCAGGCGCTACTCATGGTGTGGAAGATTCAACTTTTCCGATTTTTTATTTTTCTTTTTTTATCGAACCTTTAGAAGTCTTGCAGTAGTTCAGTTAAAAACTAAATCACAAATTTCATACCGGAAGTCAAGATCAGCAGTACCTGAGTGTAAACCTGTTGAAGGTGATAATGGGGTCATAATTTTCATCGAATTATACTCATTACAGACTTTCAATGAAACAGTTCAACGGCACATTGAAAAGCTTTAATTGCCGAGTATATTTATGATCGATTTTCTGGAAACAAGTCACTTCAATCGATGCCTGTAAATGCTGGATTTTTATTGTGATCTACCGTCAATCGTGAATTTTCATCAAGTGGTTTCATGCAGCTTGAGCGCTTTTGAATATTCATATCGTTCAATAAATTCAGTAGTATAAAAATGAAATCCGATGGACGCCGTTCATCCCCTACCAAAAATTTGACGTAATGCTCGTAAATTTTATACATTTGTTCCCACGCCACGTACGTTTCTTCTCAATTGATGTTATCGTTCCGACGTGCGAGATCAGTTCATTAACAAAGATGTACAAGATTAAGGCGTTGGTGATTTTGGTTTTATTTCCCAACTCCGGTAATGGTCTTCCTTAAACACCATTTGTCTCGAGTTTACGGTATAGCCCGTAACAACTCTTGGGTATCAACACTATTGTTGATGCGGTCCATTTAGCAGCCTGATACCGTACACGTCTTAACTCAACTAGAGTAAGCATTCTTGCGAGGCTTGCCGGATCATTGTACCCTTTTGCATTGTCGCGAGGTGAGCAACAGTCTCATTGTTTCATCTCAATTCCGTCTTTTAGTTATTGTCCGAGCAATGCACTCTACCCAAGTGACAATGAGTCTCTCCGCAGGATTTTCGCGATTAAACCTCTGATACAGTAGCCGCAGGTTTATCTCACTGGGTTTGGTTTGTATAATACGGTGAGATTAACGATGTAAGCACGGTTTATGTCTAATTGTTGTACACAGTCTGCGAATTATTTGCATATGATATTTTCTGTCTTATTTAGAAATTAAACAAAGCGATCAAGCTCCCAAAACCTGGGTTAATATCGTTACCTTTCGACCCTCCTAAACGACAAGGAATAGAATTGATTTGAATTTCATTGACAATGACATCGCCAACTAACCAGAATGTAGCGGTTGAACTAGCGTGGCCCAAAGTAGACCAGTCACTAGTCGACGTTGACAGGTGTGACGGTTTACCGATATTAATTATTTCATCCACCCGCGATTTCACCCCCCTCCTCCTCACCATACGGGACTCTTACAGTGACAGTTTTTATATCCAGATTGAAAATTATGCGCAAAGTTTTTCACAAAATCACATTCTGACATTGCAATTACTGAGAAAATCGCCTATAGTCACATTTTTTCTCTTTATCATTTTATCTGGAGTGGCATAACAGCGGAAAGTGAAGTTGCGATTTACATTTACAGGTGAAAATGAGCATGTGAGTGGATCCGGATGTGCAGATGTGTATCTATGCACAGGTTTCATACAGGTCCAATGTACATACAGTGTATAGCGCTCAGCTCTATGGAACGGTTGATAATGTAGTCTCACGGGATCTACTCAATCTTGTCTCTAACTCTATGCTATCCTATCCCACCCACCTATCCTATCTCCCTATGACCTTAGCGCAGTTGTTTCCGCAAGGTGTTGCGAAAGCTCACTTCAACTTAATTGTCTCAAATTATCAACGCTCAAATCTGTTCGGATAGATTAATATCGTTGACTTCGTTTACATTTGACTGTTTTTGTATACCTTTTTTCATACCTTTATCATAAAACAACTGTTCATAGGCTACTGTGGGTTCTGATCGTTTCCGAGAATTCAGTTTTCAAGAAAAAAAACAGACAATAGAAATAAACTTCAGGGAGTAAGAAGAATGGAGTAAAAGCTCAGTCGCGGAAAAAAGACGATGTCGTAAATATCGGAAAATTGGAAATCGGTTAGCCTCCAGATCCGCTGTTTAAACAGGAACAATTTCTGTCATGCATAAAACCGTTTTGGACACTAAAAATTCTGAAAAGAATGGGAACAATGTTCGTTGCGATACAAGATCTTCTAATTTATTGACGGACTTTCCTCTTTTCAGAGCAAATTAATAACTTCATCGACTTTGAATTATCTGTAAGCCGAATAATAGATATTAAGATTTTCAATATATGAGATTGAATTTTTATCCCACACCGCGATGCAACCTCGATCTTTTTTTATCTTTCAGCTATCCAGGTCACCTCGTGGGCTCCGGTGTAGCAAAGCTTTTTCTCAACTTTCTACGTTTCTGGAATACCGCATTGATTTCCCTCCTCGTGTGTATAGGTAAAAAAACGTCCTCAAAGTATCGCCACGAGTCTTTAAAAATAGAAAGGGCTCTGAAGAGAGAAGAGAATTCCTGCAGTTAAGATTCACGTTTATAGGCGAATAAAATACAGTGTAATTTATGTTCATTCCAATTGAGACACACGATATCGTTTGTGTACCTCAGAATAGAACATTTTTCAGAATCTCATCGAGAATCAACATTTCCAAAACTACGATGTCACGGAGAAAAGTCTCGAGAGAAACGTCGGAATTGGATGTTAACACATGACCTCGCATCATCCGATGTCAGCCGACACTTCCTCCGAGGTCCCCTTCTGCAGGATGGGGTCAGGATTCGAAGAGCGAACTCTCTGATTGAACAGTGACGGATCGGTGCGATGTCCCTTTTGAATAATATCACCGTTCGTTCGCTGATTCTTCAGGCTTAAGACCACCTTTATACCCATCTGGAGCTTCCCCTCGGATTTCAGGGCGTCAAAAATTCCCTCCATCGCCTATTGTGCAACGGTACGACACCTTCGACTTACAGATTGAATTTCAATTACGTTTCCATCCGGTCTTTCCACACTTTCGTGATCCCATCAGACTCCAATTTTTCAAGGTTCCTCCACTGCATCGCAATGTTATCCAAATTTGGAAAAGAAAGCGGGGTATCTGAGATCTTCAAAAAATTGTATCGAAGTCGATTGAACACATTGCACTGGATCTATTCGAATTGAATATTGATAAACTTTTTCAAGATCAAAAATAAAGAATCCGAAACGTTTGAGGTCGTTTTTTGTCATTGATTCGTTGGTTCCTTATCGGCAGGCATGAGACGAGTTTGAAGATGGGTGGTATATACGTTCGACATTTTCTGATTTGGTATTCTTATATTCGTTCCCGTGACTTTTTCATTTTCGCACAAAACGCTATCTCGGTCCATCTGGGAAGCGTTTTTTTTTTCTCTCTCTCTCTTTTTCCTCCGCGCACCGATATTTCCCTGGGAAGATCTCACTCGGTCGAACGTGTAGGGTGAAGTATAGAAGGAAAGTGAATGAAAAAAAAGACAGAGGAAAAAAAACTTGCCAATCTCTGATAGGCTTCAACTATAAGGGGTTGAAGAGAAAGCGAGGATAGACGAAGACGAAAAACTCAGACAGAGACGAGGCTTATGATTGGTTCATTTGATTTGCATCGGAATTGTAATCATGCGACACATGGCCCCGGCACTAACACCTCCTCGGCGTAAGGTTTTCGCCGCTCGCTTTCATATCCAGACTTTGGGATCATTTTCAAAGTGTGAGAGAGGGTAAACGAGGGTTGAATTTTTAGTCTGAACCGAGTATAACCCGACCCCGGGAACGCGTAATAATGCGTAAAAGTGGGACGACTGTCAGGGAGAAAGAGAGAAAAGCCTGGTGCGTGAAATAATCTTGGGATTGGAAAGATTTGAATAAACCGTGTATCATGGGGCCCTCCTTAGTGCAGGATACGATCACCCCTAAAATAGAAGAACATATAAAAACCAAAAGGCCGTCCGAATTATCAATATCTCTTCTTCGAGTGACAACGATGCAAGAATTGTTGATCACTTTCGTAATCTCGCCAACATTGGTAATTGCAACGTCATGTAATATCATTGATCAAAGATATCTTTGCGTTAGGTTCATCATTTTTATAGTTTGAACAAATTTTCGTGATTTTCGTAATAGTAGTTTATGTAGTTCTTGAGATTTTTCGGCAATTTATGTAGTTTTTACAACGCATTCTTTGCGATAATTATATTCTTCAAAGTGTTATCAATGTTCATAATAGTTGCAGTTTTTGTAGTTTTCGTGGATTTTGTGATCCATTTATATACTGAAATTCATATACATATTTTCAAGTGTTCCACTGCGATTTTTACAATACCTACTTTGAATTTTGAAGAATCAAATTCTAATGGATTTGTAGTGTTTTCGAATTTCGTAATTTTTATACCATCTGAAGTAATAGATATTTTGGAAGTCTACAATTTTTATAATACTTTTGTACAACTACTCGTACTCGAAGTACTTTCTTCATTCATAGATAACATAGTTATTTTTAAATAATATTTCGATTTAGGTATAGTTTTAGTTTTTCAATCGTCGTAGTAATTGCAATTTTCCTAATCATCGTAATTTTTGTCACGTTCTTTAGTCATGTATGCAATTTTTTCCGCGAATTTCGTTTTTTTCGTAATTTTTGAAATTTCAATTTGTAATTTCTGTAGTTTTCGATTTTTTTTCTATTTTATTGCTTGCAATTTCCGCAATAACAGTTGGTTTTTTCAATTTCTATAATCGTTGTGATCTTCGTGACCCATTTCTCATCTTTTAAATTTTAATTTTCGAATATCAGGTATCCAACAATTTATTGTAACTTTACTCCCTCGTGAAAATGATTGCATCCACGTGTAGAGCAATAGGTATATCGCATACATCTGCCCGAAGGGACGTGTGAATATTTCATGGAAAGGTTTTTGTGGATGCTATACTGCAGATCCCTCGGCCCGGAGCTTGCAGTTTACCTCTGCCGGCTTTTCTATGCTGCAACAGTATAACAGCCGCACCGAAAGCGAACGATCGACGGACGAAGCGTTGGGATTTAACCCCTTTGAACGGTTCGTACCTATATACTGTTTGTGTTTTGGTTTTCGATTTTTATTTTATTTTTAGATTTTTTGTTTTACCACGCTGATATACCGCTGGATAAATCTCGCGTTACGCTGCTGCTGTTGGTCCAGAGTCGGAACCTCCTCTCAACGTACGCCGGTGGCACCACACCTCCACATCTGACACCGGCTAAACTAACTGAAAAAGCACCCCCTAAAACCCAAACCAGGCCAATTTTCAACACTACACTTGCACTCCTTTCAAAGCTTTGAAAGTTACTGACCATCGTCCATCGGTCGTTTAATCCGCTGCAGGATAGTGATGTGGCTAAACTGGCCACGTCAGGGAATACTTTGACGTAGAGCTTGCGGAGGGGGTCGATTACTGAGTGGTTGTGGAATAATTTGAGATTTTTCTCGTTTTTTTAACACTTTTTATAAAGCCGGTCCGGTTTAATCCGTACCGTTGACTTTTCCCAAACCAGCGAGTTATTGGGAATTAATTGTGGAATTGATGGGGAAACCTTTTCCCTCCGAATTCATGATAAATTGCTCACGAATTATTCCGTGGCTTCCGGGGATATGATTGAAAATCAATATAGGTAGACGGGGGTGTGAAGTTGAATCTGGGAAAGTATTCTGTGGGTAACTTTATTTTTTCTATTTTTTAAATTGCACTTTCTAAAGATTTAGCATTAAATATCGAATGAGATGCATATTAGGCGAAGGGCGTGATGCGAAATTTGAGTACTGAGGTAGAGGAGTCGGGTGGATACATAAGGAACATTTCACAAAGTTATCGGTTTATTTTCCGAATGCAAATACTCGGAATAATCCATATTTTATGCCAAGATGATACCAACCTACTTCGACTAGGCTTGCCCGAACAAACTTTATTCCCACAAAAGTTGCCAACGACAGAAAGAGAGAGAGAGATAGGAAGTTAGAGCAAAGAAAAGTAGAACGAAATTCAAAGTTTGAAGAACGGGAAGAAGTCCTTGGTTCTAAACCATTTACACTGGCATTAATTTTTTTTTCGTCTGCTACTTTGTTCTTTAGCCAATAATTATTTTACATACTTGAAACCTTTGCAATTTCAGTTCTTGGAAAAAGCTATCGTACGAAAAACGTTCTCTGTCAGTCGTTCAATGTTCCCAATTTTTTTGGATAGTTTTTGAAAATTCTGACATCAATTATTCCAATGTTCGCCTATTTCGCTTGGTTTTGCCAATTTTGTAACCACTGTATTTTTCTATATTTTTATACTCTTCTTTGTAAATGTGCTAACAAATCGCATCATTGTTACAAAGGACATTCAGCTTATTCAAAGACATTAAAAAAATTGAACGTCAAAAGCAATCAAAACCGAAATTAGAAAGGAACTCAATCATCGTCAGTAAAAAAAAAATGTTGCGCTTCACTCAAATTTTCGCAATATTTCTCGACTATTTTGTGAAATCCTCTTATTCGGATAGTGAAAAAAAAATGTTTAACTGGAAACGATCAACAGCAAAAAAAAAATGGAGTGAATTTTATGGAACCTCAGATTTTCTACTGTGGGGTCCATTGGATAAAAAAGAACTCGAAATGATTTTCAGACGAGAACTTGAAGTGAGATTAAAGACGTTTGATCATCCTATGACCATGAAGTAATGGCTAAAAATGATTTCCTAACTATGATGTGACACAGCCTGTGCAAGAAAATTCCCGCCACGAAGAAGATTGGTGGTTCAATACCCTATGGAGTTTGAGCGAAAAATTCGGGCCTGACAGATATGCCTGAAATAACGCTCGACGTATTTTTTTTCAATCTTTGGGTATCTGATTGGCGGTAAAAGGTAGGTAGAATGAGGGTTTTGATAGAGTAAAAAAAAAGGAAACAGAGGGAAAAGTCGCCCGTCATCTCGAAGGATATAAAATGAAAAAAGGAGGGTGCATAAGAAGGAATAACTGTCGGTTCCCTTGTAAATTCTCGGGACCCTGCACCGAGGCCACGTTTGAATTCAAACGTAATCATTCGTTGGTACGTCAGTCAAAAGAAGAAAAAAAAAATGATAAAAATGAAAGCACGGAAAAAAATCAATTGGTTTCGGCTCTCTGGCGACTTGACAGAGACTTTTTCTCGAAACCGATAATCATTTCTGAGATCAAGGGTTGCCGAACGGGGAGACCAATCTCGGCGTTTCTTCTCTACCCTCAAAAACTCGAATCTTTCTTCTTTCGACAGACGACACTGTAATTTCGGGAATTATATTCCCGATTTGAACCTTCAAAAGGCAGCGTAGTCTATTCTTTCCGACGTCAAATTTCGAAAGCTCCTTCGAAAGCTCCCTGGAGTAGATATTTTCAGAATATCAAAAATGAATGTTTCGATGTATCAATCGAGATGTGAGCTCGTGTCGCCCTGATTTTTTTTCCACGTTAGTGAATATGAAAAAGCTTTTTAAACAAAATTGGTCAAAATATTAATTGAGATGAATTTTATTTTTCTTTAGAGCTCGCATTCAGTAGCTGGCACAGCCATTTAATCGTGCCGGCTATCCGAGGCTTTCGACACTTGCCAGCGTGTAAATGAGGCAGTGTAAAAACGGTGAAAATGTAAAAGCCTAGAGGTAAAAAATGCTGAAATTGAACGAGATTATATTTTTTTGCGAATCTACGCGGATCCACCATGAATGTATTCCTTTTTGGACTCTGGCTGATAGTTAATTCAGCGGTGGGTCGAGGAGGTGTGGCTAATTGAGCTATTAGTATCCACGTGAGGACTAATTAACCGAATAACACGGAGAATTTTTTTCACAAACGAAAACATCAAAGTGTCCTTCGAGGCTTTAGAGCGGAGAAATGTTTGGTCAAAAATGTATAGTTCATAAAAGGCCGTTATTCTCTATCCTAAAACCCGCCAATGCGGATCGTTGTGAATCACGTCACTCATGCAGATTATACAGAATATATACTGTGGTTTTCGTCACGTTATTATTAATCATTCTTTATGCTCGAAACACCAGACCGCTGTTCCTCGTTCCGACATTATTCACCAGAGTCTGCAGCATCCACGGATTAACTCTTGACAGAGTAATACAGCCAACTCGGATTTCATACATTCTTTTCGTTTATTTATTTTTTCTTTTGCGTGGTTTACCTTTTTTTCAAACAAGTTTTCTTTCAAATTAACTATTTTCACTGTATGGTATTTGAGGGAATCCAGGTTTCAAAAATCTTGCGATTTAAACGATACGTATACCAACACTGGAAGCTTGCTGACTTTTTATCATATTCAATTTTATTTCTCGAGATATCAAACATCCTGTAGGTCCGATTGATTGTTCAATGTGGCTGAACCAGATCTCCATATATATCATATTTCTAGTGGAAGACACCATGTGAAGTCAGAATAATTAGGGTTTTTACAGATTCGTTAATTTTGTAGTTTTTAGTATTTAAGATTTCGTAATATTTGTGATTTTTGCAAATTTTGCGATTATTGTAGCATTCGCAGTATCACATATATGATCCTATATACTCGCGTATATCGTCAGGAATAAAATGTTACAACAGGGCCATCAAAAATTTCATTTTGATTTCAACATTTTTTATCAAAGAATTGAATTTAAAAAATGTCAAATTTCGATATCGAAGTTTAAAGATGACACGATTTTCTTTCATATCGACTGAAAACTGGTGGGACATTGTTTCTACTTAAATTTTTATAAATACACTGTATTATATATAACCTTATTAAATTTCTTACGAATCTGCGAGCATATTCTATGCAGGTATTCCGGTAGACTATACAGTAGCCTCGAGTAATACCAAGGGTCAGATTCATATTTATACAAATGTGTGCAGTGCCTGTTGGCAATAACGTGCTTTGATCAGACCCTGTCCGAAGCATAGTATACGGGGGTTGAATGGCGAACATTGCACTGTAACGTCACTCGGTTAATATAATAATTTGTTAGCTCGCGAACGTACCTAGAGCTACGCACGTATGTCTACGTCAGGTGTTCACAAAACATCATGATAGAAAAAAAAAGTTTGAAAAGCACCCCGATCCTTGTTGTTGCAAGCTCTTCAAACTGGTTCAAAGCTTTCGTAAAAGCTGAAGCAAAATAGGTACGTACCTTCAACGGTTTTTCACTGAGGACGTGGGTGTATATCTTTGGAAAATATGACAATAATACAATATCCACACACTGAAACCCTTCTGAGACTCTATTCGACGGACTTTTATTCAATCCTATCGATCACACTGCAAACTCTTTCGGAAATCCAGATTTTACAGACCGTGCAACTTGAAACTCTCTTTAGTTTCATAATTTTATCTCAATCTTAGGTTCAATTTAGGGCGACCCTAAGTGGCCCTAAGAGTAGGAACACCTCAGCATAGCCTAATTTTGGTAAAATATGGCTTCCTCGAGTAGGTCACTCACAGCGAGGCCCCAGCAAGGCTCTGGTCTGACTTGCCGTATACGGATTTCCCTGATTTGGCCTGATTTGGCCTTATTTCCGATCTGAGCCCGACGATCAACTTGTTTCTAATATTTTTCTGCCCAGATGAGTGATTTTATCTGCATTTTTTTTCATCAACCCACGTAGAACTTTTTTATTCGGCTTGTATTTATTGAAACTGAAGGCAATTTGAGTTCTGTTCATCAGTTACGAAAACTGATATCAAATATCTTTGGTCTGAAAATTTTCTACACGTTATTGCATTACCGAACTGTGTAACTTCACAGATACCAATTGGCAGTGATAAGCTTTGCGCCAGTTTTATCCCATGTAACAGATGCTTTCAGTCAAATCCAATAGCGATTTATTATCCCATGGGAATACCAGGTGCTCGCTGAGATAATCGGGTGGAGGCCACTTCGTGTGTTAAAATTACTAAATTCGTAATTACACCTCTTGCGGTCACGCAACGACTGGTGAAACTTTTGAGTTGAATACACTGTAGATCATTGCGCAGCTTTTATTTGCCTGAAGCGCTTTTACATCTGCCAATTTTATTCGCTCTTGTACCGGGTTTAAGAATGGATTCGGATTAAAGCTCGCAGTCTCTGGTTTTGTGAGGATTGTTTTTCTACACGACCAGCTCTCGGGCCAAGTCCAAGGAAAATAAGCAAACGGTTGTGTCACTCTTGTTTCAGACTTCAGATTTGAAAAGTTTTTTTTTCAACAATTCTTGACGGACTTCTTTTTCCTACGGTTAAAGCCGTAAGAAAATAGCCCGAGCTTTTTCTACTGATTAGCGTGATCTCACTCACAATCAGTCTCGTTTGTTGGTATAAAAATCTCTGAGGTTGAGAGCTTGTTCATGCTACTTTAGAACACTAATATCATCAATTTTCAGATCACGTAGAAATGCTATTCGAATGAAATACACCCGAGCCACATATTGCGTTATCGACAATGCCACCATCCCCAGGCTCTTTGATACATAGAATAAATTTCATCTCTCTGAAAATCAGCTCTGAAGTTTATCTATATTATGAAGATATGCTGATTTCGCAATATCTAACCACCCTTATCGATTATACACAAAAGTTCTTACGATTTCAAAACAAAAGCCACTTTTAAAAATCCAATTTATTCGACATCGATGTCGCGAATAATTAAATCAATTATTCCCAAAGTTTTCGACTGCAAAATCGATGCAAAATTAATCTTACCTTAATTTGTGTTCCGAGTGCGGTGAATCATCCGGCGACTTATGATTGTTTCCAGTCTATAACAGACAAAATTTATCAGACATTAGCCTCTTTTTTATTTGTTGGCGAAAAATATTAGCAGACGAGTATAGATTACGATTTTCGAACGTCAACGTAAATTGCCAAATTTTTCCATGGAACAGATCCTACGGTAATCACGTCACCCCGAAATCGCCAAACCTATCAATCATTCAGTACCGAGTCCATTAATTAATCAGTGACTCAGATGTATTTTCTCCCACTGCAGCCCCGTCTCTATCCTATATAATTGGCCTAATCCTGCCAATTTTCGTGAACATAAATAATTAGTCAACTCGCGAAACTGTTTAAAAATGAAGTTAAATCTACCGTTGAATTAATAATCATCCAGTAATCACCCCACGACCCCTTCAAAGTACTCATTCTAACGCTTTCTGACGGTTGAATGAATTCTATTTACGCGGATAAACAGATAAATTTCGAGGGTCGATGGCCGAAGGTACATAAATTATGTCGATCAGATGTGTTTGGATAACATAATTACTAGTGCCAAAGATAACAGTATGAGTTTCTTCCTCAAAGGCTCGACTGAAAAACCGATCTAAAGGAAGGGAGGTGGCGAAAACATTTATGAACAGTTTCAACTATTTCGCGAAGTTGTTTATCCGTGCAGTGCGAATGTGACAAGGGAAAAGGCTATTATAAACTATGGTTAAAGAAAACGAGCAAAACTGCTGACTACACGTGTATATAATCTGCAACTTACGTCACTCCGTAAGCTTCTTGAAACTAATTAATTACGGAAAACAACTCCCTGTAAGCCTGCCAAGTGCACGTGATTTCTAAACTAGTCTCGCTCCCCTACTAATCGACCACTATTTTCTTGTCATAGATATCCATCCCACATTATGAGATCTACTATAGGCCGAATCATACATCATTCGCCAAAAATGATTTTTCCGACCGTTTATAGCACAAAACTCCAAAGACTCAACAACCTTCCAAAAGCATACAACTTTTTGAATAATTTAATCACATGATTTGAATAATGTTTACTATGAGCAAAATTATTTAAGAAAAGCCGGGCCTGTCACCCACCCCCTTCGATTTGACTGATTTTTTGTGAGCATGTTACCTACCTGGAGAGTAGTCAAAAGCCAAAATATTATGTCCCGAAAAAATTTATTGGCCGAGTTACAGTTTTTTTTCACATTTTTGACTCGAATTTGGGTATTTTCGATTATGCAAAGGTTTTTTGGACTACGTGGCTGAAAATCGGTTTCTTTATGTAAAATTGACCCAGGAACACGAATCTGGCCACAGATTTGACCTACGAGAAAAACCTACAATAATATTAGCCAAAAACACCCGAAATTGACCAAAAAAGTCCCAAATCTTGGGGAAATGGTCCAAAAAAAATGTTTTCGTCTTTCTGAGGCAGCAATCTTGTAGAAAAAGAGCCAAAGAATCCAATGACCACACCCCCAGATTTTTAGGACGAACCGTTCAAGAGATACGCGTTGTCAAAGTTGGAAAATCTTGATTTTTCTGCAAATAATGGACCTTTTTAAGGGTTCTTATTATTTTATTTCATGGAAAAGTACATTTAATTATTTTGACCAGAATCTGACGAATCTCATTTGATGAAAATAACCTATTGATACTCGATTTAGATAGTCGTGGTGGATGCCGCAAAATAGGCCTTTAGGTCGGACATTTGTCCAAAGAGGTCAAAAAAGTCCATTATTGCCAGAAAAACAAGATTCTCCAACTTTGACAACGCGTATCTCTTGAACGGTTCGTCCTAGAAATCTGGGGGTATGATCATTGGATTCGTTGGCTCTTTTCCTACAAGATTGCTGCCTCAGAAAGTCGAAAACATTTTTTTTGGACCATTTCCCCAAGATTTGGGACTTTTTTGGTCAATTTCGGGTGTTTTTGGCTAATATTATTGTAGGTTTTTCTCGTAGGTCAAATCTGTGGCCAGATTCGTGTTCCTGGGTCAATTTTACATAAAGAAACCGATTTTCAGCCACGTAGTACAAAAAAACCTTTGCATAATCGAAAATACCCAAATTCGAGTCAAAAATGTGAAAAAAAACTGTAACTCGGCCAATAAATTTTTTCGGGACCTAATATTTTGGCTTTTGACTACTCTCTAGGTAGGTAACATGCTCACAAAAAATCAGCCAAATCGAAGGGGGTGGGTGACAGGCCCGGCTTTTCTTAAATAATTTTGCTCTATTTGCTTTGAGAATCGTCTCTCTCAATCCACTTGTAATTTATTTCAGTAATTTTAATTCGATTCCAAAGTTTCCGTGTAAGTAGAATTTGGCGAGACTTCGTTAAAAATGAGTTAGTCGGTCGAAAAGGGGGATAAGAAACTAATGAATGATCCAGAAAAATAATTTTCATGTACATTCAAACTGTTGGAAAGTCTAAGAACCCTTTTTGCACCAAACATCTTAAATACCGTTGAACAAAGTAATCGTGGTGATTTTCGATTTCCCTCAATTATAACTGGTAATTTGGGCATGAGGAATAGGTGAAAAAAGACAATCACAAGATCAGGGTGAACTTAAGGATGTACGAAACGTAGCTAGCTTCACGTACCACGTTAAAGCGTAAAGCTCGTAAACAGTCTTGAAGACATTTGTAACGGTACTAATTTTCATGGGAACCGGAAACGTTGAGCGAACTTCGACTTTCCAGAGGTTTGGCAGTGAGCGTATTCCGCTTGGCACTGAAAGCTTCTGAGAGAACATCTGTTCGCTTCTGCTAAATTGCATGTCCTTAAATCAAGTCTTGTCAACCGTGCTGACAGTTACTGATATCTTAATAATTGGTCCTAACGTCACCCGTTATTCAAAGTCATAGACAAAAATAATGTACGTCGTTTAATTTTCAATCTCGATCTCGATTTTTCAATTATCAACATTTTTGGCGACTGAAATTTTGTTTTTTTCATCTAAAAAATTACCATTCGCAATTTTCAAGCTCTCGCGATATCATCGAAATTGTGTGCCAGATAAAGGCCGATGATCCGCTTCGGATCTGCTCGACAGACTCTCACAATGGCGGATTATAAAAAAAGTTTTCAACTTTGTCGTTTTAACGACGTAACAGTTCGTTATACGCTCCTCTGAATTTAATTCAGTGAAATTACCGTCCATATTCATTCCGCGAAGGTTTAATCGCCGGATTCTTTGATCCTGAAGAATAGAAAATATGGAATTTCATCGCCAAAGTCAACAATTAAAAAAAAATTTTAATTAACTCGCCCGAATATCTACTAGACTAACTTGCAAACAGAATCTTCAGCAGTTCCATCATCAAATCTACGTTGAAAATTATCGAACTCAACTCAGAAAATATTGTTCACAAATTTTCCAGCCCTGATTGACCTGGATTCACTTTTTTGACCCTTCACAACATTTTTTTACACTGTGACTCATGCCATTTACCCGACTCACGTGGTCTCGTTACTTAAGTGTCGCACTTTACAAAAGGACCACTATACCTATATATTAGCTTCTCTTACGAGAAGACACTCTGGCAAGTCTTCTGGTCTGACTGGACCGAAATACTCGAGTATAGGTATAGTTATTCCGTGTTCCACATAGTGGGAAAAGCTCTCTACAACGTGAGCTATTTTCGTTAGGTTTCGGCCGACTAATCTATTTTATTTTTCTCGAAATAATTCACCTGGTTGTATCATCGTTCAATATTTTCACCATTTCTTGTTTTCTTTTTTTCCAATGTAAATCACATCAAACCTCTCACACTTTTCCATTGAACCTCAATTTAACAAGTGGCACCAACGTCAGAATCAAACTTGGCGAAAAAATTCGCCCTACTAGAAAATATCGTGAGGATTGAATCAGAAATTTCCTACGACATAATATCATGATTGTGAAGAGCTTATATGGATAATCAAAATTGTTACAAATCCGAAGAGTTCATCGTCATATAGACATTCATTAATCAGATTTATGAGCTAACTACCGTTATGCAATCGACCAGGAGAAAATGGTATTCTCTATCAGTAGAATACCGGAGAATTATCAATTGAATTACGTGGAAAAGTTGAAGATAGAATCGTCGGACGAACGGATGTTTCTTTCATCGGTATAATATAACGGTAGATCCGGTCATGTAATCAGTGCTGATTGAATCGTGGACTCGTCGAGTAAATCGATTTCTAAACTTTCTATAACCATGGGTACGATATAGATTCAAGCTGCGACAATCTTCTTGGTCCAGTGAAATAAACCTAGGCCGAGACATTTGGACTAACGTGTGTCCGTTGTCCAAATGACAAGGAGAGAAGGGTAGAAGATGGAAATCTGGTGGTTCAATTGGTATAGGGGCGCGTTGTAAGCGTGAGCTTAGCGTTAGACTAACCACCCGGAAGTGCCGCCATTGTCCACCACTAATCTGATCACAGATGCTCTTCCGTTTCCGCAATGTTTGTCCTGCGGTTGGTTTCGGTGGATCCGGAGAACACCGCAGAGAATCGCCTGGAGTGTTTCAATCCGGTTAATCGTGAGAGCATCGATTGGTCTGGGAGGTTAAAATTGCATCTATTCTTTAAAATTTATTGATCGTTAATTCCTTTCTAATTCATTATCGTCGGCGTGACGAGTGTGGGAGGTTATTTTTGGATTACAGTCCCGAAAGGAGGTGGGATAGATATTATTGGAACCGTCAAAATCCCCGTGCCTCAAGGAAATTTGTTTGTGTATAATTAGAGTTTGTGTGCAAATTTGAGGGTTTTGGTCAATCCTTGCGGCGAACAATGAATTTAGAGACTGCTATCTTTGGCTTGTCAGGGTCCAACGATTTTGGGTTTAGCTTGATCACCACAAACACAGTATTAATCGTGAAAAAAAGTGTTACCAAATCTTCGTTTTATGTTAAACGAATGAGCTTAAATCCGGGTAAAGTGGCTTATGGATTAGGCGTTAATCCTAACCAGTTTATTTTGCCGTTAGAGAGCCTGAAAATTTTTGGTTCATTATTAGGATCATTCAACCATTTTTAATCGCTCGTTGATCGCGTTAAACGTTTTGTTATGATTTTCAATGGTACGAATGACGATAAAGTGGGTAGATAAAAAATCTATACTCGGAATTTTATACGCAATATATTTTTCCCCTTAGTTTAGTGAGAGAATCGTGGATCATCTAGAAGGCGAGGGGTCTGCGAAACCTGGCACAAGGTTTGTGAATTATAGAGAACTCGGGAGTCACAGAGCAGGAGCAAAGGCAAGAGCGACAGAGAGAGAGGCGAGAATACACAGAGCAAAGCAAGAGACCCTCTCTAATTAGCTCTGGTACCGAGGTTTTTGTTTAATTAACACGCACGTGAGCTCTAAAGCGCCGTGTGCGCCGCAAGCTCAGGCCCTTCCTTCTATTTTCTCCCGGTCCTGTTCTACGTTAGATAGGTGGGTGTTTGTTTACTGAAAATGGGCCAAGCGGTGTTAAATATAAAGGGCCACCTAGTACCAAGCAGCCGAGCAAACAAATTCCTTATTTTAAAAATTATAATACCAAACGAAGTGAAATTTCACATTGAATTTTCGTCTCAAATTAATCAATCATTGGAATGAAAGGGAAGGTGAATTTGTGAAAAAATGTGTTTGTTTTCATTCAGAGAAGAGCTACTGACAACAGCAACGTTGGTGCTTTTCAGTTCAGGTTCATCTCGGATTTTCTCGTTTCAATTCGGTCAACTTCGGTTTTAGTACTGGGCGTTATGTGCAGGTGGTGCCTTATATTTATAGCCTCGTCGTGACTCCTCTCTGCAGCAGCACCTAGACGACGAGACAGACCACCCGATGGACCAGCATCTCTAAGCTCGTCGCAATGCCAACCGTCCACTACCGAATGAGTAAAGGCTATCTTTTATTGTTAGTCTAGACGCCAAAAAATCTGGTCAACTTATCCCTAGACCGGAGTGCAGACACTCTGCCCCATTTAAGTGCACGACCAAAAAATAGCTGACCAGAAAATACTACAGATTCATACCAAGCTGACTCAGAAACGACGTGAATGTTTGGAAAAGCCCATTTTCGGAAAGCTCGATAGAAAAATCTCTACTTGGGGAGGGGATCTGTTGAGAAAAACAGTCTCACCAGAAACTACTACTTGCGAGTTCATTGTCTTGAAGCTTTTCTTCCGAAAAGCACCATTTTATAAAAGGTTGTTACTAGGAAAAGAAAAAATGCTATCTGAAAAGCACGATTTATCGAACGAGTTTCTCACTTAGAAAAAAAGGGCTGCAGTGTTGAACGAAACAAAAATGGAATTTATGACCAAACGAATCTGGAAGCGGAAAGTGGTTTTAGTCATGTAAGCAACGATGTGACAGCGAGTTTGTTGGAAATGATTGACACAAGATCGTTATAATCAGTTACGATCGAGATTGTGCTTTTATTGGATGTCCATATCTCGTGAAAATGCTTTAGCCTGATGTTCATTCTGAGGGAATCATATAGCATAGCATAAACGGTTAACGCCGAGACGCGCTTTCGCTAAGCTTGCCAACACTTTTGCGGAGCGAAGTACAATCAGATAACATCGGTACCAAGGGGTTTGCCAGCAAGTCGCACGTCACTTCCAGTCCACCTCCGACGACTAACTGCTTCCAGGCATGGTTAAAGTTTTGTCCAAACTTCCAAGTGGGGTAAAACTTGTTTGTTCGAGCCGGTGCTATTTCGATGAGATGAACTTGCCTCGCGCACAATCAGGTCTTATCTAAACGTGACTGGCGTGCTTTTAATGGTCCCTCAATGTTTAAGAATTGTTTCCCTCTATACATAGCTCAAAGTCAGAACTACGATTGAATTCATCAAATTACAATTAACTCTAATACTATCGAGCGATCTTCTCAACGAGTGTGAACCAGCTTTTCATTTGACAAGCTGTGTGACAAGCAATGAGACAAGCTTTTTTCGAATCGTGCTTAATTGGGAAGGAGCCTCCCTTGTACTTGATTCAAAGTGAGCTTTCGTATGATCCAGCGGTGCTGTAATGGTTCGCTGTAATGGCGGTCATAGTCCAAAGCAATCGATCACGTAGTTCGTACACGTGCCTCAGGCTTTCGTCTAATTTGCAAACAATCAGAAAATGTATCGAGGTGTGTAGTGGTGCGGATTGTACAATGTGGAGGTTATTCGTGTGCCTTTATATGCTGTACGAGGGAAGCTGAGCACAGTCTCGTACAACGTGATCCTCTGAATAGTGGTTCTGCTGGACAAGCGGATAGGATGTCAGGATAGAATCCTGCAGTACAAAGGGTCGGTTGGAGGTCTGCCGATGATTGTCTGCTGGATTCCTATCAACCCATCGCGTACCAAGTGACGTCATGATCTCTTTGAGGTAACGCGATAACGGAATGTCCTTTGGGTAGCCCAGCTTGTCTGGATTGCGGTCATCAAACGTTCTGACGACTGATATATCATGGTGATAAAACTGTAGAAATTAAATAATATTCTCAGAAATTCAATTCCTCCGATTACCATCCGTTTCATGTTATAGAACTCACGACTAATAAACTAGATCAACGTTTAATTTAATCACCCGAGAAACGTCGCGGCTGTCACACTTAATCGCGAGAAACATGTGATTTTTATGTCTCTTAACTCGCTGATTCTACTTCCGCTCTCAGCTCCGCTTTGATCTATACGAGAAACGGAAATTTCCAATAACATAATTTTCTTTTTTTCTGATCAATTCGTTGCAGCTGGTTTAGAAATTTATTGGCATCTAAGAGGATAGAGCGAGACATGCCGGGCTTTGAGTTTCACATCAACGTAATCCAGGGCTCCAAGAACAATTCATTTCACCCTTATGCTTGAACGACAATTTCGTTTTCATGGTTTCCCTCGAAAACAGCAGAAACATAAACTGTCGGGATTGAAGATAGAAAAGCAAACACCCGGCGAAAGCCGACTGATCCTCAACGTCCTTATCCCGTTGCGTTGAAATAAAGGGGTAGAAAAACAAGTTCGAGTTCGATTGACCATTTTCTTTCCCACATCTGTCAACCCTCTGCCAAGGGTAACACCGTTGAGAGACAATTCATTCTGTTGGACCGGTTTGTCTGGAGGTATGCGTTGGTGTAAGTGGGCTTACGTTACACGTCTTAAGCTCTCGAGACGTCTTTCGCCTCGGTGTATAAAGAGACATCGTGAAAGTGGAGGGCGCGCCGAAGGGTGGGCAAAAGTAGAGCGAAGAGAAGAGAAGAGAAGAGAAGAGAAGGAAAGGGAAGAGAAGGGAAGAGAAGCCTCCGCAGGAATAGCTGCAGAGCAACAGGTGCCGACGGCTAGCTAGCCCATCTACCACCCCTACAGACTACCCTCCATTCGCCGGCAGATCCCACCAAGATAGCAAAAATGTTTAATGGGGTGAACCTCTCTGGAAAATACTGGCTCGTCCGCCTTCTAACGGGTTTCGTGCGGTAGACCGCTCAGGGAATATTGTTTCTCGATTAATTTTATCATATTACACCCCCGTGTTATTATTTTTATCCTTGAACCAAATTCAAACCCAGCCATTAAGACGGTGGGTGGGAAACGACGATCCAGCATGACATCGCCCTGCACGCAATGAACAATGGCAACTAATTTGGAAACTTCATATCCTCGAGGGAAAGTGAAGACATTTTTTCTCTATGTTTGAAGAAACTTGGGATTAACGACTTCGGGGAACTCCTGACGCAGAGATCTTATACTTACAGAAGTTTCAGACCTGAAACGCCAACCTTGACATTCCCTGAAGAATATTCATTTCATTGATCAATATACTCTCTAATCAGGACTCAAAGTTTAATGAACAGGGTGCAAAAAATATTGGGGTTAATCGGCTGAAGGTTGCTCGATAATCCTCATTGGGTTTTTGTTCATTGTTCCAGTTAATCTGTCAATCCCGATATTGCGATTTTGCTAAATTCCAAACCCATGCAAATGTGGAGACGGTGCAGTAGTGGAGTTTAATGACATACGTCAGAAAGTTCTGTGATTCGATTTTAGTAGTTTACGATTGAAAAGTGATATTTGTGAATGCGAGAGAGATGTTGAGGTGAATATTTGTATTTCAGTTGAAACCCGAGGTATGGATTTATCCGGAAATGTACAGGGTGAAGAATTTCGAGGGATTGGTTCGACGTATTCGGAGATGAGTATTTGATAAAGAAGGGCGAGACAGCTGTTCGAACACGAAAGTTACGTAATGTAAGATTTGTTTAACTGCTTCAATGGAGGAAGTTTGAGCCGAATCCAAGCCTATGGTGAAAAATAAAGTCAAGTTTACATAATTTTCGGCGCGGGTTGAACGGTTAATACTTTTTACGTTAAAAATTTAATTCAATTAAAAATCTTTGAATCGTCTTTCCAAGTTTAATAAACAAGCGAATCAGAGGTGAAATTTTCTTCTTTTTTCTTATAACTTATAATTCACTTTTTAATTTCGTACAAATTTAATTAAAGAGCCGATGGAACGCTTTGGTTTGATTAATGCGTTCCATTTCTTTGAAACAAATGCGTTATTTCGCCCTTGTGAATGCTATTTAATACCTCGTCATTCTTTCATCCCTTCCCTCCTCTTTTAATCACTAATCTCGCAAAGAGATCAGCTTCCAACCTTTATATTTTACAATTTCAGTAATTTTACTGACAATATTTTTCAATTGAGGGACGGAATAATCGCGCGTTGGAATACACACGGGGTTGATATTTTCGTAGAAAAATATAAGCCCTAGCACCGATACCTACTCCCTCAGCATCTGCCACCGTTGCGGAGGACCCGTTTCCGAAGTGCCTTTGTTTTCCCAGACAAGACACACCGCCCGCTGCTCCTGAGCCGAAATCTGTTATTTCAGGTTAGCCGAATAAATCTGAATAATATTTTTCAATCGAATTTCACGACCCTGGCATAAACCAGGAGTCGGATAGGGTGTACTGGGTGAAGCCCGGGATATGACTTTAGTTCATTTTACATAAAATCAGATATACCTATTCCCGATGGCTATAATATATATCTCCGGAATATCTGCAGCGATAGACATACACGCACCCTCGTGGTATCAATATGTAAACTCAGATCAATATGTAACGGGGATCATTACTTTTTCTCACAATCTTCAACGTCAAGAAAACACTACATCGTAGGTGTGGCAAGTGCGGAACTGACGGAACGATTTCTGATACGTCTTAACGCGCGCATGCGTCAAAATACCCTAGGGCAGGAAGTTGGTGACAAGCGATCTACGCGTGCGCCAGCACACTTCGCACACGCTGTACAGGAGTCGAAAATCAGTTTTATTAGCTTGCTGATTGATCGTTTCGGTCGGCTGAAGTGTTCATCGATAGAATGGAGAAGTTATCACAATTACTATTAAATAATCGCTTAGGAGAAGAAAAACTTGTGACAGTGGGAAATGGAACCTGATCTAGAAAGTTTTGGGGTAGACTTTGAAGTGAAAGAACGGAATGAATCCAATCACACTATGAAATTATGAGTTGATATTAATTTTGTCATTATTTCTGATTCGGAAAACGAAGTTCTAGCTTCAGAGCGTGAATTTTTTTTCTTCATTCTAGTGTTGAAAAAAATGACGAATTCCGAGTATGAGAGAGTAAGGAAACTAAAAATTATCCGAAACGGTGCCTCGGTCTGCAATTTTAAGTCGACAAATATGCGAGGATAAATCGATGGAAAATGGTATGTTTTGAGCCGGGGAGGTAAATTTACTTTGGTATTTCAAAGTGCAGCTTTGTTATCCTTCTGATATTCATGACACGCACGTAGCACGGGGTAATTTCTGACAGGATAAGGCGCGGGTTTCAGGTTTAGCTGTACCCTCGGATAGGAGGTGTGAGGCAATGAGGATCGTCGGCGCCAGGTGAGGGGCAGTTTCTAGCCGTGGTAATCAAATCTAATCCCTTCGAGCCATCCGTGTGCTAACTGCTAGCCGATGTTACATCGGCTTACACAGGGCATAACCGTGCGCTGGGAAACTCAGAGCTGGAGATTTCACGATAAGAGAGATATTGCTATGCAGAGAACGTACCAAGAGAGTTTCCAACGCGCTATACCATCACACCGACCCTCCAGAATAGACGAGGAAAACCAAACTATCGAATCTACGACCTCCCGATCCTCGGATATACAGTTTTTTTTCTTCTTCCCTCTCAAACAGGTTCTCGCGAATTCAATATGCGTTCTACATTGACTGTCGTCGTTATAAGTGTATTCCGGGATCTCTGACACTGCGAAACTGAACTGATAATTTATTAACGCGTTTATAACTGGGAACTCTGATTCTGTACGCCTGACTTCTGTCAATGTAAACGATCTGAAATTTAACAGTTACTCAAAAAATCGAATGTTTCAACATTTCGTTATTGATTTATTACCAAGAACAAAGAGGGCAAAGAAATTTCAACACAGTTGTTGAATGATTCATTTTTCATATAACAATATAAACACATTTGTTGAAAATCTTTACGGTGACGTAGATGACGAAAAAAAAATCATTTATACCTTGTGGAAAATTGGCTACTTTTCTTCAAATATTCTTGATGGTAATATGCGTGTATTTGAAATTATATTTTCATTTTTCACTTTTGCAAAATACTTTTTCCTTTTCAAATGAGTCATTTTTCCCATGTGTTTTACATTCAAATTACCGCCGAAATATCAGTATTTGTCGAGGTATGCATGAATTAGACTATATCGATAGATTCCTCTCGAATTTCAACATTTTCGATTGCATAGACATTCCTCAGATATTATCGGTCAAATTAGTGCAAATTTAAATACAAAATATTCATACCAAAATTTCACTCTTTCAGAATGAAAATAGTGACGCAAAACTGCCCAAGGTGTCGAAGACATGACACAACCTTCGCACAGCTTGACCACCGATAATAATTTACTTCTTATATCCGTTGAGCATTGAAATCGTTCCCGAAAATTGTGAATAAGGAAAACAAGGAAATACAAAAATTGTTCTGAGAATGTTTGAAAATTTTCCTAAACTTCGCTAAGACTGCATGTAGTCTGTCCAGATCCAGCGTATTTTCGTATTTTCGTATCAGGCAGACACACTTGTTGCAGAGATTGTTCAGGTTCTCCTTTTTTTTATATAAAAAAAGATGGTAATTTTATTCGACTTACTAAATTCTCTGGACAACCCTCTGTCTTTTGGGATCTGTATAGCATACTAGCCACCCCCTTTCAGGCACTAAGGAGAGGATCTTTCCGACTATGGTCCTTTGCGACCCATAAGCCTCGAGCGATGGAGAGGTCGGGTATTCCGACAATGTTCGATACAATTTACGGAATTTCAGAAAACCCGGTCCATCACAACCGGTACGCATACCCACACGTAGCGACAAAACTATTGTACATTAACTAAGAGCGGTGACAATCGTTCTTCAATATAATAGTTTCATAAATTTTTGACGATATCTTTGGAAAATGTAATTTTTCAAAAGTTCGATCCGACCAGCGTATCTCGCGTATCTGTCGTGCGAAAATATGAAAAACCTATCGAAATTTATAATTTGATAGAGAAACGTTGATAAAACTCGTATTCAGATGGATTAAGGTACCTACGGATATATTGCTTTGGTCAAGTTTCCACGGGTCTATTCACCAAAGGCATTTGCATATCCCCATTTCCCTGTGTATTTGCATGAATTCAATGTAACGAGAAATTCTACCCTGCTAAGCGCAAGGGATAGGTTAATATTTTGGAGTCTCATAGTTTGTAGATCAGAAAATCATCAGCGCAGGGTTGAATCTGTGATATTTCAAAAATGACATTTTGCGTGTTCGACAAAACTACTTTTAACACTTTTTACATGAATTTAACGCTGTTAAAAAATACTATCAAGGTGAGCTTGACTTGAGCCATCTCTTTCAACCCTCGGAATGCAACGCGGTTTTCTGGATCTGTTCTCGAGAAAAATCTCTCGGATTTAAGCTCTACCCCCTTTGTGTTCTGGATGCAGTATCCTTTGTGTGAATTCTGCAACCCGGTCTGGACCACTCGAGTTTCCTTAGAAACTGCGTAATGTGGAGGATTAGTGGAAATACGACAATCCCTGGAGCCGATACCCGATGAACAAACTTTGAGAAATCGTTATTTCTTCATAATCTCGAAGTGTTCCGAAGATTGAATGAAACACCTAATTTTTAGAGTGAGAAAAATATGTCGGCCTCAATAGATAAGCCGTTGATTATAAATAAATGATATTATCTCGATATGAAATATCGTTGTGAGCAAGCATTGCAGAAAAGTTTGTTCCATTTACTTTGCAGTTAACTTTTTCTTTTATAACCTGCAGCAGCGGTATCCGAGCGCCGTTGATTAAGGTTATCTTTAAATTAACACAATTCTTAGCTAGCTTCGCTTCCGCGCACGGTTTCCGTAAAAACTTTATCCCACATACTTGTATCTCTGTTATAAGAATTCATGCTGAAAGTATAGCTCAGGCTTATCCGATCCGCGCTTTATCACATCTTTATTAATTTTTTTCTTCCTCTTTTCTGTCTTCATTCCGAAAAAAAAGACAATGTCATTCATTACAGGTCCCTGAAATTAGCGTTGCGCTAAATGCTGTTCAATCTAATCTATAAATTATTATATTCAAAGACTCTGTGTGTGTGTGTCTCGTTTCACCCTCTAATGACAAAACATCCCGTTCTCCAATCTCCGAAAGAGGATATAATTATTCCTCTTCCTCGCTCTCCTGATGTCGGTGTGATTTGAATTCATCCAGTTAGTGGCGCGTGCCAAGAATCCTCAACCAGGTCCAGGGACGGTACCCAGTGGTTGCTCACTGGTATCCACCCCTAGGATCATTTAAAACGGATTTCTTTGGGTCTATGCAATTGGCACTGGTTTAGAGTCCCTCCAGTCAATCGGTTCCATCTCTGCCGCCATTAAAAATGCATTCACTGGTGCAATCGCGTATTTGACATTGTCGTTTTAATGAAATTCCAAAAAGAAACGTGATTAGCAAAAGTATAGAAATTTCACGAGGGGTGAGTGTCGATCCAGTTAGGGAAAATTAATTCCGTAGATTGCATGGCAGATGTGTAGGACCGTCAAAGAACGGTTTGTACCCGTTGACGTAATCCTTCAATCCCGGTGGTAACTCTTATTACTTCCTAGATATATAATTTGATATTTAAATGAAGTTAAAATAGTTTTGAAACAGCAATTTGTCTTTGAAAGTATGCTGAAACGGGGGAGTGGCTTTCTGTGGGTAGGTGTTGGTGACGCGGGTTTACAGGGTGTAATTTGAAAAACTATTCTAGATGAACCGTTGGAGGAGATTCTCAAGACAGCCTTGCAAATATCACATTATGGTAATTCGTTTATATGCACTAACGTCAGGTGACGCACAGTAACGAGAATATAGTTTCGTCAAAGTTTTCTGTTGTCGAAACGATGAATTTGTCTGTGTTGCAGTCGTCTATGAATATGTAGATGGATTTCTAGTTTACGGCCGTCACGTTGTGATAAACATTTAAATTTGAATTTTCCACTTTGACTGAAACGAAGATCTGGGACAGAAATTAAACCCTGGGATGGATCTGAACACGCGCAGACGTTCCCAGGCTCGACGATTACTTTCCAGTCACTGTCATAACGCCATGTCTTGTTAGAGAAATAGCTCAGTGCTCGGGAGTAACAGCTTGTGGAAATAGTTGGGAAACAGCCAGTTTTACAGCCTGTATAATTACCATTATTTCACGACTGATTACACCTCCGATTAATCGTGTACGACTGAGATACGCTGTGATTTAACTCAACTGCAGATTCCTTCATCTCATCTCGGTCCATTGAAGAATGATATCCCTGCAGTATCTATCGCCTTTAAGGAAAACCGAAGGATCAGCCGCAGGGATTCGAGAGCGTTTGAAAATGGAATAAAGAAAAGAAAAGAGAAGTCTTGAGGCGTGGTAAAAGAAGAGGAGAGTAAAGTACGTCGTAGTTGAGTTTCGCGAACAAAGTTGATATTAAAATCAATCCGATAGTTGAGTCAAGAGTTCAACTGAGTTTGTAACCTTAAGAACTGGTTTTTACCCCCCTCGGGCTCTCTGCTACCGCATATTGAACTTCACTCAAGTTCACTTTCGTATTTACATTCACAGAAGAAAAGGGCAAACGCCGAGCAGATAAGGAAGGAACATTTTTTTTCTTTTTTTTTTTGTGGACGTTCCTTGCCAAAAACTCGATCATTTTCTCTTTTCTTTTTCTTTTTCATTGTATTTGCTACTTATTAGGCACGATCGTTGAAAACGGAGTGCCTTATACATTCGCCATCGCTAAAAACGTCGGATCGAGAAAAAATTCTGAAATCATGTAGGGAGCACGTTTTGGCACCTGGGTAGTCGTTTTCGAGCATTTTCAAGAGTGGTGTATGTGACCCCCCCCCATTTCTTGTAAACACGGTTTCAGCCAAACCGCTGAACCGATTCTGATGAAATTTGCACTGGATACTGTTTTCAGCCTGCAGATGTGCAATTTTGTCTGTGTACTCGATCCGACTTCCGGTTCAGAAATGGCGATTGCTAACTTTGTCAATTTTGAAGATACAACAACGAGCTTTGGAATACTGTCTTTTAATCAGGAATCAAAATTTTGGAAATTTTTAGGATTTTTCCGGCACCTGCGTCTCGGTGTCAAATCGTTGAAGTTGCTTGTAAACACGAGCTTAGCCAAACCGCTGAACCGATTTTGATGAAATTCGCACTGGATACTGTTTTCAGCCTGCAGATGTGCAATTTTGTCTGTGTACTCGATCCGACTTCCGGTTCAGAAATGGCGATTGCTGACTTTGTCAATTTTGAAGATACAACAACGAGCTTTGGAATACTGTCTTTTAATCAGGAATCAAAATTTTGGAAATTTTTTAGGATTTTTGCGGCACCTGCGTCTCGGTGTCAAATCGTTGAAGTTGCTTGTAAACACGAGCTTAGCCAAACCGCTGAACCGATTTTGATGAAATTCGCACTGGATACTGTTTTCAGCCTGCAGATGTGCAATTTTGTCTGTGTACTCGATCCGACTTCCGGTTCAGAAATGGCGATTGCTAACTTTGTCAATTTTGAAGATACAACAACGAGCTTTGGAATACTGTCTTTTAATCAGGAATCAAAATTTTGGAAATTTTTTGGGATTTTTCCGGCACCTGCGTCTTGGTGTCAAATCGTTGAAGTTGCTTGTAAACACGAGCTTAGCCAAACCGCTGAACCGATTTTGATGAAATTCGCACTGGATACTGTTTTCAGTCTGCAGATGTGCAATTTTGTTTGTGTACTCGATCCGACTTCCGGTTCAGAAATGGCGATTGCTATCTTTGTCAATTTTGAAAATAATAGCGAGCTTTGGAATTCAGCCTTCTAATCACGAATCAAAATTTTGAAATTTTTGGGGGATTTGAACACTATTTCAAAACAAACCAGCACTCTGCGATCGTGCCTTACGCAAAAAAGCGATGAGCTTTTTGGCTAAAACCAGCTAGTT
>JAEUYN010000636.1:0-18969 GCA_018257835.1 Euura lappo | reverse complement strand
ACTCACATGGGTCGCGGTTCATTATTTTTTCGTACCGAAATGGTGAAATATCCACCCCTCGACGATATTACGCGACAGCAGAGGGTCCTACAAGTACGATGTAGGATCGTGGGGCAGATATTCACTCACATGGGTCGCGATTCATTATTTTTTCGTACCGAAATTGTGGAATATCCACCCCTCGACGATATTACGCGACAGCAGAGGGTCCTACAAGTACGATGTAGGATCGTGGGGGCAGATATTCACTCACATGGGTCGCAAATAACTTTTTTTTCGTACCGAAAGTGCGAAATATCCACCCCATCGTGATGTTGTCATGACAGCAGAGGTATCCCGCGTACAAGTACGATGTAGATCGTAAGATATTCACCCACATGTAAGGTCGCGAGTAACTATTTTTTCGTACCGAAATTGTGAAATATCCACCCCTCGACGATATTACGCGACAGCAGACGGTCCTACAAGTACGATGTAGGATCGTGGGGCAGATATTCACTCACATGGGTCGCGATTCATCATTTTTTTGTACCGAAATTGTGAAATATCCACCCCTCGACGATATTACGCGACAGCAGAGGGTCCTACAAGTACGATGTAGGATCGTGGGGCAGATATTCACTCACATGGGCCGCGATTCATTATTTTTTCGTACGGAAATTGTGAAATATCCACCCCTCGACGATATTACGCGACAGCAGAGGGTCCTACAAGTACGATGTAGGATCGTGGGGCAGATATTCACTGACATGGGTCGCGATTAATTATTTTTTCGTACCGAAATTGTGAAATATCCGGTAACTCTGCACTGATATTACGCGACAGCAGAGGGTCCTACAAGTACGATGTAGGATCGTGGGGCAGATATTCACTCACATGGGTCGCGATTCATAATTTTTTCGTACCGAAATTGTGAAATATCCACCCCTCGACGATATTACGCGACAGCAGAGGGTCCTACAAGTACGATGTAGGATCGTGGGGCAGATATTCACTCACATGGGTCGCGATTCATTATTTTTTCGTACCGAAATTGTGAAATATCCACCCCTCGACGATATTACGCGACAGCAGAGGGTCCTACAAGTACGATGTAGGATCGTGGGGCAGATATTCACTCACATGGGTCGCGAATCACTATTTTTTCGTACCGAAATTTTGAAATATCCACCCCTCGACGATATTACGCGACAGCAGAGGGTCCTACAAGTACGATGTAGGATCGTGGGGCAGATATTCACTCACATGGGTCGCGATTCATAATTTTTTCGTACCGAAATTGTGAAATATCCACCCCTCGACGAAATTACGCGACAGCAGAGGGTCCTACAAGTACGATGTAGGATCGTGGGGCAGATATTCACTCACATGGGTCGCGATTCATAATTTTTTCGTACCGAAATTGTGAAATATCCACCCCTCGACGAAATTACGCGACAGCAGAGGGTCCTACAAGTACGATGTAGGATCGTGGGGCAGATATTCACTCACATGGGCCGCGATTCATTATTTTTTCATACCGAAATTTTGAAATATCCACCCCTCGACGATATTACGCGACAGCAGAGGGTCCTACAAGTACGATGTAGGATCGTGGGGCAGATATTCACTCACATGGGTCGCGATTCATTATTTTTTCGTACCGAAATTGTGAAATATCCACCCCTCGTAGGCCGTGTCTGGACACGAAATCGCGCATATCCGACGCGTGATTCAATTTTTTCGGACCAAAGTCAGCGAACTCGTGACCAGAAGAGTGTGAGGAAGTAGAAAACGGCCACCTGAGTACGGCAGGCCATTTCTGGACACGAAATCGCGCATTTTGGACGAGTGATTCAATTTTTCGCGAATCAAATTTAGCGAACTCGTGACCAGAAGAGTGTGAGAAAGTAGAAAAAGGCCATCTGAGTACGGCAGGCCATTTCTGGACACGAAATCGCGCCTTTCGGACCCGTGATTGAATTTTTCGCGAATCAAAGTCAGCGAACTTGTGACCAGAAGAGCGCTGGGTTGCCGGACCCGTGCGCTTCGGTAACGAAAAACTATCCCTCTAGCCAAAATTATGCAATTATAAATTCGACTTAGCCAAAATATGTTGGTAAAATTTGACATTTGAGACATTTAAGGATCACGCCAAGGAACCCCTGTCATCAAAATGACCGATTTATTCAATTTCACTTTGTTGACAATCACCGAAATAACCAGGTGTCATCAAAGTCCGATCCGGATGTGTCCGATCTGATTTTTGTGAGAATAATATTTATCTTGTGTCCGATCTGAATGTGTCCGAAAAAAAATGTGTCCGATAATTCAGGTTTATTATTTTGTGTCCGATAATGATTGTGTCCGATCCATATGTGTCCGAATGGGCCTCTCCCGTCTATTCGATTGAGCGTTTAATTTTACGTCAAAAAGCACTGGAGCACAGGTGTGCTGAAATAAATTGTTCATTGCCCTGGTGACAATAATTTCTACGTTGAAGAACGACAAAAGTAAAAAAAATGTGGAAAATCGTAGAAATTAGTTAAACAGTGTGAAAAATTGTGAAAAAAATCGGAAATTCGTGGAAATCGGTAGAAAATAGCAGAACAGAGGTAGTTTTCTCGTAGAAAAATACGGATTTTTACAATCGATTACGAAAATTTACAATTCTTAATCAATAAACTTGAAGAAAATTATAAGTCAACCATGTAAATTTTTTTTTTTTTTGTAGTATGTCATAGGCTTTCATAAAAAAGTACGAATTTCGAAAAAAAAACTCAATGCGACTCTACGATTTTCAATGACAAACTATTCCATCTTTCTGAAATACAACTTCTGACGAAAAACAATTAAAATCTACAGTTATATGCCTTTAAATAAATCAAATCTACGGCACGATGAGATAGAATTTTTTTCGGCGTCAAATTTCGTAATCTTTCGTACAAGACTAGGTACGAACTTGTATGACAAATTATGAAAACCAACGTCTTTTTTCATGAGATTATCTTTCTTCGACACCGCCTTTTATTTTGCTTTGATTTCCGTAGATACTTCCGCACTTCAATACTTTAACCTTTTATAAGTTATAAAAAGTTCACGAGAATATTAATCGATGATATGGGTCGAAATTTTGAAAAAATTCGATCAATAAATTAATTGAATTGGTGCGAAATCTGAGGCAGATCGATTCTTTCATGAGGAAAATTTTCCAAGGTCAAGTTTTATTGAAGACGAATTTTTTGTGTTGAGTATTTTTTGAAAAAGACTCCTTGTTGAAGCCATGTAATAGTCAGAAACCTGTGGAACCGATTTTTGTTGGTAGAAAAACAAAAAATAACAAATCGCTGTGGGAACATATGGCGTGGAATAATTCGCATGGAAGAAGTGTCAGAGTATATTCGAGGTGCAGCGTTATGCGAATTTGTACAGTTCAAGGTGAAACGTCGTCGACTTATTTTGACGAGAGGTAATGAATCTTTTCAAATTTCTAACGTTCAAAATCAGCACAGCTGTGTCAATTAGTGACATCAAGTTATTCATCATTCGCGATCTACTCGGCCAGATATTTGATTTTCATTCGTTCGACGAACTCTTACCTGAGTATTCAGTTCAGGAATATTTCGATATCGAAATTCGTTCGCCAGAATATGAAATAAAGCATAATTTATAATAAAGCTGACCTTCGATGGGAAATGAGCCAACGTGTTGTTTCAATGCCAAAATGAGGATTTCAATGACGGTTCCACACGGCAAACTTTGAAAATTACTCAAGTATCAGATTTGAAACAGCGAAGAATGGAAATACAATATCAGACTCGACAATCGGGGTAAATGAATCCCGTCATTGAAATGTCCTCTATACCACATCTAGATACGAAATGACTCAAGATTATCGGAGGCCCGTTGATGCCATAAGGTGACTTAATTTTGAGCGGAAGACTCGTGTCAAGTCTTTAACCATGGAAGAGGTGCACGGGGGAGGCACCGATTCTTCTCGTTTGGATATGATTCTGATATGAACGGTCTTTCGGTTTTTGAATCACTATTTTCGGATGATCAGTGACTAATTCTGTATATCTGTATCGTAATATTCCTCACGGGCATTTTGTATTTAAACATGGTTAGCGAGCGACGTTTGAAAACTTTATTGGCACAGCCTCGGAATAAGAACGGTATGCCTTGCAAGATTCATCCAAATCGGTTCAGCGGTCCGAACGGACTCAAACTTTTCACGCAGGTGTTGCAAATAAAAAAACCTTTTCACATGTCACGTGACTCGGAACGAAAAAGTAATCGTTTTTATGAGGGCCTCTGAATGTCTTTATTCTTTTGTATTCGGAATCTGTGTTGGGAAATGGAAAATTTATACGATACAGCGAATGAACATTTTCGAAATTGATTTTTATTGCTCACAATCTTACGCAGCTTTACATTATTCTCACTGGTATATACATATTCAGTAATTAATTGGAAGACGTGCTGGAAGAAAGTGGGAGTCTCTCGTCCAGCAGATGATTTACGTTCTTCCACAAAAAGTTCTTCAAGATTAGCACAAGCGGTTCCGAATATTCCGCTCCGCGATAGCTGCTAAGAAGTGGCCTGCGAATAGATTCACAAAAATTAGTGAATAAATATATTCAGCATCGTCGTATCAGGCATCTGATACTGTCGATGACACTCACCAATAGCTGGACTGGCATGGGATTTATGGATGTTGAGGTCTATAACCTGGAAATCTTAGACGTCTTTCTGAGAAAGTGAAATTACGATTCAATGGCAATTACCAGAACACATTAAAAGTATAATTTAAGAAATCATCATATTTTAGTTGATGTTGGAAATAATATAAAAAGTTAAAATATTCAGGATCGTAGTTTAGCAGTACTAAACTGGTGGTACAATTGAAATCAGGGATCGAATGTTAAGTATCGAATACGTTTGCCTAACTGGAGGCTAAGGAAATAGATCAATTTATAAAAGCCTCATTGGAATTTGGTTTGTACCAAACGACAGACCTCAGTATGACAATTATATTTCTAATGGTGCGATTGTTTCCAACTTACTCTGGGCAAGCCCGAAAACAGCTTTCAAAATCGCATTGACTTGGGTCTCAATTTCTTTGAATTCTTTATCAATTCTGGTCACATTAGTTCCATTCTGAGGGCTGGTATCTGGAAATTAAAAGATACCTCAATAATTTAGACAATTTTCAAGTGCTAATTGAGGCGCGATATTCTAGATGGGCACAATCGTCTTCAACTCACGTCCGGCTGTTTGTTGCGCATGGATTCTGGATTGTACTGGGGTGAAACGATCTGAAATTGGAATACAGAGGTTATGATCAAGTCGTCTTCGACTCTCACTGAGTTTCAACAACAGCTGGATGAAAATCAAGCTAGGCTTGATGTATTTTTCGAATGAGTGTCACTTACTCCAGAATCCGGCAGCAATTTCTGATTCGGTTGCTGAAACTAAAATAGGCGTATCATGACAGAGTGGAAATTCACCAATTGACGCATGATATAATGGCATTAAGTGAGAAAAATAATGAAATATGAAGAATCAAAATAGAAAATCTCGGTCAATTCAAACAATTTCTCGACTTCACTCTGATATGTGAAGCGAACAGCAGATCACAAAAACATTTTTAAAGGGTAAAAGTCGTCTTCAACTAACGCCTGTAACCCTCTAGGATAGAAACTACATGGTTTGCGAAGTAGGATCCGGCATCCCGCAAAGTCTCTGAAACAGAAATAGAGGTCCTGAATATCAAACGGAATGATTTTCCAGAATACGGAGACAAAGATAATTCGAGCATTTTGGTAGACGTATAAATTGGTCAAGTAAGTGTATCCACTCATCACTTACTAGCGTCTGCGGGGTTCACCTGGGGATGGTTAGCTGCAAAATAAAATAGGTACGTCATCAGACTATTGTACTTTGTCAATATTTGACGCATGTCTTAGTAGTTATGAGTTAAATATCTTCATTGGGTGACATTGTTTTGAATTTACTGTCGGACATCCGTGTAACATTACCCGCAAGTGCTGCCAGTCGGTCTGTAACATTTCTCACGTCAGCTGTAATTTAAGTAAAGAGGACTGTGATTAAGTCGTCATTCCGCGGTGCTCGACTCGCTTGAGCTAAATTCGAATAGCAAGTGAATATTCGTCATTATCAAAAATCGCTGTATCTTTAACTCACTCCTGATGGCAGCCTCGGTTTGCTCGACTCCTGAAACAAAAATCAGGATATCATGACAATACTTGACGAATCGAATGGAACCTGACATGTTGATGGTTTGAACATTCCGTGTAGCATAAAATTTAGAGAATAAAATGGTTCCAAACAAAGAGCATAACGTTATGAATTCGAACAACAACTGACTATCTGTCATTATCGAAAATCTCTGCATCTTTAACTTACTTCTGATTCTGGCAGCCTCGGGTGGTTCGATTCCTGAAACAAAAATCAGGATATCATGACAATACTTGACGAATCGAGTGGAACCTGACACGTTGAAAATGGTTTGAACATTCCGTGTAGCATAAAATGTAGAGAATAAAATGGTTTCAAACAAAGAGCATAACGTTCAAAAAACACACCAGATAACCAAATTTCTGCACAGTGCGCGCCTCGCGTACACACGCGCGCGATTTAAACCACACGGCATGCGTTCAGAGGATGATCATACAGATGCGTCCACATTTGATGTACATAACGCACGCACGTCGTGTTGCCGCACGCGTGCGAGTATCAGGCGATGCACGTTATGCGACCGTAATCAGGGTTTAAAAATATTGTTATTGGCCGGTTCCATCTCAAATCAGGCAGCCAGATGGGGACGAAAAATTCAAACGATTCGAAAAAAATGTACGTCATTCTTCAACGAATTTAAGGAGATCCGTATTTTTTTATTTTGCTGTAAACAAATTTGGTCCGCCTGTACGGCTATTTTGATTTTTTTGACGAAAACGCCTTTGTACGAATCTCGAAAATTTTGTTTTTCGTTCAAACGGCCGTAACTTTCCAACCAATGGATGGATTTGAGTCATTCTTTTTTCAAAATGTGTGTTGGATAGTGCTGCCCTCTAGAGAATCTAAAAGGCGGTGCCTCTTTTAAAATCGAGACGTAACCGACGCTCACATATATACAGAGAGAGCCAAGATGGCTGACCGTCCGTTACACACCTTTTGTAATACCCATTTATGATGTCCTTATTAATAAACTATATACTTGCCGTAACCTCAGTGTTATAATTCATGAACCTACATAAAACAATGTGCGTATTTCTGTCTTCTTTGAGGCGGTACGAAGATGATGATGATCGGTTAAAAAATGCCAAAGTTATTCGAAATAAAGTAAAACAATGTGAAGGAATTCAACCACGATTTTCGGCAATTGCATATTTTTCGATTCGATCGCTGATTTTTTCTCGAATAGTCCACGAAAAGCACTAACTTCTCGCGCGAGTTTCGTTTGCCGCCAAGCTCCTTGAAAAAAGTTATGATTTTTCAAATATCGCGAATTTTCATTGAAATTATGAAGCCTACCTATTAAAGGAACCACAGGGGTATGAAAATATGTAATATTTATTTGAGTATGCAGTGAAGGTGCGGCCGGTTTCTGCTTCCTATTTCCAAACGTGCATCTTTTGTATCCCTTTTATTGGCTTGACACTTTTCCATTCTTTTTCTTTTTCCTGCGCACTTTGTGCTAGCGCGGGTGATGCATTTTCGCCCGCACGACGTGATCCGCACGTCGGGATGATTTCGTGCGTCGCGCGATTGTTACCTGGGACATTTTATCTATATCGTGACAACGTACGCATAGTTTTTATTTTTAACGATTCAATGAATCTTACCACCTGCAGAACATACGTGCTACAAAATGTTAAGTGTGCTGTTAAATATTTCGTGACACGATACGTGAAAACTTGATTGCTTTCGATATACGTCCATGAGTTCCAGTTTGGCTGTTGGAATTGAAATCAATAATTCAAATATTCTCAGTTTGAATATTGAATCCTTGTTGTATCGAGAATACTTTACTCCTTGAGGGGGATATTGAGATGATAACGTTGATGTTCGGTTAACAATAATAATACTTGTTTATTCAGATAGATTCGGTACAGAATGAATGAGGTTGATATGAGGACGAAATGTAAAAATGACTCGAAGTAGAAAGACGTGTGAACGGTATGAAGAATGCGTGAAGACTGAATTGCTAGGAAAAATGCAGGCATCGCCTGGGCCGCGGCTAAGGGTAGCGTGGTGCCATAAAATGCCAGATGTGTGGAAAAACCCTTAGCCTGCGACGGCAAGGCGATGCCTGACCTGAGCTGGAGAGAAAAATATTTAGCAGGGAAAAATATGAAATTTGAAGAAAATATTTAAAACTAAAGCTGGTGGCGAGTGGCCGAGCCGCCACACTCCTTGATGCAAAAATATTTCTACGTTTATCTACAGAACAGGTTTTTTTCACCTGTTGATGATGTGTCTGAATAATTGCAATGCTGACGTGGAAGCTATCGAACCACTTGACTCTCGATTAATTTTTTTTTTACGTTATTCTCACTTATATGTATGTATTTTCTAGCGTACCCGATTGGAATAAGTATAAGTGAGGTTGCATTGTATTGGAAAATAGAATGTTCGAGCATGTGCTATTGGTCTGTAACTTACCGCTGTCAACACCCACGCACACCAATGAGGCGACGAGAAGACAGAAGATCTTGTTCATGTTGAAGGTAGCCACTTACTTCGTTAGAAATAGGTTTCTGGTTGGAATTCGTCCTATCCGTCGTATTTATACACAGCAGAGAGACCCCCTACCACGTCGATAACTTAACGTCGGCTATCGATTTCGATTTTTTTTTGCGTTTCACGAGTTTTTACAGCTATTTAAAAAAATCGTGAGAAATAAAAAAAATCACAATGGCGCTCACGACCTTCTGCTTTTAACTACCAATATTTTTCATCGATTTTTTTTAAATGGTCGTTCTTTCAATTTATCTTTGATCTAGGTATACGTTTTGGCCGTTTTCAGAGCGAATGGCGTGAAATAGTATATTATGTGGCATGCCCGTAAAGTAACTGTTTTCTGGCGAGGTTATGTTTTTCGTACGAGCCGTTGGTTTTACCTGGCGAGCCCAAGGCGAGCCTAAGGTGAAGCCAACGGAGAGTACTAAAAATATAACCTCGCCGAATAGTTACTTTACGGGCGCGCCCCATACGATATTTTTTACGGCACAGGTATTGAAAAGCCACTTTTCGACGCCTGTTTTCGATCCGTCAAGTGGCGCTTTATACGTCTGACTTCAGAGCTGACACAAAAAGTCTCCACCTCGACATGGAAAGTCTTTATAACGTAGTTCACCTCGACATGAAAGGACTTTACAAGTCGAGGTCGGATTGCGCTTGCGCAGAACTGCCTTTTGAGCCGACTGGGCACGCGGCAGAACCGTGATGGTAGATGCAGAGTTCGGATCTCAACTGGCGTCGAAGTGACTTTCAATACCTGTGCCGTAAAAAAAAAATTATACTACCTTTTGCCACCAAATTCGCGTTTTTGGCGCTTACGACCTTACACGTATGCCATTAGACACGCGATGTAACAAAGTTTGCACAAGTTTTCCTAAATATCTTTCAGCACACGAGATTATGGTAATATTTGCTCATCGTCAGATGATGTTACGATTAATTCACACTTCACGTCATCCGAATTAACGGTTGATAAGAATTATTGAATCGACTTGGAAAACGTTGAGACGTGGTTAGAAAAAGTGAAGTAAGTTTTCGACCATATTTGCTACGGAGCAAATTGTTTCATTGACGAAGTTCTGTGAGGATATCAGGCGGGAGCCCCATGATGCCTATAAATTTCATCGAAATGTATTATATGAAATTATAAAATCTATTGCAAAGTGATCGTGACGTCAGAAGGGATCAGACTAACTTGGGAACTTGGAAATTACGAAGAGTGGGAAATTTGAAGATAGAGCAAATTGAACGGATAATCTTCCGAACCGAACGGTCTCTTAAAAAGATGCTCGAAAGTGGCAAAAATGTTTAAACCAATACAGAAATCGACGGATTCCATACAGTCACTTGTAATGGTATATTGTGCACCGAGGGAGCAAAGGACATTTTCGCTCCCGAGCGTGTAGTTTGCTGCACGAGGGAGAGGAGAGGGAGTGAAAAGTCCTGCGACCGCGGCGCACACTGTATTTTTTTTTCACCATGAACGGAAAGGTCGATTTTGCGGGCAAAACGGTGATCATTTGAGGTTATGTGGCTGAAGTGTAGCGCGGCCTGTACGGGAACTAAAATCAGGGAGGAAAGACTTACCGGTCGGTAAAACCACTGTTTGCTACCCGAAAACAGGTAGCAAAATCGGCCTTTCGCGTTCATGTATGGAAAAAAATATATTTTTTCAGTATGAAGCGATGCTTCGGCAACAATGAAACTCACAGAACCTATGAGTCATATCATCCTAGATATTGTGTGAAATATTTATTGGAAAAAGAAGTTTCATTTGTAAGAAAATAATATTTGAATTTAGGTATTCGTAGTTCACGATGCACAACTGTATGAATAAGGTACATGCGATGATAAAACTTTATTGAATATTCAGAAGTGATGACGAATTAACGATTCAAGTATTTGCGTCAATACAATATGAATCAGACTCGACAATCGGGGTAAACGAATCCCGTCATTGAAATGTCCTCTATACCATATCTAGATACGAAATGACTCAAGATTATCGAAGGCCCGTTGATGCCATAAGGTGACTTAATTTTGAGCGGAAGAATCATGTCATGTCTTTAACCATGGAAGGGGTGCACGGGGGAGGCACCAACTCTTCTCGTTTGGATATGATTGTGAACGGTCTTTCGGTTTTTGAATCACTATTTTCGGATAGTCAGTGACTAATTCTGTATATCTGTATCGTAATATTCCTCACGGGCATTTTGTATTTAAACATGGTTAGCGAGCGACGTTTGAAAACTTTATTGACACAGCGTCGGAATAAGAACGGTATGCCTTGCAAATTTTATCCAAATCGGTTCAGCGGTCCGAACGGAATCGCACTTTTCACGCAGGTGTTGCAAATAAAAAACCTTTTCACATGTTACGTGACTCGGAACGAAGAAGTAATCGTTTTAATGAGGGCCTCTGAATGTCTTTATTCTTTTGTATTCGGAATCTGTGTTGGAAAATGGAAAATTTATACGATACAGCGAATGAATATTTTCGAAATTGATTTTTATTGTTCACAATCTTACGCAGCTTTACATTATTCTCACTGGTATACATATACATATTTAGTAATCAATTGGAAGACGTGCTGGAAGAAAGTGGTCGTCTCTCGTCCAGCAGATGATTTACGTTCTTCCACAAAAAGTAATTCAGATTAGCACAAGCGGTTCCGAATATTCCGCTCCGCGATAGCTGCTAAGAAGTGGGCTGCGAATAGATTCACCAAAATTAGTGAATAAATATATTCAGCATCTTCGTATCAGGTGCAGATACTGTCGATGACACTCACCAATAGTCTCTTCCGCTGCTTCGGTTCAGCTGGACTGGCATGGGATTTACGATTATCCAGATCCAGATCCAGATGGAAATCTGGATCCAGCTCCAGATGGAGATCTGGATCTAGATCTAGATGGAGATCCAGATCCAGATCCAGATGGAGATCCAATTCTAGATCCACCTGGGAAAGTGAAATTACGATTCAATGGCAATTACCAGAGCACATTGAAAGTATAATTTAAGAAATCATCATATTTTAGTTGACGTTGGAAACAATATAAAAAGTCCGAATATTCAGGATCGTAGTTTAGCGGTACTAAACTGGTGGTACAATTGAAATCAGGGATCGAATGCTGAGTATCAAATACGTTTGCCTAACTGGAGGCTAAGGAAATAGATCAATTTACGAAAGCCTCATTGGAATTTGGTTTGTAGCAAACGATAGATCTCAGTATGACAATTATATTTTTAATGGTACGATTGTTTCCAACTTACTAGCGGCAGCCGCGTTAGCAGCATCCACAATCGTATTGACTTGGCCCTCGATTGCCTTGAAATCTTCCTCAATTTTGGTCACATTAGCTCCATTCTGAGGGCTGGTATCTGGAAATTAAAAGATACCTCAATAATTTAGACAATTTTCAAGTGCTAATTGAGGCGCGATATTCTAGATGGGCACAATCGTCTTCAACTCACGTCCGGCTGTCCTTTCAGTTTGTTGCGCATGGCCTATCATTCTGGATTTTACTGGAGTGACACGACCTGAAATTGGAATACAGATGTTATGATCAAGTCGTCTTCGACTCTCACTGAGTTCTAACAACAGATGGATGAAAATCAAGCTAGGCTTGATGTATTTTTCGAATGAGTGTCACTTACTCCAGAATCCGGTAACAATTACTGCTTTGGTGTCTGAAAATAGAATAGGCGTATCATGACAGAGTGAAAATTCACCAATTGACGCATGATATAATGGCAATAAGTGAAAAAAATGATGAAATATGAAGAATAAAAATAGAAAATCTCGGTCAATTAAAACAATTTCTCGACTTCACCCTGATATGTGAAGCGAACGGTAGATCACAAAAACATTTTTAAAGGGTAAAAGTCGTCTTCAACTCACACCCGTAACCCTCTAGGATAGAATCTATATGGACTGCGAAATAGGATCCGGCATTCCTCAAAATCTCTGAAACAGAAATAGAGAGGTCCTGAATATCAAACGGAATGATTTTCCAGAATACGGAGACAAAGATAATGCGAGCGTTTTGGTAGACGTATAAATTGGTCAAGTAAGTGTATCCACTGATCACTTACCAGCATCTTTGTCGGGTACCATATGCGTAACTGAAAATAAAATAGGTACATCATGACACTATTGTACTTTGTCAATATTTGACGCATGCTTAGTAGTTATGAGTTGAATATCTTCATTGGGTGACATTATTTTCAATTTACTGTCGGACATCCGTGTAACATTACCTGCAAGTGCTGCCAGTTGGTCTTTGAATCCTTCCACTAGATCTGAAATTTAAGTCAAGAGGACTGTGATTAAGTCGTCATTCCGCGGTGCTCGACTCGCTTGAGCTAAATTCGAACAACAAATGAATATCTGTCACAATCGAAAATCTCTGTATCTTTAACTTACTGTCGATTCTGGCAGCCTCGCGTAGGTTGTATCCTGAAACAAAAATCAGGATATCATGACAATACTTGACGAATCGAGTGGAAGCTGACATGTTGAAAATGGTTTGAACATTCCGTGTAGCATAAAATGTAGAGAGTAAAATGTTTCCAAAAAAAGAGTAAAATGTTTCCAAACAAAGAGCATAACGTTATAAATTCGAACAACAAGTGAATATCTGTCATTATCGAAAATCTCTGTATTTTTGACTCACCTTTGACGGCAGCCCAGGTTGGATCGACTCCTGAAACAAAAATCAGGATATCATGACAATACTTGACGAATCGAGTGGAACCTGACATGTTGAAAATGGTTTGAACATTCCGTGTAGCATAAAATGTAGAGAATAAAATGGTTTCAAACAAAGAGCATAATACGTTCAAAAAACACATTTTATCTATATCGTGACGACGTACGCATAGTTTTTATTTTTAACGATTCAATGAATCTTACCACCTGCAGAACATACGTGCTAAAAAATGTTAAGTGTGCTGTTAAATATTTCGTGACACAACACTTCAAAAGTTGATTGCTCTTGATATACATAAGTTCGACGGATGGTCGATTTTCCACTTCAGTACCATTTTACGGTTTTAAATTTTACTTCCTGTGATACTAAAATGTAGGCATAACGATTCGATAAGTCTGCAGAATAATTGCTGCAAAATAAGTATACTGTTAAATATTTCGAGACACAATACTTGAAAAATTGATTGCTTTCGATATACGTCCATGAGTTTTAGTTTGGCTGTTGGAATTGAAATCAAGAATTCAATATTGTATCCTTGCTGTATCGAGAATATTTTACTTCTTGATGCAAAAATATTTCTACGTTTATCTACAAAACAGGTCTTTTTTCACCTGTTGATGATGTGTGTGTCTGAATAATTGCAATGCTGACGTGGAAGCTATCGAACCACTTGACTCTCAATTAGTTTTTTTTACGTTATTCTCACTTATATGTATGTATTTTCTAGCGTACCCGATTGAAATAAGTATAAGTGAGGTTTCATTGTATTGGAAAATAGAACGTTCGAGCATGTGCTATTGGTCTGTAACTTACCGCTGCTGCAGCTGGCAACACCCACGCACACCAATGAGGCGACAAGAAGACAGACGATCTTGTTCATGTTGAAGGTAGCCACTTACTTCGTTAGAAATAGGTTTCTGGTTAGAATTCGTCCGATCCGTCGTATTTATACACAGCAGAGAGACCCCCTACCACATCGATAACTTAACGTAGGCGATGAACGAAACATTGGTCACGTATGTCGCGTGTCTAATGACATAAGGACGTAAGCGCCATTATACGACGTTTTGCTGTTTATAATGGCATAAAGTCGTATAATTTTTTTTTTCACGTCAATCGCTCTGAAAACGTTCGAAACGTATAGATCAATTGAAATTACGAGATCGAAAAATGTAAGTGCAAAAGGTCGTAAGTTGGGCGGATACGACCTTCTGCTTTTAACTGCGATTTCTTTTATCGAATTTTTCGAAACGACGACGATTTCGATTCTTCTTTGGGTTTCACGAGTTTTTACAGCTATTTGGAAAAATCATCAAAAATTGAAAAAAAATCAAAATGGCGCTTACGACCTTCTGCTTTTAACTACCAATATTTCTTATCGAATTTTTTTAAATGGTCGTTGTTTCAATTTATCTTTGCGTTTCACGAGTTTTTACAGCTATTTGAAAAACTCATGCAAAATGAATAAAAAATAATAATTGCGCTCACGACCTTCTGCTTTTAACTACCAATATTTTTTATCGAGTTTTTCTAAATCGTCGTTTTTTCAATTTATCTTTGCGTTTTACAAGTTTTTACAACTATTTGGAAAAATCATGAAAAATTGTAGAATAAAAAATGGTGGATACGACCTTTTGCTTTTGACTGCGATTTCTTTCATCGAATTTTTCGAAACGACGTCGATTTCGATTTTTCTTTGCGTTTTACGAGTTTTTACAGCTATTTGAAAAAATCATGAAAAATAAAAAAATAATAATGGCGCTCACGGCCTTCTGCTTTTAACTACCAATATTTTTTATCGAGTTTTTAAATGGTCGTTCTTTCAATTTATCTTTGCGTTTTACGAGTTTTTACAGCTATTTGGAAAAATCATGAGAAATTGAAGAAAAAAAAATGGTGGATACGACCTTCTGCTTTTAACTGCGATTTTTTTAAATCGAATTTTTCGGAACGACGTCGGTTTCGATTTTTTTCTTGCGTTTCACGAGTTTTTACAGCTATTTAAAAAAATCATGAAGAATTGAAAAAAATCAAAATGGCGCTCACGACCTTCTGCTTTTAACTACCAATATTTGGTATCGAATTTTTTTAAATGGTCGTTCTTTCAATTTATCTTTGCGTTTTATGAGTTTTTATAACTATTTGGAAAAATCATTAAAATCATGAAAAAAAATGGCGCTGACGACGTTTTGCCTTTACGTTGTGTTTTATTTTTACTCAAAAATTGTAATGAAAGAAAGACGTATCCGCCAAAATTATGACCTTTTGCACTTACATTTTTCGATCTCGTAATTTGAATTGATCTATACGTTTTTGGCCGTTTTCAGAGCTAATGGCGTGAAAAAAAAAATTATACGACCTTTTGCCACCAAATTCGCGTTTTGGGCGCTTATGACCTTACTCTTATGCCATTAGACCCGCGATGTATTAAAGTTTGCACAAGTTTTCCTAAATATCTTTCAGCACACGAGATTATGGTAATATTTGCTCATCGTCAGATGATGTTACGATTAATTCACACTTCACGTCATCCGAATTAACGGTTGATAAGAATTATTGAATCGACTTGGAAAACGTTGAGACGTGGTTAGAAAAAGTGAAGTAAGTTTTCGACCATATTTGCTACGGAGCAAATTGTTTCATTGACGAAGTTCTGTGAGGATGTCAGGCGGGAGCCCCATGATGCCTATAAATTTCATCGAAATGTATTATATGAAATTGTAAAATCTATTGCAAAGTGATCGTGACGTCAGAAGGGATCAGACTAACTTAGGAACTTGGAAATTACGAAGAGTGGGAAATTTGAGGATAGAGCAAATCGCACCGATAATCTTCCGAACCGAACGGTCTCTTCAAAAGATGCTCGAAAGTGGCAAAAATGTTGAAACCAATACAGAAATCGACGGATTCCATACAGTCTATTGTAATGGTATATTGTGCATCAAGGGAGCAAAGGACATTTTCGCTCCCGAGCGTGTAGTTTGCTGCACGAGGGAAAGGAGAGGAAGTGAAAAGTCCTGCGACCGCGGCGCACACTGTATTTTTTTCCACCATGAACGGAAAGGTCGGTTTTGCGGGCAAAACGGTGATCATTTGAGGTTACGTGGCTGAAGTGTAGCGCGGCCGGTACGGGAACTAAAAGCAGGGAGGAAAGAGTTTCAGGGAAGAAAGACTTACCGGGAGAGAAGAGTTCCCGGTCGGTGAAACTACTGTTTGCTCCCCGAAAACAGGTAGCAAAATCGGCCTTTCCGTTCATGTATGGAAGAAAATATATTTTTTCAGTATGAAGCGATGCTTCAGCAACAATGAAACTCACAGAACCTATGAGTCATATCATCCCACATATTGTGTGAAATATTTATTGGAAAAAGAAGTTTCATTTGTAGGAAAATAATATTTGAATTTAGGTATTCGTAGTCCACGATGCACAACTGTATCAATAAGGTACAGGCGATGATAAAACTTTATTGAATATTCAGAAGTGATGACGAATTAACGATTCAAGTACTTGCGTCAATACAATATGAATACAATATCAGACTCGACAATCGGGGTAAACGAGTCCCGTGATTGAAATGTCATCTATACCATATCTAGATACGAAATGACTCAAGATTATCGGAGGCCCGTTGATGCCATAAGGTGACTCAATTTTGAGCGGAAGAATCGTGTCATGTCTTTAACCATGGAAGGGGTGCACGGGGGAGGCACCGACTCTTCTCCTTTGGATATCGTTCTGAACGGTCTATCGGTTTTTGAATCACTATTTTCGGATAATCAGTGACTAATTCTGTATATCTGTACCGTAATATTCCTCACGTGCATTTTGGATTTAAACATGGTTAGCGAGCGACGTTTGAAAACCTCGTTGAAAACTTTATTGGCAGAGCCTCGGAATAAGAACGGTATGCCTTGCAAATTTCATCCAAATCGGTTTAGCGGTCCGAACGGAATCGAACTTTTCACGCAGGTGTTGCAAATAAAAAAACCTTTTCACATGTCACGTGACTCGGAACGAAAAAGTAATCGTTTTAATGAGGGCCTCTGAATGTTTTTATTCTTTTGTATTCGGAATCTGTGTTGGGAAATGGAAAATTTATACGATACAGCGAATGAACATTTTCGAAATAGATTTTTATTGCTTACAATCTTACGCAGCTTTACATTATAACATTAATCCTCACTGTAATCCATTCAGGTCACGAATCACTATAGGATACTCCGATTAAACTGATATTGATACGACTTTTGATGCTATCACTGATTTTTATCCTTGCTTGTGGTAATTTATTGATTTTAGTGGTTTGATAGCACTCGTACTTGTTCAACTTTTACTTTTATGAGAGTATGAGACTCGTCAGGGCTTCGAAAAGGACACCTAGATCGAAATAACCATCTAAACTGTGGAAGTTTGTGCAATGTAATGATTTCTCATTACAAGGAGGGATTCTTCTACCTATTCTAATCGAGAGGACTCAGAATCGATATACTACTTTCGTTTAGTCCCTTTTCCGAAGAGCCCGGGGTTTCTACTAATAGTAATCTATCTGAGGACTAACCAGTTGTTGTAGGATGTCATAGGATCGGAAGAATCGTCTGTGGGAACGTAGAATATGATGATGTGTGTAGGTGTTGAAATAATTAGGTTAAAACTGATTTAATATTGATTGACACAACGAAATGGTTGTAAAAATCAACACAAATTCAACATATTGTTTTGTAATTTTAACACTGCACTTTTGAGTTAATTGAACAGAACGATAATGTCAAATCGTATGTTGTTTCAACTTTCAATATGCGTGGAAAATGCATAAGTAAATGGCTGGAACTAAAATTGAAATTAAAAAAACAGATTGTTTTCGATGCTCACGCTGTTAGATATTAGTAGTAAAGGATATTTTAATGCACATTTAAACATACATGTGAAGAAAAACGCATTTCGAGTTCGCAGTGATAAATTTCGCAATTCCTAATCCTAGCCGGGGTTTGAACCGGGACGCTCACCGGTGTTCGCATTACGAGTCGCACGCCTTAACCACTACGCTATACGATCGCTTAATAAAAGAAACAACTATTTCCTTTATATCATTTCTGCAGATGTACAGTTAATGAAATTGAGTTAGCGTAGCACATTTTTCACAGATTTTCGCAGAAAATCGAATTGTCGAGTCTAGAAGACCGTGCACGACACGTAATAACAGGCAAAATCCGACGACGGTGGCCATTTTTGTTCTACTATCATTTCAACATTTGTCAGTAGTACATTCCTACATAAAATGGTATGTTGTGTTGACGAAACAACACAAATTTAACATTTTTCATATCCATTAAGGAGCGAACGAGATTTTTGTGTTAAAATGAGCGGCTTTTGTGTTACATTTGGCTTTAACACTTTTTGATGCATTGACATAATTCGCGAATGTTGAAACGACTCAAAAGGATAGTAAAACATGACACAAAAATTTTAACACGCAAAAAATTTAACATTTACACAGATTATTTCCAACAGTGT